>VXAY01006800.1:2699900-2712743 GCA_013399855.1 Oxyruncus cristatus | reverse complement strand
TTTTTTTGCTTTTTTTTTTTTTGTGAAAAGAATTTTAATCCAAAATCTTCAGGTGTCCTTTCTTTCTGCCCAGAGAGCTCTGGAGTCCTAACATTACAGATGCAGATTACTTTCCTGGTAGTGAATGAGTGCCAGAGCCAGTGCCAGCCAACTGTACATGTGCTAAAAATTAGCTCAGATAAAACTTGTAAAGTTAGGTGATGTCAAGCCCACTGATTAGTTCTTGACTTGTAAGACCAGCAGACGAAACAGCAGAAAAAAAAGATCACTTCTCGTTCTGTTCCTTTCAGTCTTTTAAGTATGATTGGAACAACAGTTTTCTCTTTCCAGAAAAGTTGTTCATTTCTCCTTCAGTAGGCCTACTTCTGGCCTTTCAGATATATTTCTGCTTTTTGTCAAAGGCTACAAGGAAAACAAGATTTCTTGCATCAAGTTTGCGTCTTCCTCATTCTCTCATTTTCACTTTCCCAGAGCATTCTCTTCACTTTGGAGTGTCTTTAAGAGCTTCACAGAATCACCAGGGGTATGATGCTCTCTCTTTTCCATTTGCTGAACCAGCTGCCCTATTCTTCCTTCCTCCTCATTCTGTTGTTTCTTCTTTCTCATGATCCCTGAGTGACTATTCATGCTTTACCTCTTTACTATATTAATTCCTTTATTTTCACTTACCTCCCGGAACAACTGCATTTAGGTGATTTTGCAGAAGAATAGAGCTACATAGTCCAGTGAAATGGAGAGGAACATATGATTTTCTGATTACCATCCAGCAGATCAGTAGAAAAATTAAAGCCTGTACTAAATCGACATGAGATTTTGATTATCTATTTTCAAAAAAGATGGAGAACCATAGGAAAGGACAGAGGAATGCTTATAGCTTTCAACAACTGACCTGTTGTCTTGTTGGTGGTATTACCCTGTAAAAAGATCCTGGTTCAAGGTCTGGTTTAAAATTTGAAAATTGCTGTTCTCTAACTAATTTAGGAGTCTCAAGCTTACCATTACTTGTAAATTTACAGCTGTTCCATCCATCATCAACTTGCTAATAGGCAGTTGTGCAACTCTCAGGAGCCTGCCCTAAGAAATAAGAGCAGTAGGTAGCTGCTACAGCTGGAGTCCCATTGCACCTCAGGAGCTTCTTAACAACATTCTCAGATGTGTAAATGATCCATTAGTAACCCAAGGGAATTGCTGCAAGTATAAAAAGCTACCAGCACGGAATGAGATGAACCTTTCACATTGTGATGAGAACCTGCTGGAACAGAGAATCCCTGTACACCAAACCAGTGCTGCACAGGTCAGGAGAAGCAAGTTTGCAAATAATTAGCAAAGATAATTATGAAAAGCTACTGAACTTTGATGCAGGTCTGTTTCCTTTCATGGGATCTCTCTTATCTCTGGTTTTTCTTCGAAATCTTAGCGTGCTTATAACATCTCAGTTGCTGCTTTCACTGCAGAATAATCATTCAATCCAGCACATGAGCCATGGCAGCTTCCCTCTGAATCTCTCTTTTTCTAGCCTGGCTCAAAGCCTATTTGATCTTCCTGTTGTCCTTAATGCATTTAGTCATTTCCCTTCTTCTTGGCAGCCAGTTTCTCCCTGGCCCTTATGATTGTTCTTCACTGCTCATTTGTCTAACTGCTCTGTCAGCAGACCCACTGTTTCCTCATTATCAGCCTTTACATCAGGACTCCCCCTTTTCCATGTTTACTTCCTTATTTATTTACATGGATTTTTGGCTGCCATGCCTAGACTAACTACTTAGAATTTACACATCTATGCTCCAGAGCTTTTAGAATTATGATCTCACTCGTACTGTTCTCATCTAGAGTAGCTCATCTAGAATAACTTGTCTGTTAAGTCCAGTACAATCAAGGCAAGTTGTCTACACTGCTTCCTTTAATAATCACATCCCCCTAAAGTTTCTGCAGTGACCGTTTCCTCTGCTGATACATCCACAATATAATTCCAACATCTCTTCTTGCTTTCCAGTCCATATATCACATAGCCATTGCCAGCCTCTTTTCCAAATGGTACATTCCTTTTCGATTTCTTAACAGTTCTGGCATTTTTTTTCACCCCATTCACTGTTCCCATGCTTGTTTCTTGAGTTCGTAGACATAAAGTTGGAAAATCAGAGTAACTGAAGAAAAGAGGAGGAAAGTCCAGGACCAGTCCTGCTGGTAATTATACAACCTCATGGTCATGCTTTCCTCTCCCCTCATGGGTTTCTGGATTGTGACACATTGAATATAAATGACATACATTAGAATAATTTTTTTTTGTGAGAATTCTAGAAAATTCTTGGCCGAATAAAGATAGAAATGATAAAGTCAATTTTTCTGTTTTTAACATTAAAAGACAAAATTATTTTAGGGACTCATGAAAGTTCAGAATAAATTGGTAGAATTGCTGGCCGAGGTTGCAGCTCTGCTATGTAGTAGGGATTCCTTCACAGATACATCTTAAGCAGTCATAAATTCTTAAGGACAATCGCTATAATGAGAAAAAAACAAACAAATAAAAAAACTACTCTTTTTGAGAAGACACAGACATAGTTAGGTCATATCATTTGATCTTGTCTGGGGGGTTGTTCTGGATGGCTGCAATACCCAAGTCTGCACTTTCACTTCCTAAACATTCTTCCAGGGACAGAAATCTGTTGATGACTCAACATCACCTTCAGAAACTACGGCAATTGTTCTCTGAGGAGTTTAGTTCCTGTTCTTTTTTCTTTTGGTTTGATAATTGCAATGTGTTTTTAATCTCTATATCTAACTGATCCAACAACAATGTTAGCAAATATTCCTTTTTAAACACAAAGTGCACACATCTCTGATAAAAGAAAATTCTGGTATCTAGACTGTTTCAAGTGCCATTGTTTTACATGTCTCCACTTATTTGGTTGTTCTTTTTTTTTTTATGGAGTGCATAAATTACAGAGGCTGCCTTTGCACTGAGTAAGTATACAAAGTGTTAAGAAATCTAGGTGTGATTGATTTGATTAAATGTTGATGACTTTATCTAAACGAGTTAGTGAGGCCCAATCCCAGTCAGTGGAAAGAAGCAATCATGGCACTGTTGGGTTCATCATAAGTTGGGTATCTAAAACAGGCCAGAGAAATGTGCCCTTTCCTCTTTATTAATAAAAGAAGCATGGAGAGATTATTTCTGATGTAGATAGTTATGCTATATACATGTAGCACTTACTGATAAAAATCTTATCTTTGTAATTTAACCCTTTGTTAACCATTGTGGTCCTAACTGTTCATGAGCAACAGCTCTACAGATAGAGATAACTGTCACTTGCTCCAAGACTTAAATAAAAACCTTTCAAGAAAACCGAACGACTGATCAAGTGAAAGAAGAACAGTCATGGTTTAACTTCACTTTGCCCGAATTTTGCTTTGTAATTATGACAGAAAATGTCACCCAACCATGCAGGAGTGTTCAAAAGCCACTAAAGCCACTAACAAGCAGCCATAGGACAAGTCTTTCCGGAATCAGAGGACAGAGGTAGAGCTAGATGTACATATTTTCCTTTCCTTTAACAAGCCCTGCCTTTCTGCTTCACAACCCAGTATCACTACTGACTCAGATCTCAAAAGTATACGTTATCCAGGAAGGAGGACTTTTTTTTATTTTCATCTCTCATCTGCAAGTAATTCCAAAAGGTGAATTCCCAATAGCCATGTAAGTATGCCTCATAAGTGATTCTGTTATTTGCTGATGGGTTACATCCTATATGTTCACCAAAAACCCAGGTAACCTCTGAAACAGAGTAAAATAATTGCTTGTAGAAGAAGACAGACACATACTTGTGGTAGATCTTACTGGAATGATGTCCAGGCTGCCTAGAAGGCCAGTACTGGCCGAAGAATAAGGAAAACTTCCTTCATCAATTACCATGGAAAGTCTACTTTTTATAGACTCCAAAAGCTGGCAACTACCAAACAAAATTTCTAGAGGTGATTTGCCACTGCACTTGCTTAAACCCCTTATCTTCAAATCCCTAAAATATTTGTATGTTCTGCTTTTCTTTATATATCTACATTCACCTTGACATCACATCTATTGGTGATTTAATGTAGAATTAGTTTGAGATCAAAATACAGTAAATCATGTTACTGTTCTGAAACTTGTTCAAAAAAGCATGTCTGTTTCACAGACATAGGGGATTTTTAAAAGAATTTGAAAGGAACTCCTTCTTTGCCATGGTTTATTTCATTCATCTTACCAGAACAGTGGGGTTAATGATGCCTTCTTGAAATGGGGAACAGATGGAGATAGGCTGCCCATGCCATGCCAGTTTGCCAAAGAAAAATTTAAAAAAATTAAAAAATGAGTGGTTTAATTGTAAGAGTAAGCAGCCTTATTTGCCTCTTCTGGTAAAGGAAGATACTGAGCATTATCCATCTACAGGAAGAAAAGGTGAAAGGAGAATGAGAATCTTAAACACATAATAGTGCATTAAGGCACACCCAATCTCTTGTTTGTGCTAGAAAAATGAAAATGTCTGAACTTTGTTGAGAAACCACTTCCATCTTAAGAGATCTTTTGCTCAGTATTTCTTAATTTTTTTCCTATTTTATTTCCTGTAAATTTGAAGCATTTGCTACTCGATCTCTTATGTGTAAATATTACATTCCATTGTCTCAATTTCATCAGTATTTGTTAGTAGGAATACATCCTCCCAACGTAGTTAAACTAATTACAGATACGAATGAAAAAAATGACTTTATTTTAATGAAGATGGATTAGCAGTTGGGATGGGAAAGAAATAGAGAAGAGACCTCCAGCCTCTGCTCTATCTGAAGCAGGAGCAACCAGCTTCACAAATGATTATTTCACTTAATGAAATAAATGTAAGAAAACTAGTAAATTCTATTAATGCAATGGAAAACAGAAGAGGATTTTGAGTAAAAGCCCATGAAAAATATTATGTAACACAAAATTGAAGATTTTACATTAATATTAAGGAATTATGCTATGATGCTAAGGACTTTGGTCTTCAGAGGTCAGACACATCTGAGTTCTGAGTGCTCTTGTTTTCAAAGTCTGCCTATCAGCTTTCCCAATGAAGTCATAATTTTTAAAGCTTGCACTTCCGAAAAGTAACTCAAATAAGTGCCTAAATATGAATCTAAGAATCTAGTTCTAGCCATCTGTTTTTGAAAATGTTGGTTCGAATTTTCATGCTTTTGACTGATGTTGAACAGGGACATTTATTTGACAACACAACACACATTCTCTGATCTTCCTGTACAATTTTGAAACAGGAAAACATGTTTTCAAAATTAGCTCACTAATTTGGCATGCAATTTCCATTAAAATGAATATGAGTGGGATGTCCAAATGATGTGGCAGAGAGTTGCAAGGCACTTACTTCCTTGATCATCAAGCCCAGAACTATTTTATTACAGAAAACAGTATCATACAGTTCTATCCATCAACATATTAAAAGTAGGCGCGTTTCATGTCACCACAATCTTATTAAAGTTATTGTAAAATCTCACTGTGGTAGCAGTTGAAAACTTTCTTTTCAACTGAAAACTGCCTGGCCTAACCATTTCATATTCACGCATTCTGTGTTCTGTCCACTTCTCTTTACAGGACGTTTCTGCTCTCCTGACACACTTAAATAAGAACATCTATTTAGACATAGTAAAAGAAGTTTTGGACAAGTCAGAAAAAAAAAAAAATTGGATCCAAAATACTGATTTTAGGGAGCCTAATGCTTGACTGGAAACACTGTGACTCTGGCAGCTGAGAGCTTAAGTTGTTTTTCAGAAAAAAACCAGAGTGTGAGTAAATATTTTTAAAAAAACTCCATTGCTTTAATCAAAATTCAGTTTGTTCTTCTCTCTAACAGCACAGAATGAAACATCATGGAATAAAAATCAAAGCCTTTCTTCTGACATCACCTACATTGCTAGTGATTCTGCAGATTAAGAAAGCTCTGTGTCACTGTTTGGGGTCATTGTGACATCTAGTTTTGTATTCCTAAAGAGAACAAACCAACTTCGTTCTTGAAAACAATCATTTCCCTTGAGTCATAGTCACTCAGTTCACACTTACGACCATCCACAGTGAAATATTTTATACCCTATGTGGTATGCAACAGGGTGAAGGAGACCTGGAGAAATTCAGTATTATATGGCACATTTTGTATGAAATTTGGAAAACAACTCAAATAATGGCTTTATAATACTTAGCATTATGATTCCCGTAAGATGATTTATTTAGTAATTCTGATTAGCTTAAGCAAGAATACTTTTGCCTTTGACTGATTGGGGCATTTATATTCCATGTAAATGATATTATTCTTGTCCTGGGGAAGGATGTAAATGCATAGATCAGCCTTCCACTGCTTATGGAGCAACAAAAGAATCCTGCTGTGAGGTCTGAAATACATTAATCACTCCTCCCAATAATCAAGTCTAGGTCACTAGATGGACTAGATGATCTAATGGTATTTCCCATTCTTAAGTAATAGGATTAAAATAAAGCAACTGTATAGGGCTGAATTAGCCACTGGTGATATCATTAACTAAAGGAGACAAAATAAAAGTCTCAAGGATCCAGGAAATACTTAACTTCTGAATTACTCAGCATCATATATAGACTATTCAGGTTATAAATATATTCAGGAATCCAAACTACTTGTAAATAGCTAAGAAAAAGTAAACCTATTTCCTAATGATTCCTTTTCAAATAAGAAATTCCAGAAAGATATCTTGCAAATATGGAATCAAAAGAAAGTGAATCTGTATTTTAATTATGTCAGTAACTGCTATAAACTATTCTCTCAATATATGTTTGATACTATGATGAAGACTGAAAACTGCAGATTTAAATCATTACCAGAAATCTTTTCAGAAATTATCTCTTTGGTGAAATCAAATAGCTACTGATGCCAGTTTACCTTTGGGAAAATATAGGAAAATTTGAAAGTGTACCTCGACTTATTGACTCTCCAGTTCTCAAGAGATCCCAGCTTTCAAAGTTTTACCTTCTACAATAAGGGACAATTTCCTAGAAGTGCCTATCATACCTGTATGTGGTCCAAAAACAAGACCCTCATGACGTAACTACGCTTGGCAACTTGGAATTTGGTTCGCATTATATGGAATCTTTTTTCAGTTTACCCCTTCATACCACTACGTAGCATGAAGAAAAGAAAAGATTACACTGTACGGAGCTGAGTTATCATTCAGATAAAAACACAAAGGAAATTTACCGGAAACCTTCCTCTGTGTGGTTACATCACTGACGTCAATTCAGAAGTTCTGTGTATCTCAAGAACAGATGTCAGTTTTCAAATGTTTTGTATTATAAATAAATTGCCTTTTGACCTGAGTAATGAGATAGTTGTACTTCGGCTGTAAATACAATTACTTATAGCTAAACAACTGCAAATTTCCAGCTCTGAGATGTGTTGACTTTTGGAAATGCATGACAAAACGAAACAAACAACAACAACAAAAAAATGGCAGAGACAAAAAACATTGTTCTGAAGGCAGGAAGTCTATCACTGAGAATTACAAAAAATTGTTTTGAATAATATTTTTTAATTAACATGGTGAGAAGAAGTGTGAATGAAGATATGCTGAGGTATAATGAATGAAATCTTAGGGATTTCTCATTTTACTTCACATTTTTTAGTTCTTTGAAGTCTGATCAGTGTGTTAAGAAGAAAAAATAATTACAATTTTTCCAACAAAAGTCTCAAACTTCAAACCTGAAATTAAGTGATCCAGTCTAGAAATATCATTCTCTGATAAAACTCTTTGTCTTGGAGAAGTGAAACAATGTTGCTTTCCTGTCATGGTTTCAGGTGAGTTTTCCTTTTTCAAAGATATTAAAGAAGTATTTAGTTGGCAGAGAAAGCTGCAGTTGCCACAAAAGAAGGAGCTATAGTCAGTTCAGTCAGGGACTCTGGATCAGGTTCACAAATTCTCACTGAAATAATATCAGTCTCATCTTCTAGCCTTGCAAGGTAAAATTTGGATTAAAATGAGGGACAATGCCTAAAACTGATATAAAGACATTCACCACTCATTTGGTGCCAAAATCTGAATGGGATCAAAATTGGCCTAATTCCATGCCTGTCATCTCCAAACCAAGTGATTCTGAAAATCTATTGCCGTAACTTTATGTTAAGGTCTGACTGACACTAACACCTTTCTATCACTGCCACTCTTTCAAAATGGAGCTGCTCGGTGCTTTTCTGTCTTGAACCATCGTAGGGTAGATTATCTGTTCTTAGACTTGATGATGCAGATGACAAAACTGCCTCCTGAGTTCATTTGCCTTACAGTCATTGTACCAGTTCTGAAGATTTGTATGGATGGAAACAAAACAGCGAGTTGAATTTGCACCCTCCTGCTGAGATATTGCTTTTCCACAGTAGACTTGGCTTTCACAAAAATTTTATCCTGGAAGATGATGAATCTGTTGGTTTTGGGAGCTTTGATGTCTTCCTTTTTTCTTTCTTCAGTGACTTCACAAGGGACTATCAGAGAAATGAAGCAAGTGTTTGTTGAGAAAAGACATTATTCTTAACGATTACCTATCTAGATGAAATACTCTGAATACAATTAGTGGAGCTACCAGAAATATTTCACAAAAAATGCTTTTCTTTGAAAATAGCTGCTTCAAGAAGATGTGTCCATGGACCTAACTTTTACTATTCTTTTTGGCGTTTTTTTGTTTTTGGTTTTGGGGTTTTTTTCTTTGGGGGATATGTGCGTGTGAGTGTTTTGTTCCCTACTGAAAAAAACAAAGCAAAAAGACTGAAAAACTGAAACCAGATGAATCAATAGGAAAGGAACAGGAAAATCTTTGTGCATCTGCCTAAAATATGAAGTTGGAGTTTTTCGGTTAGATAGGAACTTTTTTTAAAAAAAGGAAAATAATGCATTTTCAGCATTCCTTCCTTTCACCCCTTCAGCACTCCCATTAAAAATGCTTCATAAGAGCAGTTCCCAAATATCTCTCCATCGTGGATTTAAGCCAAGGCTTGGTGGCCATTTATAAAAATGAAAGCCAGCTCAGCAAACCTGTGTTAGCACAGGCTTTCAGAGATTATCTGTCTCTTTCTTGTTCTGGAGACAATTACTTCTCCTTTTGTCAGTTCCACTTTCGGAAGAAAAGTGAAGAAGCAGAGATTCCTAAACTCAGGTAGATGTTGATAGGACTAATAGTTTGAGGATTGCAACAGGCCTAGAGGATATTATCTGCTGAGAGCATCAGTTTATTATAGCTGGAAATCTCGGTCCAAACCCTAAATCCAAACCCACCATCCACTGATGACTATTTACTATGATTAATTCTGGAGGAGCTGAAACTCTTGAGGTGCTTGAGCACCCAGCTTAATTCTAAAGTATCCTGAACACCTTGCACTACATCCTTGTTATGTTCAATGCCTGAACTACTGAGTGACAAACCTACACTTGATGCAGGCACAGGGACTAACTACCCTGACACCTACCCATGCATAAGCAGAAGGCAGTTTAAAATATGTTGCAATTTCAGGCTCTGTACATGGGAGAAGACGCTTCAGTATAAAACTGATTGAGAAAGGTACAAAAGAAATGGAATGTAAGGGTTTTTCCCTGAACAACTGTCCTTGGTCCACAACCAAGTGTGAATTTTCTTGAACCCTATATCTATGAGGTCCCTCTCACATAAAACAGAGAGATCTATCAACTATGATACCTATATCAGCAGGTCCATGGAACTCTTTATAACTGAATACAATAAGGGGAAAGTTCACTGCTGCTTCTTTTGTTTGGAAGTTTTTGGTTGCTTTTGGAAACTATACATCTATTCTTCACAATCTCTTTCTAAGTGTGCTAGGAAGACTTAAGGGTAAAAAAGAATTAGAGAGCTATAAGCTTGGAGTGCCATCTGGACCTTACTTCAGTAGAAATGTTATCCTATTTATATGGAGAAGAAATTAGTAATGACAATGCATAATATATATTAACCCTTGGAAAATCCCTTTGCAGTGTACATGGAACTGACATTGATTAAAGCAGAAATCCCACATGTGTTTTTGTCCTGTTCTAAATTATTCAGGTCTTGGCAAGACAGTGCTTCATGCACATCCAAAAATAAATAAATCTTTGACAAACCAATTGGGTTTTTAATGCTGGATTTTTGAAGGAGGAAAGAAGAAATTGTATGTTCATCCACAAAAATTAGGAAAATTAATTTATTGGTGTTTGGGAGAAGATTTGTTCCTTTCTGGAAAACAGAAGGATTTGCCTTGTTATCCTAATAAATTCCAAACCTTTGGAAATGTCAGAACTACAGAGGGCTGCGCTCTTCTCTTTTAATCAGTTTTAGTTTTCTTTCCTGGACTACCTTTACAGAATTCAATAATTCATATTTTTAAGTACCCTCTCATTTCCATTGAGAAAATATAACGACTCTTAGGAATCAGACAGTGGGTAGACCTAAAGCTATTTACCATAAACCTGGACTAATGGTTACACTTTTTTGATCACAGAACTGCACAAGCGCTGGGCTACACTTCCCCAAGAGGGTTCTCTCACTGTCTTCAGTACAAAACACACCTTTTTTTTCCTCATTATTTTAACATTCTCAGCACTTCACCTTTCCAAGGTGTTTTAGAGAATATTAATGAATCAACAATATGGCATTACAAATTAGGCAGTCAGTGTAACACTTCATAGCTCCAAATAAGGGTGTGATTCCACTCAGTAGAAAATAATCACCTGCTCTGGCCAATCTCTAGTCTAATAGAGGGGTAGAAGGCAGCATTACTGCTGTGTGAGCAGAGAATGGTTTATACATGGGGAATGGAGGGAAATGAGGAGATTTTTTGCCTAAGATCCTACAGGATATCTGTGGCTGAACCAGACGCACCACACGGGATTATTCTGAGCACACAGTGAAGCCTGTACTGTGTAAGTGTATACCTGCCTCTTACACTCTGGAAACAGAAGGCAGCATTGTTGGGGTGTATGTCATCTCATTCTAATAGAAGACATCTAAACATAAGGTAGAAAGTGTTTAAACCTACCACTTTGATCCATCATAGACAGAAAGTCAAGTAGTGAGCTCAACTGCAGACACCTAGAATACAGACACAAGAGGTTAGGCAAAATGGAACCCATCTTCTGCTTTTATGTTACAAGACTGCTCAGCTTTTCTTTGGTTCTTCTTTGAAAGGAAGAAAAAAACAGTTCCTGTTTTAAAGATGAGAAGTTTTAGAGGCAAAGAAAAGAGGGAAAAAAGCCAGGAAAAGAAATAATATGGATCTCCTGTAAGTTCTTTGTAGACAGGAAACTATTTGAATGGATCCAGAACCTTGATTGAACAGTGAAAAGGCAGAATTAGACATCTCAAAGAGGAATCAAAGAAGCTATATGACATTGGGACATTTTCCATGGCATGTCTTTTCCTTTTTTAAAAAGAGATCCCTACATTATCAGTGCCTCAGTCCCCTGTACAACGCTCTGGCTCTTTTAGATCCCATTTCCTTTCGCTTTCCTTGGAAAGTAAGTGTAATGGCATCAGTCTTCAGCCATGATCCAAATATTTTGCAGGCATTCAGAGATCTCTTGCACAACTACTCTGCAGTGGTATAATGTGTACCTTTAAATAACAAGTCCCTGCAAGGAAAAAAAAGACTCAGATCCTACAAAATACCTATCATTTACATCACCCTGGCTCTACAGTTCCCTACTAAAAACTCAATCTCATTCTGCCTCATAAAGCTTCTATCTATTTTTGCTATTTCTCAACTCTTTCTTTCCATGTTTGAAAAGCCTTAGGTAAAGCTGACATTTTTTGGACTTCAGGCTGTTGGGGATATGGCATCCAATTAAAGCATTACATTACACAAACTGTAACATTCCAGAATACCCTTTTATGACTGATTTCACAGAGCAGAAGTGTTACTACTGGAACATCTTCACTTTCTTTTTTCAAACATGAAGGAATAAGTTGTGATAGCAGCTGATAGCAAAAAAAAAGGAGGTAAATTCCCAGGTACTTCACAAAACTGGTGCTTCTTGCTGTGTGGAATTGTTTTGACATAGGTGTTGTCAGGTTGTTGGTGAGAAGGCACTTCAAAACATCTCCCAGAATTCCTTATGTGACAGCCTGAAACTGTGTAGTGCTTTGGTGTTCTTAAATGAGCTTTGGAGTGCATATATGACAGTGTAATATGGGCCTTTGAGTAAAAAAGTAGCTTTGAGTAAAAAAGCAGCTTCATGTGGACAGTGCAGCTACATGGGGAGTCTTACTGACTAAATATTCAGGATTCTCAAGGTTTTCTTTTACTTAGTTTTTAATTAAGTAATTAATTTTAAGAATAAACATGAAAAAGCACTTTTTCCAATGGGTATTCAATTCTGGAAGACTCTAGAGAAAATGTTTTCCTTAAAAAAAAAATTAAAGAATTCAATTGAAACCTGCATGGTTCCTGGCAGAGAAACAAGCTTTGGAGCTAAGTTTTACTCACAACTCAAATCAAACCAAATGCTCAGCCTTTTTAACTTTCAGAAAACTTTGGAAAGTCTTTACATGCCTCAATTTTGCCAAAGATGTATATACCTGAATTTATTCAACTAAAGATATTTTTTGAAGAGAAGTCAGATTCTGTCCATATGCCATGGCTGAACACCACCAAATCTGCCTTTCTCAGCTTCATGCTATTTACAGCATAAATAGTTAACATTAGAAGCAGCTGTAAATTAGAGCTTGTGTATCTAAGCACTGGTTTATTGAATTTGCATTTTAAAAGCCCACAGTCAAGTTGAATTCAAAATATGCAGTAAAGCAATCAAACTATCCTTTTAGCTTTCTTT
>VXAY01006800.1:2641819-2687332 GCA_013399855.1 Oxyruncus cristatus | reverse complement strand
AAAAAAAAAAAAAAAAAAAAAGCGCAGCTCTCTAAGCTCTCCAGTAACAGAATATCCATTTACATGAGACAACTTCTGGAAGCAATAAAGGTGCCTATCTGTGAAATGCCCAGGATACGTTTTCATTCCGAAAAAGGCCATTTTCTATTTAAGACTTTTCACTCAACTAGAGATTCTAAAAGATCAAATATCACACTATAGGTTCTCCTTCATGCTCTGCAAAGGAGGCCTCACATACAAGCTGCTTTAAAGCACAGTTCTACTGATGTCATCTGCCAGAGAAAAGCACAGTGGGGCTCTTTAACCTTGGAAAGCAAAGCACACTGGCAGGTTGCTAGAAGCCCATGGGTAGTATCTAAAAGGCATAAAAATATTTATGTCCACTGCATATTTTCCCCTAAAACCCTAATACCTCAAAATCTTAGCTTAACACCTAAATTCCCCAAGAGATGTGGAAGCATTTGAAAGCTATTCTCTCTGACTTATCGTTTTTCCCCGTGAAATTTTAGGAACCTAAAAAATCAGATATTATGTAGCTCATTGAATTTCCTGTTAATAGAGGGAGACAGAGAAACAGATACACCAGTTTGTTCCACTTAACTGCACAACTCTTCCCAGAACTTCCAGGGAGCTACCAGGTGGTGCTGGCATTGTCTGGCATTTGCCTCAGAGTGGTGGATGCACCTTGGGGAGAGCAGGAGGCACTACTGTGGTGCCAGATGTGCACTCTGCAGGTTGTTGTGGTTACAATTTAGTTTCCCCTTGGCCATGTTACTCACAACTCTGGTTGCACAGCAAGTAAGGTCTGAGAAAAGGAAAACTATCAACTGTACCAAGAGCTGAAACTTAAAGAAAATGTCCAGCTGAAATACAAACAATCTTGTACCGTCTGTCACCACTGTTCTTCCTGCTACTGCCTCAGCTACAGAGCTATGCAAAGTTGGATATGATCACAAGTACTTATGGGATTTGTGGCTGGATCGATGAGTAACACATTTTCCAAGCAATAAAACAGTCTACTAAAACCAAAGCTGGGGCTCAATATTACTTCCTATTCTTAAGTGCTTAGGTTTAAGCACAATTGCTTTCCTTGTCAATGGGGAGATTTTCCACTCAATGAAAATTAAGGATTTGTTTTAAAGCTTGAAAACTCAAGTGACTAATGATCAGTGATAGATAGTGATAAATACAATTTTCAGAAATGTCCCAGAAGTATTGTCTAATTTCAGAATCCCAAATCATAGCACCTAAGAACTCTCTAGATCTTTGAGTTCTACCTACCTCTTCATTTCTTCTCATTCCTAATGAAATAATAACAATTTCTAAAAAAATAAAATAAAATTTAAAAAGTAAAAGAAAAGCTTGAAGCTGCTTGCTCTTCTCCCTGTTTCAGACATTTCTTTAACACCCAGATGGCAAGACCATTCCAGGTAGCCACCTAACTTGTAGGCTAGATTTCATTGCTACCTCTGTATGTAAGTGCTCAGACTCCCTCTCCCACTGATATCCTCAGTCTAGAGATTAGAACCAGACTTTACACTTTTGAGACAAGTACTATAAGTGGAAGCACATGATGAAAAGGATGAGTAACATCCCCTTCATCATCACCTCTACCTCCCCTCTGCTTTGGAAGGAATTCAATGTTGGCTTAGACTGTGCTGCAACCACAGCCACCAAACTCCTCTCAGAACCTGGAATTTGGCATCTATTCCACTATGTCTGCTTAACAATGGCTGTTAAAGCAGACATAAGTCTGTAGCATTCTCTGGTAGCTAAAAGCCTGGAATTCACATCTGCCTCGCCTTAGGTGGAATTCACTAAGCCCAGACCTTGTTCCTAGGAACAAGCTCGATACAGAAAAACAGAAGAATCAAGTTTTGAATTGATATATCTCCACTGCTTGGTCTGTGTTTCTGTAGATCGAGCATCCTCATGCTTCAATTTCAATGTCTATGCAACTGCAACTGCAAGAATACCCTCAGTGGCTGGTCATCAGAATAGTTCTCCCTCCTCTATGTCTGTATGGCATGGATCTCCAGTGCTCTTAGGAACACAGACATCTAGTGCTCACCTACTGAATACCACTGCACACGATTTAGCTCCATGTTCTCAAAGTTTCTTTGCCTTTTATCTCCATGGCTGGAATTCCCAAAAGATGTCAAAAGCAAATCCTACCATTATATAGAGGTGGGTTTTTTTGGTTGTTGTTTTTTGTTTGTTTGCTTTGTTTATTATTTTTTTTTCAGACTACAGGCTAGCAGGACAGGAGAATGTTCCCAGTTTCCAGGCCACCTGAAATTAGGTATTACAGTATCTTTCTAGCCAAAGTGGACCCTCACTGTCTACAATTTTCTCTTAGAGTTAATAAATTCCTGAAGACACTAGAGCTTATATGGCAAACTGACTAACCCATACCATAATGAGCAGTAACTGCTTGGACTCTCAAAATAGCTTAAGGAATAATACATGCTAACCACACATATCAAAACATTGTGCTATTAGTCAGTGTTACAGGCATGTTAATTACCCTTTCCATAGTGTGTGTTTTACAATGCTCCAAAAATTTATTTTTTAATAATCCAGCCACAGAATGGAGGCTGAGATCACAAAAGTCTGGGTTACAAGAAGAGTCTGAACTAAAGCCACAAAAGTTAAAATGGAAATTCTGAGCGAGATTCCATTCCCAACTCCACGTGTTTTATTCTGTTTATGAAATAACTAATTCAGTGGCTGAAACAAATAATTGAAAGATTTTCTTGAAAAGGAAGAGTGAATACCACTGAAGCCCTATATTTCATATTTCCTTCTCAAAACAGCTGTCAGAAAACAGTAGCACTAAGAGCCCACTAAAAAACAAACAAACATTAAAGTCATGGATAAAGTAGCAGATGCAGCTTTTATTGAATGTGAAAATTCCTCTCTTTGAAAAGGCACACAACTAAAACAGCAGTAGAAAAGTCTTTTTAAGA
Source organism: Oxyruncus cristatus (assembly GCA_013399855.1). Taxonomy (NCBI): domain Eukaryota; kingdom Metazoa; phylum Chordata; class Aves; order Passeriformes; family Cotingidae; genus Oxyruncus; species Oxyruncus cristatus. The sequence goes on along the minus strand of VXAY01006800.1, from coordinate 2,684,363 downwards.
ATTCACCTTCCAGTCAATGAGGCAGATGGTCAAAGCCTGGCGAGGGCCAACACCATGTGTAGCCAGTTCCTAAACTCTGCTCACTGCAGAGTGAACTCATGAGTAATTGACAACTACAGTTAGGTGAGACAAATCACAAATGTGCTTATCGAGGGAAACACTTATTACCAAGTCCAAATATCTGATCACACAATATGGGTTCTACACTGGAGATCTAGTCAAGAAAATACTTGTAAGATCCAGAGATAAAAAAGTGGATTCAAAACCCTAAAAGAAAGAGAGGTGTGGGTGTTCTATTGAAAGGGGAGACTTCACTTGGTTTCTGGGTTTCTAAACACAGTTTCAAAAGGAAAGGTCAACTCCTGAGAATAATACTCTCAATCAGGAAAAGAAAGAAATTATTATATATATAAAACATTTAGAATAAATACAGTTAGACTTTAGATTAAATCATTCTCTTGATAAAGACTTGGTTTTTTTCCCTCTCCCCCCATATACACTTGGGGAACAAAAGCTCCTAAGAGACTATTGGAAAGAGAGGAATTATTTATTTTCAAGGTCTTTTGCAACAGGCAGAGAAAATGTACCATTTAGTGTGGGCATTTAGGTCAGTCAAGCATTACAAGGAGCACTGGACTAACAGATGTGACAGTGAAGGGTTTTTATAACACCCGTGTTATACAATGTCTTGATTTCCGTAGGTGGTGAGTAGCAACCAAGCTGCATTGGACAGTGTGAAGTCATCTCTCAAACTAATACAATATGACAGGCCAAGTGCATTTTGGTTTGATTTGCACAAGAGATGAATATAGAATATCTCACTGCAGTGCAGCCATTCCCATATCAAACTAATGAAGTCAAAGACGCTTTTAAGTTCCAGAAGTGTGGGGGAGAAACTTTGTATTTTCCAAGAGTGTCAGCTCCTGTACTTGATGAGTAGTGTACAGTAATACAGAATTTAAACTGAAAGTCTACCACAAATGCATTTGGGGTTTTTATTTATTTCTACATCTCAATGGCAGTCAGCATACAGAAAACATGATACAGTGAGTTCAGCATGTGGGGACAATCATGTAGTTGGGAAGCAATGTTTAATCTAGTTGAGGCCAGTAATCTCTGGATGTTGATGCACAGTGTCATGCCCTGCCTTGTAGCATTTCCACATGGGCGATCTGTTACTCCGCAGCATTAGAATCTGCATTTGATTTCTTATTCTCTTACCTACTCCTCAGGGATTCAGTAAATCCATCAGAATTTTACAACTGCCATTCTCTCTGGGCTGTGACACACATGCAGTCAAGGATTAAAATCTGGCTTCTAAAGCAGTTGCCACTTGCAGCCTCTGCCCTGCTCTTCCAACACAGATTGGCAGTGCCACCACATGAAATCTGAAAACCCACGAAAGCACCTTCGGAACAGCCCAAGCCTGTTTATTAAGGTACATAGATCTGCTTTGAATATAATGCTTAGTTAGGAACAGCAGCAGTACAGAAACTGACTCATAAATCATGCAGCAATCTTGGTCAGAAGTGGGGCAACAATTTGGGCAGGACCCATCTGAGCCATCTGATTTTATTCTGCTTCTCCATGTGAATGAACCCTTGGACTTCATCAGTGTTTACAAGTTAGTAAAAGGCAACCCTTCCTAAAGCAATTGTTTCAGGACAACAGGGATACTTCAGATGCTTTGCAGATTCTGATTTTACTTAGAGCTTTACAGACTCTTAGTTTTCATTGGTTAGATTTTTTTCCCCACTTTATTTGAAATTTTCACAGCCACAAATGAAACAGAAATGAGAGTTTGCTGCACATCTTTTCTGAACCTCATGAAAAACTCTGTTAAGTTTTTCTTTTTTTCCGTCTTTTCTCTCTCCAGACACTTGGGTGCCATTTTATAGCAAACTTAGAAGTAGTACATAGTAAATAATGTAGGCTCTTATTTACAAGTTTTTATTATACAGAGTGAACAATCAAAATAGTTTTTGACTTTAAATGATAAACTTTTATTCTGAATATACTGTTTTTGCACAATAATTAACACAACGGTTCTAGGATTATAAACTTTTTATAACATTATTGTACAAATTTTTACAAAAAATTATTTTTCCAGGCTTGTCAAGTTCCACAAAAGTGTCAAGAGAACACAAGAAAAGGGAGAAAGACCTGCTTGCCTCGGAAGAGCAACCAAGTCTTTTTTTGCAGAAACGCACACTGAGCATTTCAATAAAAATATCCCAGAAAGCATGATCCAGACATTCCATACAACACAAGAAGAGAAGACAGCTTTGTCAGATCACAATCGCAATTTCATGGCATCTGAACAAGACAGTATCCCTTTAGCCTCAGTGAAATATATCTTCAAGATGATGTTTTTCTTTTAAACCATAAACCATAAACAGGACAGATGCAAGTAGCTGGGAAGAGGGTGAGGCTAACTTTTCAAAACTCTTGAATTGTTTTCAGACACTTTGTTTTAATCTTTTTACAATAGTGTACAATGAGTATTAACAATATTAACATTGTGGTATGAACAAAGTAATAATAAATTTGGCCTTTTCTAAAGGCTTGGATGTCTGATGAAGATAGGGTAAAATTTATCCTAAGGAAGGAGTTAAAAAGATTTCACCTTCAGTCGACATTCCAAAAACACAAGAGTGCATTGCAGTGCCTTGTAGGCATTGATCTATTTCTTAATAACCAGCATTCTGAATTTTAAGGATCAACGGGACTGAGGTGGTGTTTTGGAATTATTACTAAGCATGTTTTCTGAGCTTATGTGTTAATGGGAACAGAAGGTCTTAACGTCTCTTCAGTGACACCAAAACACTCTCAACCACAGCAAGTAACACTTGGGTTGCAAAGGTCACTTAAAAGGGATACTGCCTATTTGAAACCAGTAAGGCCAGTTTTTAAGTTAGTAAAAGGAATATTGTAGGAAAACTTACAAATGGCAGCAACACTGTTGTTTTTGTCAAGTTAAGCAGTAAAGCCTCAAGCATTAGAAACATGAAAAAGATCATACTAAAGTCTTAAAGGTACAGGACCTAAAAAGTCTTGTCAATCAAACCTGCTATGTTATGTTAAAAACCTGTTACAAATATGGACCACGGTCAGTGTTTTGGCAGTAATGCTGGTTGTTCAAATGAAAAAACTAGAAAGAAACCTTTCATGTTAAGTCCTCAAATCACGTTTTGCACAGTACCATACTGTAACAACTTTAATGGTGGTTACTTGTCAGACATACAATATGCTGCATGACTTCCGTGTAAACCGAACCGATCCCAGCAGTTCCCTTAATGCTATTTAAAGGATTTGAGCAAACATCATCTGAGCTTTTTATCTGGCTTACAATTTTTTGCGATATTTTGTAATTTGAAAAAATCTCAGTTTAAAGCCTAAGATCAAGTTTTTTCTTTCAAAGACAATAGAAGACAACTATGATGCATTATGTGAGCGTAAGGACACCCTTCTGCATGAGAATTTGTATTTATTTATACAAGTTATTTCTATCGACTGGCGTTCACATTTTGAGACAGCCAAAGTTCACTTCGCATTTTCTATCTGTGTTTTGCAATTTGCACATATCAGGGTAGTGTATTTTCAAAAAATCTTGACTGTGACTTGGATGTTTTGTAATACATAATTTTAAAGTATTTAAAATAACATTTTTTAAAGTATTGAGTTCTATGGGGACAGGAGAGCCAGATCCTGAGTTTTTTGGGAAGGCTAAGTGTTTATAAGACACATGATTCTTCAGGTCATATAAAGGGGCAGAGGAGAGGAACAAAGGACAGTTCCCTCTTTGGATCACCCAAGAGGGCTATGTGTTTGCATGGCAAGGGCTTCTCCCTCCTTTTGCATTTGAGTACTTTAAGGGAAGCGGGATGAGAGCAAGAGCCACCAACATCTTCTGTGGCAGCACAACTTTGTGTCTTCTCTCTTTCTGCCTACAGATTCTAATAAAAGTGTTTAATAAGTAACTTCAAATATGCCCTGCCAGCATAACCCCTGCCAATGTTAAATAGCGTAACTTGTCCATGAAGGGTTTCTTTTGAGAAGCTAAGTGAAAACTATAGAGAACTTAATATACTGACAATCTTTCAAGAAATTAAAAGAGCAAAACGCAAACAAATGTGTATTTTAAGTAACCTTAGAGTAAAAGCTATGAATGCAGTAAGTATTGGCCTCTTCCTACAAAACTTGTTCCTTCCATAAAATGTGAATTGACCATGTCAAGATAAAATACAGGATGCAGTCTTGGCATTAGAAATACTAAACCCAATTTTTGTATCAGGTGGTAACTGGTGACAGGGTGAAGAGAAGTACAGCAATATCACTGAAAAGAAGAGCTCCAAGTTTACCTTCACCCATATTATCAACATTAGCTCACCTTCCCTGAGGAGGACTTGAAGTCATCCATGACATTATTAGAGATATTTTTTTAAAAAAGCTAAATTTGATCACTGAACAAAAGGTCAGGATTTATTTTTTCTCGCTCACTGTATTCTCAAACAGAGAAAATACATAGCTGGAGCCAAGGTACATGAGAAACAATGAACCAGCCACGAGTACAAGTACAGTAGATGCCTGATTGTTCAAGCCATGCCATGGCTTTGAGGAGCTTCTTCAGTTTTCATAGGATATAAATGCATGTCCAATCTTTTTTTTAAGCTTTTGGCATGATCAAAATTATATCAATCAATTGCCAGCATATACATACCAATGCTTTGCATTCTATAATTTTTTTAAAGAGCTAGTGTATTGTGCCATGTTAATATTTGCATATTGCAGTTGTCAGCAGAACTGTAAAATACCAGCAGAGTTGCACATTCATTGGTTTAGCTGTCTTGCAATACTGTTTAGTTTTGAAAACTTAGAAAAAAAAAGCGCAAATCATACTTTGCATCAACACTATGCTACACTGTAATATTGTAATTTACTGCACCAACCTGTATCACCAATGAGGTTGTATAAAAACAACTTCTAAAGTTATTATTCACAATCAAGTATCAATGTGCATACATATAGATTCAAGGCTCCCCTTTTGTTTATATTTTTCTGATCACAGCAACCAGGACACTTTGCTGTTAAATATGCTATTTTCCATAATAAATAGCAACAGCAGAAGGTTTAATATTAGGGACGGTTTTATATGAAAGAAACAAAGGGGGAACCTGATATGAACTTTAGAGAACATATACTTCCAAAAATAAATGCATTAAATCTCATTTTTATATACTTAAAATATCTGTACACAGATTTTCATGTGAGATCGCTATTCTGTAAAAAATCCAACTCAACCCTTTTGTTACAATAGCTATATTCACCCTATTTCCTCAGCTTTTTCATTGCACAGTATATTCAGAGCTCTGTTTCATAATATAATTTAATATGATTTGATTGCAACACATCGCAATGTTCAGTTTCTCACACAAGAAAATAATCACTCAGTTACCTTTTCAATGAACTATACTCTACCATCAAAGAAAACAAACTGTAAAACAATAACATAGCATCATCATCATGCAAAATACCCTTGGAAACCAACGTTCAAATATCACAAAGACATTTTTTATTCACAAGCATTTTTGTTTCAGCCTTTGAAGGGTTCTACTAGCTTTATATGTATCTGCATTGTGAAAAGGAGGTGAATATTACATTGAAATTAACATTTTTTCTGACAGAAGGTGACACCAAGATTAAGATGAAAATAAGATGAAAATAACTCTCCAGCACCTTTGTATTTTGAAATACAGTAGTTTTCTCCTTTTCTCCTTTCTTCTTCCTTTCTTCTTCCCTCCCTTCTTTCCTTCTCACATACAATTTATCAACCTACCAAAACTTAGCTGGCTGCATGATTCATTTTGGAAGAATTAACTACTCATCATGAAACATTTCAATCATGCTGAACTTCTAATGAAAACTGGCCAATATTTTCATTTTACTCAACTAGTTTGGACAAAACTGATGTTCAAAGCAGCCATCATGGTGCTAGTAATGTATATTGGGGAGAACATTTTTTTTCCTTTTTTTTTTTTTTTTTTTTTTTTTTTTTAAAAAATGTTNNNNTAAATAACTGTTCATGTAAAAGAATATAAATCTTCAAGATATCCAAAGCTTAAAACAAATGAAAATCATATGCATAAGCTATTGTTAGGGGAGCCCTTTTACATGAAGTCATCAAGATTACAACAACAAACAAACAAACGGAAAAGAATTTAGCTTTCCCCAATGGAGCACATACAGAAGTCTGTTCGGATGGCATAGATGATGCAGCATTCACACACGTTTAAGGATCCGACGCTCCAACATGCAGCCACTGTGGGCGCCTTTATGAGTCTCACAACGACTGATCACCAGACACGAGCACTGCTGTTCTGCTGCTGTCTGAATAGCTGACCCCTTCTAAAATGAAACTGAGGCTATCGTTTTGGCCGGGTCTTGATTAAGTTACGCAGGTTTTGGTTTAGCAAGGTCATAACTGGCAGTGTCTGCTGCCAGATAACAGCCAAAGCAGGACCAACTGAATTCCTACCATAGACCACAGTGATGGACTCAGACCAGAGGCACCACCGCAGTCAGCCGAATCTTCCTGTTGACAAGGAAAGAAGAAATCATTAAACATTAATTACAATGAATTTTCCTGAGAAGTAATCTACATTTTAGTTTGCAACATTTTGAACTATCATCGAGGCATCATTTTTGGTCTTATGTATGTTATTTTGCTGACACGACAGCAAAATAATTCCTGAAAGTTTGTCTGATTTTTGATACAAAGGGTGGAATTACTATTTTAGCTATTAGCATGGGAGAATTGAATACTTTCAAGATTTACTACAGTCACTTATGAACTAGCTGGGATACTTACACCATCAACTGAGAAATGCTATGGGATATACCTGGGGGCCCCAGAAAACTCCATTTATATTCCTTAAAATTACATCAATTGTAAGACTCTGAGTATCACTTTATTGTGAGGAAAGACAGAGTAACAGATAACTTTTCAAGATTAGAAAAAAAATACCAAAATATGTTTATGTCCATTTCACCAAATGATGGCACATTAAAATGAATATGGTCTGCAGGTGAAGGTATGATCAAAGAGAATGAAAATCCTTTCTCTGTCTCTCATGCTCTATTCAAGTAGGAGAACCAAATTTCCTAGTGTGCTTTTCTTACATATTTGATGCAGTTCAGTAGAGAAGACACACTCTCCTTTGAGGGCTCACTCTGAGCAGCACTGCTCTCTCATGCATCAGTGGACCCTACTATTTCTTATGCCACACAGCAATCACACCTCTTTTCCTTATTCCTTTCTACCATTCATTGCTGTTCTTTGGTTCCAATTAGCCTATAATGCATAATATTTTTCATATTATGGACTTATTCATTAGCCTGGTTGAAATATATTTGACACCTGTTCTGGAGCCTGTACCATCTTACACCTCATTTCTCAGGACTGATACAAACTGTGGTTAGTGCCTAAAACACCAGGACAATGTTCCAGCCATCCCCCCATTTCTTTGTCTGCTGAGTCCAAGATTCATGGGCAGCTCTGAAAGCTGAAAACACTTGGTGTTGCTCTTGTTTTCACTGTATTCTGTACCCACAGTATAAAATGACGCTTTCTATTTTCCAAGAGATCCCAAGCCTCCAAGGACAAGAAAACAGTGTAGGTGGGAAGGGACTTAGGTATATTAGCAACGAGGGAAGCTTCTTTAACAGGAACAACGCATTCAGGGAAGGACAGATGACTGCACCTGAATAGTAACAGAGCCTGGCTGCTGGCACAGAAATAAAAAATATTTTAGAACAGATATTAGAGGAAAACCAACCAGCAGAAAACAGCTTCTCGTTCAGATTGATATGTAATGAACACTCAATGTACTTCAGAGAAGTTGGGGAAGGAGGGTGGGTCAGTGTGGGGCTATAAAGAACACAAGCAGGATAAATAAGGAATGGTCATTAAACCATTTTTAATTTATTGGCATATCCTTGAGCAAAACCTTCCAGTGCTAGGAACATAAAATCAAGGTGGAGGAATGAAAATCAGTCACCAAAGAACCATCCCAAAATAATACACATATCAAAAAGCTGGTGGAAGGACAACAATCAGTAGCACAAAACATTGTCAGGCTACCAGCTTTATAAGAGTGGCAGTATAGGACGTACAGCAGAAGGGTACTACGTAAAGGACAATACAAAGTGCAACAGCAGAAAAATATTACAGGAAAAGGGAAGTGTGATGGAATCTCTGTTGGTAAGAAATTTCAGAGTCTGATAATAAAAAAGTAATACTAGGATTGCACTGCTGACCGCCTGATCAGAGGGACAATATCAATGTTATGTGAGATCAGAGAAGCCACATAAAGACTGGATCGAAACCTTATCAAAGAGAAATGTAGAGATTGCATTTTCAGATATGGCAAATGGCTTTTGGGACAAACGGCCTTTAAGTCTTTAGGGATGCACAGTGCCCTGTTCAAAATTATTAGTGAGCAGCTCTATATATCTGTAAAACCCAAAAACCCAAACAACCTCAAATCCAAGAAAACAGAAAAAAACATTAACAAACAAAAACAGAAAGCAGGGAAAAAAGCCAAACAGACCTAGAAGCAGCACCTCAAAAAGCAAGTTCCTTGCAAGGATCCAGAAGAATATTTAGAAATATTGCATTAGATAACCAGGTAAAATTAATGCCCCAATTAGAAAAAAGCAAGTATACACCACCCACACCTAAAAGCGCCATCCCAAAACAAATGAAATCACACCACCACAACTCTCCACCAAAAAAACACACAACCCATAACAAAACCCAAAAGAAACACCCCTGCATGAATCAGTAGGGAACTTAAGTACACTGTCACAGAGAAAAGGTCAGTATTTAAGAAATCAAGTTTACTCAAATGGGCAGGAACAACAAAATACATAAAAATGGCAGATTTGATATAAACAAGAAAATTAGAAGGGCTGATATTTTTTTACGGTTTCCCTGCACTATATGTTGAAAATGATAGTAGAACTTCTTTACTAAAACAAAACCATGATGCAAATACGAGCTTAGGGCAACTGCTTCATAATAGAGTTGTAAAGAGGGAATCTGGGGATTATAGGGCACAGCAAAGAACTTCAGTGAGTTCTTTGTGTCAGTTTTGATTGGTGAAAACTTTAATGGTATTCCCTCTACACACAATGCATTCTTCAAAGCAAGGACGTCAGAGTAATCAGAATCAATTGGGGAAAAATATATGGAAAATCAGATAAAGCAGACAAAATAGACTCAATATCTTATCAGGAATTATAATATTCACCAAGAGTCTCCTTTAGAAACTTGGATGTAAAATAAAACCCAAAAAACCAAACAAGACCCAAAATCTAGCATTCAAGTTCCTTAGAAAGAAACAAAAATTTATTCTGTTCTGAAGCAAATAGCTCATGTTAGCTGCCATTCTTTATCAACAGTAGGCCTTTCCAGATATGTCTCTGTCACGTGATAGCTTTATAATTTAGTCTCATAGTTTTGGTTTAGATTTTTGGTTGTTGGGGTTTTTTTTGTTTTCTTTTTTTTGGTTGATTGCACTCTACAAGTTCAAAATTCCTGAGGTTTCTCATCAACAAGGAAGTCTTAAGTGAACTCTGCTGCACAGATTTGGAGTGGGATGCTAAGATTTCAAGATGCATTGAACTTTCTGGTTTATTTAGTTTGGCTCTGTCACTACTTGCATCTGCATTGTGTCTTGTCATGCAGCTTTATTTCTATTCAAAATACCTAAAAATAACCCTGTTGCATCTTCCTCACTGTGACTACCATTAAAAAACAGAATTATCGGTAAAGGTTTCCTCACATGAATTCAATGAACAGCACTCAGTGTTACCTTTTGGCATTTAAGATTTCTTATCACTGAAATTACTTAGACAAGTCTTCTTTGAAACAATAGTCAAAAGTAAAGCTGGAGATTTAAAAATTTTCAACAGAGAGGAGGTGTCTGGAGAGTAAATAAGGAGTAAACTGAGTATCTTAAACAAAATTGCACATTACATGAAGGAGAAAACATCTTTACAGTGAAAATGACTCCCAGCATGGATACAGAGTAGATAGGCCTCCCCATACAGTATAATATAGTACTCATCTTACATGTCACCTCTGCATTAGACCAAATATCGGGTAAATTACATTGATAAATTAATCCTACCACTATACGTATTTTAAAAAAAAAAAAAAGACCCCTCCATTCTGCTATCCATTTTCTATTTGCTCTTTGAGATTTTGTTCTAACTACATCACAATTTATGGTTACTGCTCTTACATTCAACAGTCATACAATGTTCATATTGGATTGAAAAGAAATATTTTAATATCTTTTGCTTTCTCACATAAAGCAGTTATTAAGGGATTCACTATTAAAAATAGTAGAGAAGGGCTTGAAAGCCTCATGAAGGAGAAGTTTCTTCTTATTAAGAATGACAGAATTAAACTGTAATGTACAAAAGTATACAAGGATTATACTTATATTTCAAGGCCAGGGAGATTTTAACCTCATATTGATCAAAGCCACATTGAATTTCTGAGGTTTGTAGACCAATTTGCAGCGGTAAACCAGCAGTTCTGCCAGGAACAATTTCTAAATATTGCCTCTGGAATCAGTTACTCTTTTGTGTCCTAAGCCAAGAGAAAAACAGTAGTGGCAAAGAAGGTACAGTAAATCCTACCTAAGTTAATTTTTTTCTCCCTAGCATTGAACATTGCCATTTTCTTCTGTGCATTTACTATTGTGAAAACTAGAGGAAATGGAAAAAAAATACAGTATAAGGAAAGAGGAGAAAGTCTGATTATATGCCAATTTACGTGAATTGAAGAAATCAAAAATTTAATGGAAATTACTGAGATTCTATTATTAATTTAAAACCAGATTGAGAAAACATCAGTTCTGAATGGTCTTCAAAATGCTTTATTTGAAAACACTTCCCCTCTTCCTGAGCTTTAAGGAAACTACTCAAGTCTTTCATGTTAATGTTATTTTTGAGATTTCTTCTAAAGTATCTTACAACAAAGGTATATAGCATTATTTTATCCTCTCTTTACATTATCTTATCTTTACCTCTGCTAGTGCAATTAGACACTGAACTATTTTTAATCTGTTTCACTGAAATTTTCTAGCCCATTACATTAATCACACAAAAATCCTGAATAACAGATCAGTTGGGGATGTCCTTCCTGTGCTGCTTTCAAAATAATATTCTCTAAATTATTTCTCTTTGAAGAGAGAAAGAATTGTAAAAGAAATTGGAAAGAATCATCTTTAGCCACTTTCATTTCATCAGAAGTGTATAACAAATTTCTTGCATTAATAAATCACATGTCAAATTTCCTGGCATGCCTGAGGTAGATAAGTGTCAAATCTAAATGTCATCTCCTTCATGTCATACTTTACTATGGTAACTCTAGATAGGGTTATTTTACATCACACACTGTGAAAATTATTCAGCACTTTCAGAATGGAAATGAATGCTTTTATAAAACCAGATATTCATTGTTAAGTATCAAACACACATATTCATTGTTATATATAAATATTTCCTTGAAGATAGTGCCAGTCCAAAATTTTAAAAATACACATGGAACTGAAAATACATATACACACACAGAATCACAGAATCACCCTTTCCAGTCAGGGTTGGAAAGGACCTCGGAGATCATCAGGTCCAACCCTTGATCCAACACCACCGTGGTTACCAGACCATGACACTAAGTCCCATATCCAGTCTCATCTTAAAAACCTCCAGGGATGGAGAATCCACCACTTCCCTGGGCAGCCCATTCCAATGCCTGATTACCCTCTCTGTAAAGAAGTTCTTCCTAATATCTAACCTAAACCTACCCTGGCAGAGCTTTAACATACATGTTAAGCCAATATACTTGTTACTCCGTTAGAAGTGGACTGAAACGATTTAATGTACTAAAACTTTGTCTGTAAACTATACCAATTCATCAGAATCCTTTGTGCTATAATGACTTATGAAAGGGTAAACCAACAATATCTGCCAAAGAGCTTCTGATGTCACCTTTGATGTCAGTTGATTACCTCAAAGTTATACCTTTTATAAGCATGTATTTTAAATGTTTCATATTGCATGGACAACACCTTTGCTTTTACTCAAGAGTCATTTCCAGATCCAATGCATGATTCTTCATAAATTTTGTGTTACCCTCCTTTGGACTTCCACACAAAGCTGTCAAAGCTGTACAGCTACCTACACACAGATCAGGGACACAGGCTATTCCATCAAGGTGTATCCAGTTTTCCGGTCTGCTAATAACCCTCAAAGCTCCCACTGATGTTCCTGGAAGCTGATGGGAGTAGGACATTCACAGTAGGGGCTAAAAACTTGTACAGTTCTTTTCTTTATTTTCAGGCATGGTAAACAAAACCAGTGTGCATGTACAAAGTATGACTAAGCCTTTCAAGGCACTGATAATGACTATTTTGTTATCCTTGATGAAAAGGAAAGAAAAAAAAAACACATCAGGTTATTGAACCTGATCAGTGGTTTGTATCTATGTTGGCTTCAGTGATTTTAATAAAACTACACAGATTAATGTCCAGAGAGAACACATTTCCAAAATCACAAACTTATTAAAAACAAGATGGATGAACAAAATTACCTCTGTAACTTTCTGCTGCCAAAAGTCTATCAGCTAAAATTATATTCCTTGGGTTTCCCATCTCAAGCAGAAAGCCCATTTTGGGCATAAAGAATTCAGCTCAAGGTGAGTCTTTGCTGCCTTATGTACATTGGACAGTAGCTTTTTAATTAAAAGAAGGTTACTAGCAGAGCAAATTGCATTAGTAAGAACATGAGATACTAATCTAGACTTTAAAGTGAAATACCACTGGCTTAGGGGAAGGGACTTTCACCCTTTCTTACAACCTTCCACCATGGCTGTGCAAGTTCCTAGGTTTGTTAGAAATTAGATCATTTAAATACAGAATAGGAAACTTCAAAATTACTCAAATATAATTGTTAAACATAACTTTAGGATATTTTCACTGTTGTTCAAGCTATACTAGTTGAACCTACCCTTAAGTTCAAAGAGAATATAAATTATTGAGAAAATGGGTTTTCTAAATTGCTAAATACAGTTTTCAGTGTTTTACTACACTAACTCTGAAAAATGCCCTCTAAGCTTCCCGTTCTGCCTCTCAGTTGGCTTTACTTTGATAGACATGTGAGTATCTCCCTCTAGTGGTTTTCAGAGCAATAATGTTGATCAGAGACCCCTCCAGTCACGAATGTTATGCTCTTTATCTCAGCAGTTCTCTTGCAGACATGTCACTATCGCATCAGCTAATGACACAGTCCCACACCATTAAATTCAACACATTCTAATTGCCAAGACTCGTTGTGAACTCCAGAGTTTGCACCAGGTCAACATACAGGCCTTACCTATGTAGTTAATTAGATTGATGCACAATATTAACTTCCATCATTAACTGTTGTGTTCGTTTGAATGCAGTGAAAACTCCTTACTCTTCTCAATAGCAACACTTACACAGAGCACTCAACCTTGCTATCCCTAAGTAAAGCTTTATTTTCACAGGTATTACAGTCTCTTCTACTTACTTTGTATCTTTGTGCAGAAACCTTTCTTCTGTTCATTTTAACAAGGACGAGGCAAACATGCTTAGAAGGGAATGACACGGACTCAGCTGATACATGTGCAATCTCAAAGAGCCAACTATAAACCCAACAGGTTCCCTTGTCTTTGTATGTGCTATGGGAGAGGCCCTTGTGTTCAGTAATTGTGATTTATAAGGCTCCAGACAGGGTTTTTTCATATTTAATTTCCCTTAATATTGCAATAGTAATTTGCTCCAGATTGTTGCTTTTGGGACTTGCTTCATTCTGTTTTCTTTTGTATGCTCAGTAAGTAAAAAAGTCTGCTAATTTTTTAAGCCAAGAACAAAACAAAAAATTAGAGAAAGTAACTGACCATCCACACCACATGAAAACTTGCAGAAAAATGAAGATAGGAGCGGACGTCATGGCAGAGGCACGACTCGTTGTGCATATAGGCTGATCCTATTAATAACGGGCAAAGTAGCAAGTAGAGGAAAGGAAAGAAAACACAGAAAAAAAGACATACAAGATGAGATATCATGCAGATTGCTGGCAGTTAGCAGAGTTAATGTGAAAGCATCCACCCAAGAGCAAGAGATTCACAGCAAATTTTGCAAATAAACTTAACCAAAACAATCCACTGTTACAAAACACATGACTTACACACTGATCAGCACATCAAGCTAGGGAGCAAGAGTTGTACTTTCACACACAATCATATTAGGAGGGTTTGGAATATTTACAATGGCCAAATAGCTTTTGGATGTTTTTTCACCTTCATTTAACCTTTGTTGGCCAGTAAGAATACTTCCTTTTTAAAATAAAATTTGGTTACTAGAAAAAAAAATGCCTTGAATATCAGCTGGACTTTTTTTTAGTAATACTGACTTCTCAGTAATTGTCCCTCCTTACAAGAAAAGCAGAACACACTGGAACATAACTTGGTATACAGCATTTATAGCCAACTAACTGCATTGCTTTGGGACAATCTTTCCTTTGCAGAAATTGCATGAGGCACTAAAAATGAATTTTAAAAGTATTTATTGTATCTAATGCCTGGCACTTTTATGTGCAACACTTTTTGTCTTGAAATTTATCCTGAACAATTTAAATGCATCAGAATCTCTTTCATACAGTATTTTGAAAGGTAAGACAAAAAGCATATTCAAAATAATTTAGATATGTGACACAGTTATAATTTTTTGCCTTCAAAACATCAGTACAATACAGGAAGTACTAAACAGCACTATTTTGGTGATTTCAGTAAAACAGTGCACTTTTATGCCTGTTAAGAACATGACCTAAGGGCAATACAATTTGCAGAATTAGAAACAACATCCTAAACCCCATATAACATTCTTAATTATTTAACAACACTTTAAATAATATTTGGAAACATTATTATAAAAATACTGCTTTTAAGCCAGGATTATCATGTATTTGTGAAAGCCATTGAAGAACTAAATTTCACAGCACCATACAGAGACCAACAGTTTTATGCTCACTGCTGTTTTGGGTTTTTTTAGTGAGAATCATGTGTGAAAGCGCAATGATTACAGGAAAGGCAGATAAGAAAGCAGCTGTTAATTTTATGTTAATCATGGGATATTTGAAATAGAGTGACTATGGCCTAGAGTGAACAGTATGTTTAGTGATAAATATGTTACCAGGCATCAAGGTACGCTTAAACACAGTTTTCACTACTCTTCTAAAACAGCTCTACAGTTGTCTTTAAAGATACTCCTGAAGTCTAACAAGTTCAGTTTTACCTGTTTGGCTTCATCAAAACAGACATCGGGACCCTTTCTGTACCTAGGTTGTTTGACCATTTCACAAGGATTTGGCCCTTCATCTGGTTCTCTGGTTAAGGAGCATGATTGTTTTTCGTGCATTGTACATCAGCAGGATTGACATTCTGTTTTTATTTTCATGACAGAAGAGAAGATTTATGCTAAGTCAGATAGTACTGAAATAAACATCAATAGTCACAGTTCTTTGTTTAAAGAAAACCAACCCAACCCTCCAGATAAATCAAAATTAAATACCCTTTTTCTTACACGGTTTTAATCAAGAAAATAACCATCCTGCATAACTTTTTAGAATATTTTCAGAGCCATACACAGAAAAAAAAAAAAAAAAGCTGCATCCTTTTAACATTTTCTGTATTGTTTTTATTACCATTGCATAAATATTGAAGAAAATATTTCATAAAGCAATAAACTTTCAATTGTACTGATTGGTTATAGGTTATGTTACCACCAAATTTTTGTGCTAAAATGAAGATACACAGTAAAAGCAAGGAAACCTGTTTGGAAAAGTAATGTTATATACAGTTTGAACATTGCAGTGAAAGCCTATACTCCAAATATAGAAAAGATCATCCAACTGTAGGCTTTGATTGTAAATGACAGAAAAACTAATGAGATCTCATTAGCATTTCAGTGATGAGGCAGACAGGGAAAATGCTGTCCGTACTAACGGCAGAACATCAGGAGAGAAGTGGGAGCCGTGACACACTGATAATTAGCTAACTGTAAATACGAGATACTGCTTACATCTCTGAAATCTGTAATTGCTGATATTTAAGTACAAATACTGTACTTCACATGTGCCACTAGCTAACAGGGGGCTCAAGTCATTGCAGCAGCCTTGAAAGGTATGGGTGTGGTAAACTTCAAAACTGCGTTCTGGTGAAACCTGCTTATATTACCATTCAGTGTGTTAAGCTTTTTTTTTTTTTCTTATTCCCCTGTAGGTACACACACATAAAAGCTAAACTAGAGTGTTTTAAAAAAACTGAGCACCAAAACTTTACCTATCTTAGTAGCTCTAACTTACATTTGAAGCAATCATAGTTATGCAATACCATGGTGTACTACAGCAGCTTCAGCGCAACAAGTGGAGAGCTTAAAGGCAAGAGAAGGGAAGAGGATGGGGAATTTAGCTCTACAGATCTACATCTGCCTTCATTCAGGTGTTATCAAACTCATCTCCCATTTTCTCTGCCATGGCCCAACTGAAAGGGAAGTTGAAATGTGGAAATATCGTAAGAGACAACGTGCACAAGCAAAGCTGTACCAGCCAAAAGGAAGCAAAGTGTAATAATAACCATCTGAATAGCACCCAAAGGTCATTCTGTCTGCTTGGGTGATGTTATGCTACATCTGCATTTCACAATGTACCTTAGTTACAGAAAAGAGAGAATAGCTTAGTACTGCATAATTGGAACAAAAATAAAATAGCTCATTTAGTCAATATAAGCCCACCCAGCTGCTCTGGCTGCCATTTGAGGTCATTTACTACTTTCTAGAAGTTTTACCCCACAGGAAAATGTCAGTCGTGCCCATTTCCCATCAAACCTGCTTCATTTTCTATCGTGAGTGCTGTCCATAAATTCAGACAGTGGCAACAGCTAATCAAACTGTCCTGGACTGAAGCCAATTAGAATGTTAGGCTGTGTTTACATAGTTCTGTGATGACACCCCAATGTAAACTTCCTTTTCAGTCCAAGCATAGATGGAATTCCAGTTTTATTAATGCAGCAATGAATGCATTGCTTGTGCCAAAGAAACAAAGTCATCTGTACTACCACCTGCTTTTCTTTCGGAAATGGGAGAGGCTGTCTCAACTAACTTCCTGACATGGACAAAGGTATTACCAATTGTTTTCCATATTCTGTCATAATATCCAAGTTATGATTTGATTTACCACCATGGTAAATCTGGCATGCTATCCTCAAGCCAGTGTTGCAGAGAAAGACTGGGGTGAATTTCTCCTGACCTACAATATGTGTATATTGGTTTTATGTACTTCCAATACCCATAGCGTCTACTGCAGGGAACAGGTTAAAGCAAAGAGATTGGCATGAAGATCATTGTAAATTAGATCAACCTTTCACATGCTTTTAACTTTAATGCATGTGTTGTAAGGATTCTGCTTAGCATGTAAGCCACCCATGTCTCCAGCCATCTCTGAAGAAACGCTGTGCTAGCAGCTGGATAAACTCTAGCCTTTGATAGCTAAAGCAGTTTCCACAAGTAAGCAGTTTCATAGATTTCACAGAACATTCTAAATTGGAAGGGACCTACAAGGACCATCAAGTCCAAGTCTTAAGTGAATGGCCCCTACAGGGACTGAATCGCAACCTTGGTGTTATTGGCACCATGCTGCAACCAACTGAGCTAATCTCCGTTGTCATTGGCTCTGAGCACACATTGTGCTTCCCTCAATTAACCATCTCCACTTTTCATGACCAAACACTCCTGTCTTGGCATTGACCTTTTTTGTTATTTCTCCAGACCGACACACCCTTGTCTTTTCTAAAGGCTGAGGAAACCCAGGGCTCTCAGACTCTCCTTGCCTGTCCTGTTCTCTAGACAGCAACCTCTTTGGTGGCCCCTCACTAGACTTCCTCTTGTATTTTAGTGTGGTACTGGGAGGCCCCAAACTGTACACAGCACTCCAGATGCTGCCTCAGCGCTGCTGAAGAGATGGGATGGACCAGTTCTCCCAGTTTGCTGACTACACTCTTGCTATCACAGCCCAGGATGCGACCGGTCCTCTTTACTGCAAGGCACAGTGCCAACTCACGTTCAACTTCTTGTCCACTGTGAACCTCAAGCTCTTTTCTGCATATGTCGTTCTAATCACTCTGTCTCCAGCCTGTCCAGCTGGGTGTAATTATTCTGTCTTGGGTCCAAGACTTTGCATCTGACTTTCTGAAACTTCATTAAGTTCCTGGGAGTCCACTTCTGCCTAAGTTCTCACAAATAACAGCTTTGCTCTCCACCTCAATGACTGCTGCTTGAGGTGATTTGTGAGATTTTCCCACAAATACCTGCTGTTTCAAGTATTCCAGTGGCAACCATGTTACTAATATGTACATAAATGGGTCATTTTTCCCCAAATATATTCCAGTATCCCATAGCCAAAAATCAATCCACACTACTAAATAACGTGATTTTAAAGGATACCCGGCTTCTCTGCTTGCATCAGTGGCTTTGGGTCACAGGAGCGGCACAGCAGTTGGCTGTCACTAATAATGAATACTAGATTGGTGTTTGAAATCTTCTCTGCATGATAAAGTCTGGAAAAAAAGCCAACAAAAACCTACGTTTAAATGAAGCAAGAAAATTCATACTTGAGAAGGAGACACAGTTATTGGAATTAAAAAAATAATCCAGCTTCACAGAGTCAGTCTGCCTGCTACTGTTTATCTTTTTCATTAACAAATAGCAAGAAACATTTATAACAAATTTTGTAATCTTTTCGACATTTCCATGGTACTCCCTTTCAACTAGACTTGTTAGTGGAAAAAATGGAAAAGAGCATAAAATGACTTTAATTGAGTTAATAGCTAGCTCTGTCCTGCTACAGCAGTAGCTGTACTGAGAAATAACATCAGTTCAGCATCAATTAACACTGAGAAAACCCCCAACCACAAAAACAAACAAGCAAAACCCCAGCACATAAACCTGTCTGTAAAAGGGTGAGGGAAAGGTTTAGGGTATGTATTGGATGTGTATTGGCTGTGCATCTGTTGTATTTTTATGTCCATATAATTCCACAAAAAGTCTTTAAGTTAGTAGAGTCATCTATAACTTATAAATAAAACCAACAAATACTAGAAATATGGAGGAGGGTGTTGGGAGGTGTGAAAAACGTCTGCGTGTTTTCCTGTATTCACCATTCTCCAATGTCCCCTGTCTTTCTTTCCTGGCTTGAAATATTGTCTTCAAGGAGTTAGAAATTAGAATTAACAGCCAGATTTCAAAGACATTTTCTGAAGCTCAAAATGCATGCAAAAGACAGCAGGCTCTTGTATGAAACACAGAGCAAGGTCCAAACTGCTATGTTTCTGAAGTATCCAATTTTTTGACATAATATTTAACATCATCTTGAATAGGCATGCAGAGCCTGAAGAGTAATTCTTTTAATCACAAAATAAAACAGCATTGTTTGCTTTATAAGACTCACAGCTCTTAAATCATGAGCACTATTGAATAGAAGGTAAATTAGAAGATAAATTGCACAATCTTCTTGACCATCAAAAATTCCAATGCATAACCAGATTAAAGAAAATCATATCCCTCAGAATATTGCAGAATGCTTTTAAGTTGACATAATAAATTAAAAAAACTCAAATTGTAACAGAGATAGCAATACAGTTTTCATGAAGCATATAGAGACTATAAACCAAAAAACTGACTAAAGTATTTCTACATTTCTTAAATTGTTAGAATTAAAATTCATTCTAAACAAATATAAAAGGAATGCAATTTACCTGCCTATACACTTCTCTGTCTTGGTTATGTAAATTTGGTGAAATTAATCCAAAATATATTTTTTATTCTTATAGTCGTGACATTATCTTTCGTAAAATGAATGACAATCCCGAAGTTATTATTTATATTAAAGAAATTTTACCTGGAGCAGTTTATACAGTCTACAATCCCACTAAAGGATTTATCATCATTTTCAAAGAAATACTGAGTTTGCTCAGTGATGCAGCTTGTTTTAGGCAGAGCGGCACCAAAATCATCATCTTCCATATCAGCTGACAGAAAGAAAAAACGAAAATAAATGAACAATGACAATTTAAGTCACAGGCATAATGGGGAGATCCATATATGGCTCCCAGCCTAGATTCTTACCTTCTACTTCACTCAAAGTTGACTCTTTAACATTCTCTTGACTTACCTGCTTCAAGGAACCGTGGAAAAGTCAAGCTCAAAAACAGCTGCTGTAAGATAGACCTGAACACAGAAAGACAATATGTATTTGTTAAGGGCTCTTTCTCTTCTGTGTATTTAATGGATACTTAAAAACTAGTCAAATACGAGTTATTAAAAATAAAATAATTTTTTTTTACACTTTTGCCAGTTATTAAAGCTGTGTTTCTTTAAACCTTACAGTTTGACTCTGGTTTTCTTTTCACGCATTCTCACAGGTCTTTCATACTAATCTTTTATTCTACTGTTGAGATTTGCTATAACTTGTGTCCATAACTCACTTAATGGAAATGTTATCATGCCATCCATGCACTCCTTTTATAGCTCTGCAGGAGGTGGAAGAGTCATGTTGGCATTCCTCTAACACTTCAACCAACCAGAACTACTTTTGGACACACTCAGGTAAAGTGCTCCTGACTTAGATACTTTACACTGATTAAGGTTCATTAAATTGCTAAGAAGAAGACCAACACTGGATTATTGCAAGTATATTATAAAAAACACTACTGTAACAGTTGACTTTTAAAATCTTCTCTATTCCTGCTGTTGAGTTATGGACTGTATTTTCTTCCTACATGCTGCCAAAACACTAAGGCTTAAAGAACTTCATTTATTTAAAAATATTTTTCTGATGATTGTATTTTTCCAATTTTATTTACTTTAAGCAGGTACCAGCTTGTCACAGACACAGCCCCCTTCTCCTCTACCAGCCTGTCAAAATAAGTGCTGCAACAGGTATATTCCTTGACTCCCTGTTTCTGCTTAAACCTTCCAAAGTTGTATTTTCCAGTTGTAAAGTTTTAGCTTTACTTTTACCCACAAATATGACCTGATCTCTTATCTCATTCTGGTCTAACATTTGTTCTGCAGAGAAAAGGGAGCGTATAACTTCACTCAACTTCCCAGGTTTTTTCTCCTTTTCTCCTTATCCAGCATGACTCCTATGTGAAGAAACTGCATATGTCTGTCATCTTTCCCACGAAGGCATTGCCTGAAGGAGCTCTGGATCCACATCCACAGTTTTGTGCTTTGAATCATCAGAGGGGCAGCACACCAGCAGCCACAGGTCAGAAGAGACCTGATGCCATTCAATAGTGATGCAATTTGCTGACAGAAAATAGTAATCCTTTGTAATGGCTTACCACAGAATTTACAGGGAACTGAATTAAAAAGGCAGCCTGGGAAAACTTAAATCTTCTAACTTATAGGACTATGAAGGGGAAATGATACAGACACCCTTAACTAAATGCTGATGTATCCCATATAAATTTTGAACATGATCGCTCACACCTTTATCCCACATTTTTGCCTGAAACATTATATCCTTCTTTAATAACCTGGTTTCTTTTATTTTCCTGCATTTGCTTTTGCCAGGTGCCTCATTGAATCCATTTTTTGGTCAGCCCTTTTCACTCTACTTGCTTAATGGCCTTCTTTGCCTGCTTCTGACCTAGATTCCATTAAAAACATGCTCATAGTAAGTACGTTAATGTTGTGCTTTCAAGTTAAACATCACACAAAAAAAACCCTCCTGTCTAAATTGAGTCCAGACCACTAAGTCTGATTTGAACACTGATAAACTAAAGTTTCTCTGTTTGAAAAGAACTCAAGTTTCTCTACTGGATTATTGCCCATCTTCAGATTTTGAGGTTTGCTGTTGTCCAAGAAAACTGAGATTATTGCTCTTCCTGTTAACAAAATGTAACCAACAATAAAAATCAACATACAATCTTCATAGTGCTTCTGTGAGAAAATTACTATATGTTTTTTCAGCTG
Organism: Oxyruncus cristatus; assembly: GCA_013399855.1. Lineage (NCBI taxonomy): Eukaryota > Metazoa > Chordata > Aves > Passeriformes > Cotingidae > Oxyruncus > Oxyruncus cristatus. Next base: position 2,662,236 of record VXAY01006800.1, on the reverse strand, counting down.
CTATATATTTTAACCTTTAGCTTAAAAACCTAGGTAATTTATTCTAGCTCAGTAATAAAAAAAAAAAAAAAAAGCAAAAAGCAAAAGTATCAGATCAATCTCAATTTCTTATTCCAATGGTGGGAGGTGCTGGAGGAAGTAGCTGATAGGGGTGTCAATCTACATGGCTCTGAAACAGGTGAAATACTGCACCTGAGTACTGCGTCCAGCTCTGGAGCCCTCAACCCAGAAAAACAAGAGGGGCCAGAGAAGGGCCACAAATACGATCAAAGGGATGGAACACTTTTCCCACAAGGAAAGGCTGAGAAAGTTGGGGTTCAGTCTGGATAAAAGAAGGCTCCAGGGAGACCTTATTGTGGCCTTTCAGTACTTTAAGGGGCATTTAAGAAAGATAAGGACAAACTTCTTAGCAGGACAAGGGGTAATAGTTTTAAACTAAAAGAGGTAGTTTTAGAGAGACACAAGGAAAATATTTTTTATAGTGAGGGCAGTGAAACAGGCACAGGTTGCCCAGAGAGATGGTAGATGCCCCATCCCTGGAAACATTCAAGGTCAGGTTGGAATGGGCTCTAAGCAACCTGATCTTGTTGCAGATGGCCCTGCTCATTATAGGAGGATTTGGACTGGATGACCTTTAGAGTTCCCTTCCAACCCAAAGGATTCTATGATTCATGTGTTTTGTAAAATGATTTACTTATTTTCCTACAATTTCTTGCTAGAAAAAGGGAAAAATGATATTCTAAAATAGGCAACCAAGTGATAAGTGAGTCTAAATGTAATAATTTTGAGTGAACCTTCACAACTGCTAATGGTAGTTAGGCCACTAGTCCAAAATCTGCTTCCAGACATTGATTTTGTAGAGTCAGAACACACAATCATAAAACCTGGCATGAACAGTTTTGAATTCACCTGTTGACAGAATGGTCATGTTTGGAGAAATAGCTAAGAATTTTCACAACGAGAAACTGCAGAAACAAAGGGTCCAGAGCAGTTTTCGGGGAAAAATAACCCAAGCTAAATACAGTTTCAACCCATTGAATAATTATAGTTGGGATGCAGAGATTTCCTACACACTTGTACTTACCAAGCAGCTGCTGAAGCCCACCATCCTAGTTGTAAAATATCTGTTATCGTAGGCTGGGAAAAAAACAAGTGATTATGTTATTTATATAAATACCTGGAGACTTTTAATGGAATGTAAGCCACTGTATGTGGGACTACTGACCACATAAGCAGAACGAAGTCCAGCTCCTTGCTTTGGTTCTTCTTCAGGATCACAGACTGATTGATAGTCATATGACTTATTAAAGGCATACAGGGACATGTTAATCAGGTTTCGCATCAGGCCAGGATCAATTTCACCAAAAAATCTTCCAATCTGATGAGAGAGAATATAGAGACATAAAGTATTTCCAAGTATTTTTCTCACAACAAAGTGAACGGTTCTAAGTTTTTCAGTTACACAGTTAAATGCAGTATCAATGAGACCCTGCCTGGGGAACAGTACGAGGAACATGAGAAAGAAGGTATGTGGATACCATGCTACTTGCCCTCACCATCATGGGCAGCCTACCAGCCTAAGGACAAAGCACAAAAAAGGCAACTTGGTAGAAGTCTGGCATCCTCAACCATAAATAAGACTATAATAAAGACTAATAAAAAACCCGGAAATTCCTGATCCAGCGACATCTTTGTGATTCAGAAATGTTATCTTTAGGGTAAGTTGAGAGTGAAAAGCTGCTTTTATTTTCTCTTGAAACTTCTGCCTGTTGGTTTTCATGTTCTGTCCTTAAAAAATATACATACCTGTTGGGTATATTCATCTCGATTTGACATCAAAAGAAATCCACCATCGTCAAGGATAACACAGTCCACATGCTATTGTAAGAAAGCGAAATAGGTTTTACAGGAAAGATTTGTCAACAGACCACTCTGTAAGAAACTATTTTTTCTTCAACACATTAGAAGTATCTTCAAATCTATGTGGCTCAGGCTAAATCACAAACCCATAGCCAAGGGCCAATTTTAAGCTATAATAATTAGCATTATCAGTATAATAAAAGTCTGAACAGATCAAAGGCTTATTTGTGGTGTAATTTCATAAAAGTTCTTTTGTAAATTCTTATTTGCTCAATACTTTATGAGCTCCAAGAGTGCTATATCCTTATTAAATCTGATTATAATTGAAACTCAACTCATAATAAGGGACTACAACTTCTCATGTGTTTCAGCCATGCCTAAAGTCCTTTTCCATTTGCAGATTTCAATGACAAAAATCTTTAGGACAGACTAGTCATGACATGCTAGTCATGATTCTTTTCACTTGCCAAGGACTGTAGTGGGATTGTGGGATTCTTCCAGGTGTCAGGTGCAGGAACAGGAAGCCCACTTGTTCCCTATGCTTTCCACTTTGTAAAAGATCCTTGCAGCCAGAGATTGGAGAGATAGCAGTGAGGTCAAATAGATAACCTCTCAGAGTACTCTTTTCAGATGTAATTCTCACATTTAATGGTCTTCACACTCTGCAAAAGAACTCAGAAGAGTTCAGCAGAGGAAAGCTTTTAAGATCATGGCAAAACTTGATATGGTGACAGTCCCTGGAGTTGTGCTCTCCTGAGTGCCAGCAGAGTAATGGGGTTCCCTAATCCTAAACGTGCTCAGAACCAGGGGGAGCAGGATGACTAATGACTGTTGAAAGGCACATCATGAACTCTGGTGCTTCTCAGTTTGCATTTATCCTTCTCCGAGGTACTTCGAATAATCTTTTTCTGTTTAGATTTTTAAAAATTATTCTCTCAGAATTTGTCTCTTGCTTTGCAAATTAGTGTTATATTTTTCTCACATTTCTCTTCACATAATTCTCTATTGCTTTTCCTGTATTTTTTTTTTTTCTTTACATAACCTCACTGCAATGATTCTTGCAGCAGGCACTTCACCTGACTTTTATGCCCTTTCACCTCCTCCCCTACTAACCTTCATCTTTCTCAAGACACAAACAAATAAGCCCTGTTTTCTGTACCATTAACCCTCAAATAACAATGATAGAATCTTTGTCTTGGATAAATCTAGAGAGAATGAGTGAATTTTCATAATCTGTCAGATATCATTAACTGAACATATTCTTACCATGCTATTTCTTTCACAGCCACAGATTTCACTGTTGCACTAAAAAACAAAAGTACAGTAATCTTCACAAAAATGTTACAAAATCCTCTGTATTTTGCAGTTATATTAATCAATCAAGATGGCAACTAGTGACTCTATTTTCAGTATCTATATATTAATACAAATTTTGAGTGCATGTCATTTATTACAAATTTCTCTGAACAACCTGTATTCAGTAATTATCAACAGCACAATCTCTACTGCCTTTCCCAAAGACTCTGATACAGTTCCCTTTACAGATATGTTCAACATATTGGAGATAAATAGTTTGGAGGACTTGTCAGAATGTCGGTGTTGTGAGCATGAAGTAAAAGGGAAAGAACAGGTGCATTTCCATTAGTTTGGGGTATGGAAAGAAAGCCTTCAAAAATAGAAAGCTTCACCAGTCTCAAAGCATGGGAATTCTATGTGATACAGAAAGCCCATCAACCCAGTTACCTTTTATGGCTTTGATTCCTAACATGTTTTTTTCATGTTCTTGCAATATGTTTACACATAACTGTGTCCTTGATTACGTCCCAAGCAAAACAACTACCAGATTCTGCTGGAGTCATCAACCTCATATTAAATCTGAGATATTCATTGTTCTTTCTGTTTTTCACTTTTGTATTTTTGTACTTAACTGTCCTTAGGATTTAGGCAATGCATCAGCTTACCCACCGACCTACAGGTCAAATACCTACAAGAGCCAGACACCAATTCCCAAAATATACAACCCCTCAAGCAACATTGCCTCATCCAACATGGAACTTATGCTCCGTAACTTTCTTCATTTTGTGCCTCTCCTTTACGAATTCAGTATCAGTTCCATATTTTTCCTTTCATTTAACCTTTCCTCCTTCCCATTTACACCTAAGCATTAGATGTATAGAATGATATGATTAAGTACCTGTTTCATTAAGTTCTGCTAAAATGCTGCGATGTTGGTTGCAATATAAATCCTTACTGTTCACTGCTTACCCATCCTCCACATTAAATAAAAATAGATTCAACAATTCTTCTGCAGATTTTATTCACTGCTACAGCATAATCTTCTAGGGAGCCTACTGGCTAGAAAATGTCATTTTTCTTTGTCTTTATCCATGTTTTATAATTATGAAAGCAAGACACGTACAAAATACAGCCTATTTCAACATAGATTTATTTTGTGCATTTGGATGATTTAAATACCACAACTACTTGGCAACTTCACATCAGTGTGACTCTGGCACAAAGAGCCAGTAGACCTATTTGCATCTGAAGCTTTGAGAAATGCAAATAAAGTTCAAAAAAGACTTGGTCAATTGCTTACCAGGCTCTTGATTGTGGTTTTTGTGAAATTTTCCATCCAGCTGGTTGCATCAATTTTTATTCCAACAACTAACAAGAAATACATGAAAGACTTTTTTAGTAGAATGAAAAAAAAAGGTAATGTAGAATCCTAAAATAAAGGGGAAAATTATAAGAACATCTAAATCACTGAACTGCAGAAGGGTAAAATATGACTTTTGCTCAGTTGTCTGATCACCAGCATCCTTCGTGAGACTAATAAATTAACCACTCTTACTCAAATACAACCAGATCTTTGGTTTGATTTTCACTAACAAGGTTAGAACTGTTACAGAGAAAATAATGTTATTATAAAGTGAAGTGCCTTTGAAATCTCAATTAAATTTCAAATTCACTGTTGAACAACAACTAAATAACTAAAGTATTTAGAGTTTCAACACCATTCTGTCTTACCTGCTGGCTTCAGAAGCTTCCCATTAATTGTTATTTCCACAGCCTTGCTTACCATAATACCTGATTCATAGCTATTGGCACCACTTTCTGACAGTATAGAAGGGGAAAACAAACAAACAAACAAACAAACAAAAGAGAAAAAGAAAAACAGAGAAAGAAGTTAGGATGATATAAAAGCCCCTTCCTCTGAAACCTAAATTATTATTCCAATACCCAGAATGTTTTAAAAAAAATCCTTATCCAAAAACACTGACCCAGCCGTTGTACACATTTATCACCTGTGGTAGCTCAGATCACCAATACCTGTATGAGTAAGAGGAACACCTCTTTTTTTTTCCCTTTTTCATTCACTCTTTTTTTTTTGTGCACTGTTGACTGCTTCATAAAGTTACTGTAGCCTCTTTTGATTCTGCAAACAGAGCCATGAATAGTCTTACACATGTGAGCAGCTCTGTTAAACCCAGGATCAGAGCCAAAGATTTTATCCTGCTGTTGTTTATGTATTTTTCAATGCAGGGTATACTGACACCACTCACTAACCAACAATTACTGCTCTGACAGACTTCAGCCTGTTTTCAACACTGCTTAGTATGAAAAGGCAAGTTAAAAGTACATTCCCTGGAGCTATTTGAGGAAAAACAAAGGCTTCAGGGAATTCAGTTAATTATCTTCTTTATATTTTATTGAGAAAAAATGCAATAAGTAATTATGAAATAACAGCAATAAAAGATCCCATACGTTTAGGGGAGGAGCACATTGTTTGTGGTAGCATCTGCTTATAAACAAGCTTGAGAATGCTGCTGCTCACACCAGTCATGAGCACTTACTACTGTGCATATAACTTCTAAATGTCAAAATATTTCAGACAAACTGGTTTTGGTGAATAACACAAAATAGAAATAGAATTCAAAAGCAAAGTTTAAACTAAGGTGGTGCAGTGGACAGGGTTGCGAACTCTGGACCTTTATACCTGCTGCCCCAAATCAGGTTTTGTGCTGAGGCAGCATAAAGAACTCAACACAAATATGACTTTTTAGGTAGTGTTATTGTGTCTGAGTGCAATTTTATTTCACTGCCTTTTAAAATAATTCTGCCAAAGTATCTCTGTAAAAAAGTGTTTCAATATGTTAAATGGACACCAGTACTCTGCATGTTTTCAACTTCATTAATTCTGAGTATACAGGGCCACTGGAGTTGCCAAAAAAATATGATGACCCTTGTTTGGTTCCCTCCTATCTGCCTGTTCCTTAATAATGGGTATTGTCTCAAGATTTTTTTCCTTATGAAGTGTCCCACTTGCATCTTTAGTCAGTGACCTCGACTGGTATGGAAAACTTCCACTTATATTGGACTAGCTAGCTCTATTTTGAAACAGTGATGACTTACTGTTGTAGTATGGAGCTGTGAAAATATAGTTGTTATTATCTAAACTCCTTTTATAGAAGCTGACTTCATAAGTTTCAGCATTTTCCAACCAATCTTCTCCTGCCCTAAATACAAAAAAATATTAGTGATCAAAAAATACAAAATCTCATTAAAGTTGTGCTGCAGGTTATTTTCTTATAATGTTTCACAGTTGGAAAAAAATGTCAGATTCATTCTTCTAGTCCCAAGATTTTGTCAGATTTCACTGGTTAACTGGCAGGTGTCATTATTTAAAAAAAAAAAACAAAAAACCAAACCAAACCAAACCAAAACAAAACAAAAAAAAACAAAAAAAAACTTTGGAAAAAAACCCCAATATTCCAATTCTTGGAACAATATGAATCCTGTCTCATCACTTTTAGATATATGGAGTAAAATACAACTGGCAACACTACTTACAGCAAAATCTAAATAAACTTTTACAGCACATGATATCTCTTGCGCTTAATCCTAAAAGATTTAATATCATTAATAACCCCAAAATAGGAAAGAAACTGACCGGGGGAGTAAAATTCATTGCTCTTTTCACAGCTGGGGAAAACACAGAATAAACTGAGGAAACAGATAAATCTGCCGTTTACCAGTATGCCTTTACTGGTGCCCTCACTATTCCCAGTCTCTCATGGGGGTGTCTAGTTTATTATAAGTCCAATTTCGCTTTCCCTTTTTGTCCTCTGGTAATGATAGATTTTTCTCTCTTGAAGTCCCTGGGCCATTTGGCCTGATCTTAATCTTAAAAACAAAGTAAACCGCCTGCTACCTTCCACTATTTGTGGCCTGCCAAACAACCGAGTGCTTGGGAGTAGTTAGGGATTAGCACGGCCCCACTGCTACTACAAGGGCATTGCTTTTACTGCTACTCTACACCGATGAGACACTGGGATTGCAAGGGCCTGTCATGAAAATAATGTTATGGATCACTTTCAAGCAGTGACACAGGTAAAAGCAAAGAAGAACAAGACATTCCATTCATTTCATAGCTATCAGTACATATTAGACAGTAGGAGACTGTAGATTTTCATTCAATAAATCCACTTTTTAACATTCCACCCTTTCACGTTTCAAAATTATCGTATTTTACTATTTTATAATAATTCTTACCTTTTGGGAAATACTCTAGTAATTCCACCATCTGTAACAACAAATTGTGCAACAACTCCATCACTGTAAAAAAATAAGATTTAAAATGGAAACTGACTGATATTCTCAGAAGTTCCTATGTCAACGGTTGCCATTAAAGTGCATAATTGTGAATTAAATACCTATTCTGTGTAAACATTAACTACATATCTGTATATACAGATGTATATTATTTTAATATCAAACTTTGAAATGCATAAAAAAAATCACAGTCAATAAAAAGAATACTTACAGAGACAGTTTACTCCAATAATTTTGGACAAGTTCATTTGTAAATCCTGCATCCATCAAAACTCTAAGGACCATATCAGTATTACCTATCAAAAGAGTTAAGACACTCATCTGAAACCATATGAGATGGAGTTTCATTAAAAGGCTAAAATGAAATTCTGAGTTGTCTATTCACAAAATTTGGGCTATTTCTATTAGACATACTGGCCAACTTCAAATTACATCAATGAATTAGTGTGAAATAGATTGTTCTCACACTGTTGAGTTCACTCACACTTTTCCTAAAAACTTATTCTTGTGTAATAGGAATAAGCAAGGTGATAAGGGTGTAGGTCCCGGCTTTGCAAAACCTCTGTGTTAAATCTGGAAATTAACCTATTTTTAAAGCATTTTTTTATTAAAACACTTTTTATTTTTATATGGAGATGTCATGTTTATATTTTAAAAGTTTTGAAGGTTTGAAGTCAGGGCTTTTCAAGCATCTTTTTCAGTACCACTTTGGAAGAGAAAGTTCTTACAGTATATAGATTATTTCAGTGTGGGGATTTTACTAGTTACTCCTTTTGAAAAGCATTTTTAGCTTTTAGTGTTATTCATTCATTTAGTGAAGACTGTTTTCTTATTAGGGAGACTATTTTTAAAGTAACTTAATTAGGAAAAAAAAAAAAAAAGCCAATTTTGCCATGTATTCCAAACCAAAATATAACAGTATGTAGATAGAATTTTGGAATAATTACTTTTTAATCCCTGTTGTATACTAAAATATCACTAAATGTGTCCTCAATATTCACTTATATAAGTAGTAAATATTAAACAAGAATTTTCATTTATTAACTGCTTTAATCATTGGAGGTGAACGCTTTCATATCCAAGACTGAGTCAAGGGATTCAAACAAAATTTCAGTCAGTCAGCAATGTGTCAATGAATAAGATCACTCTACTAAAAAGTACACCAAACACCTACACATGCACACAAAAATAGCCTTTTGTGAGAAGATCTCATGTCTAAGTGCACATTCCTTCAGTTACATGGTCTAACAGAGAGAGATTCTTTCTGAATTGATCAGTGATACCTGACAGGAACATGTTAAAAAAACTTGGGGAATGCAAGACAAAAAAACCCCCCACAGTTTATTCCAACTATTTATAAATTTCTAATAACATTAAACAGTTGTACGTGTACAAAACCAAATCAAAACATCAAATTTTTCATGAGAAGAAGACTGTAATACCTTGCTCATGGTTTATTCAAAAGCGTAACTCCTCATTTATTCTAAACAGAGATTAAGGCCCTATTTCATCCCAAAGCCCAGGCTCATCACTGCAGCAGTTACATGGATCTGTGGTCTTGAGCTATTCAAGCCCAAGTGAACCAGGAATAGAACCTCCTTATCTTTTATTCTGGTTATTGGTTATTTTGGTTCTGGACTCCTTTATTTAGTTTGGAATAAAATGACAAGAAAGTAGACTGAGGATTTCATTACAAGAGCTTGAGTCAATTTGGGACTTACTCTGGCTGACACAGTGAAGTGAAAAAAATATAAATTCAAAATATTTCAAGTGTATTAAAAAGAACCTGTAGTTATTTGATGCTTGAACAGAATGCTGAGAAGAATTATGGAAAACACTGCATGCATAACACCCTGAAAACCTTCTTAAATAAAGCCAGAAACTTGGAAACTAATTTTACAACCTCTACCCTGAATAGAAAATCCTGACACTAGATATATTTCTACTAAAAAGCCAAACCCACAGGATTTGAGCATGACCTCTCATTTTTCAGAAAGTATTTTTCTACGGAAAAATTTCAGTGCATGGAGAAGTATACTTACATGATGAACTGCTTGGAGTGTTTCTGTCAATAAATTCATTGAAATTTAATAGAAATTCAGTGTTGTTTTCTGATTTTTTTACATCATTACAGTATTCTCTGAAAAACAACAGAACATCAGCCTTCTCAGATTTGTTCCCTTTGCTACTAAAGCAGACAATTCTGAAGTCCAAGCAGGATTGTATTACTATGATGAGGTAGCTGGCACTACCACTGCTACTACTAAATTGACTGCCATGATCAATACTGAATGATGACCGCATCAATTATTTCAGGCGTCTACAGGAAATAAGGTGTTAAAGTGCCTGCCTAAATCTGGTTTATAGGAAAACTGCATGTGTGAAATAGGGCATAGTTTCCCAGAAAAAACTCAGGACTATGAAATTAGGAGATTACAATCTGTCAACTACATAAAAAAAATGCCCAGTGAATTTAAACTGCTCCTGGGTTAAATTGTACTGGAAAGTACAGAGACTGCTGGTGAAACATAGTCACTTCATGCTCAACTAAGGCCAGATTTATAAACCCATATGACTCAGAAGAGTTATTAAAGGCAATTTTAATAGGGTACAGACCACATAAACATATAAACACTCTTTGTTTTGACATATGCAAAACAGATAAACAGTAAACTACTCTTCATACCATGTAAGAAAGCACTATATCATTGGGTAATTCAGTGAATGCAAGCACACAAAATAAAAGTCACTGGCCATTTTGGAGGTAAACATTGGATGGTGAGTGGCATTAAACAACTTTAATTAAAACGTAGAGAGTATTTAGCAGTAAAGCAGGGGGCTCTCTTTTTTAAATTAGCTTTTTATATTTAATTAATTTTACAAACAAAAGAAGTCTGTTCAAGTATTTCATATGACTAAGATGTCTCATTACCCTTTATTTATGTGACCATGATCCTAAAATACTATAGGCACACTTTGCCTTGCTGTACCAATATTCACATTTAAACAGAACCACATATCAAACATACTTTATTAATGTAGGACACCCTAACAACTAGGGATTTGTTGGAAACTGCTAACTGGTACAATTGATTATCAATAACCTCAGTCTTTCAGAAAAATAAATGAAACAGTTAAGTTGAGATACATTTTAAGATAGAAGAATTTTACATATCATCAATCTAGTCATGGAAATCAATCTATTAATTGAAATTTAAACATATATGGAAAATTATCAGATAAATAAGGAATGTGACAATTCTCAAATGAACTGTGCAGCATTTCCTTTCATATCATAACTATCCTTTAGACAAATTTAATTTTTAAAAACTGTTTATCATACTAGGTTTCCCTTGCAAACACGAATTTAAAAGGGCAACAATTTCACATAACTCCCCCCAGGGAACTAATGAATTTAATCAATTTTTAATCACTTAGTAATTTTTAATTTCAATGAATCAAAAATTAACTCATCTTTAAGTGATAGAGAGCTTTGAAACCCTTTGTCCTGAAGTTGGAAACATGTTGACGTACGTATTACAGAACTTATTTTAAAAATGAGAGCCTAAGGTACAAAGTTGTAAAATCTTAAAAGTCAGACCCATGAGAAATGAACACTCATGTAAAAGTTTTGCATTACAACAACAATATCAGATTTTACATCTCTCTTTGATTGATAAAAACAGGAATCAGAGCCTGAAGATGCTACTTACATTCCAGCAAGAAGAAAAGACAGACAATTTTTTACCGAAATGAAACCTTATTGGTCAGGTCTGTATTTTCTATGAGCCGTTAATCTGATCAAATGCCTATTTGCTGAAATAAAACTTATTACCGGGAAATTAACTAACCTTGGTGCTATAAACGTATAGCCAGCTTCATCAAAATGATCAAGCATGAGTGTTTCTGTAACTACAAAGACGAAAAGTAAACACCAAGTAAGTAAACCAGGATTTTTGCCGTCATTTCTCTTCTCAAACTTATTAGGTTAACTTTTGCATGCATCCATGAATTCAGAAAGAAATGTTTATTTTGAGACACTTTCCTACTAATATACTGTGTACTTCTCAGTATTTCACAGTATAGGAAGCAATTACTTGTATACAACATACACCTGGAAACAATAAGATATATCTAACAATTTATTTAAAGAGGACATTTCATTAGAATGGCAACATGAAAACATATAAGATGTTTTCATTAGAATTACAATCTGCTACAAAGAAATATTTGGGACACCGAGTTGTTAGAAAATGAAGAAAAATGCTCCTAGTATTTTCTGCGATAAAGTTTAAAAACCTCAGTCGTATTAACATCACTGTCAATCCTACTGAAAATAATGGCTTTAATAGCTGATATCACTGAACATTGATAGGACCAGACAAAGAAGGATTAGAGATTAGCAACATATTGAAATGTGCATGAAAACAGAAAAATACTTCACTTTTTTTTCCCCTTTCTATTGCTATGGTACCCAATGATTATGGAGAAAATCCTGAGGTGAGTAATACAGAGGAGAATATCCAGTAGGAATAGAAATATAAGTGAAAAATATTAACTGCAGTAAACAGAAGGAAATTGAGCAACAAGAATATACTTGCCCTTTTTGTATGTGACTATCCATCAGAAAGAGAAAGCAGGGAAACAGAAAAAAACAGGGTAAAGCACAAGGGGTCACAAACCAATATTTTATTCAAACAGCCCCTTGAATAAAAATATTGTACATAGATAGATCAAAGGTTAATTTACATACAGCTATAGTCTGGAAAAAAAAGACAAACATCTCTGAAGACTGAAGAATATGCCCTTCTCAGTTATTTCTCAGTACCTTCTATATACTGTGGCTATTTCAAGGGTCTGTTTTGCAGGTTATATTGATACAATGCAAAACCAGATGATCTAATCCATCAAGAGAACCATATTCTTTCCTTAAAACTTTAGTTTTAAACTACTTACTATTGGCCAAAGTTACAAAATAAATCACTGATTATCAAGTTTCCATATCCTACTTCATACGCAGGAGGCAATGGTAGAGGAAAGTGATGTAGTGCTAACCAAGTTTTCTCTAAACTAACAGTATCAATGTCTGTCAGAGTTTCATTGTGCTTTTCTAACTTTCTATTTAACTGCATACTTGTTCTAAGTACAAAGTTAAAAGGTTGTGATAGGTTCTGTTTCGTGCACTATCTAGACTACACCTAATAAACAAATTTCAATATTGACAGGTGTCATTTCTAGCTATCTCTCCAGAATTGGTAAATGGCTTGAAATCAGTCTAATCTAAAAACAGAATAAAAACATCCACTAAAACTATTTGTAAAATGCAAAATAAAACCCTAACTGCAAGCCAAACCAAACAGGGCTTTCACATTGCTTTATTCCTACAGGCAGCAGAGGTCATCTGCTAAATATTATACCATAACTAAAATACAAAAAATGCTTTATTATTACAGTCTATATCACTACATTTTCCTAATAGAATGAAAAAAGTAGTATGCAGACCCTTAAAATGACAGCAACAGAGGATACACAAAGCAATGATTCTATAGGCACAGAGCAAGGGGGAAAGGATTGTCAGTGGAACTGGGGTACCTGCACATATTCTATTTTTATAGAATATTTCTTGCACCTTGGATGTTACAATGGGTTAGAATCATTGCTGCAGATTTTGGGTACATCATGATAACATCAGTGAATTCCACAAAAGTTATGAATTTCAAACATCGTTTTTTAAGTGAATCTGAGACTTGGCAATACTAGACAAAAACAGGGAACCTTCACAGTACTTACATCTGGCTTGAGTTATTTGTTCTTCTATTTTGGCTTTAATATAATAAAAGCTGTATGATGGTAACACCAATGCCAAGCTGAAACAGAAATTAGACAAGTAAAGCAATTATGTTATTTGCGGCAGTTTTCCACTTTCAGCTTCTCTGTGTTTTGAAAGCAATTAACAAGTTTGGAGGTTGGATCATCATGAGATGAGATAGTTACAGTGACATACCAGCCTCACACTTTGTAGGAGATGCAAGTAGTTTTATGCCAGTCCTGAGCTTCCCTGTGTTTACTTTCATTCTTATTTATATTTCTATGCATAAATGCATTTTTTAACAGATAGGTAAGGAATTTCCAAATAATTACAAATAAAAAAAAATAAATTCTTTCCTGTATTTTCCTCTGACACATTTAACACCCCAGTGTAACATGTCACAGTGATCACTGACTGCAAAAACATCATTTAGTACTGTGCAGATTTGCACACATCATATAACGAGAGATTCTCCTTCCACAAATAAAACAACTATCAATATTCATTAGAAAATGCATCTGGCAATACTTGAATTCACATTATATTCAAGATCCAAAATATGTTTTTAATCATGCAGTCACCACTAATAACTTTTGAGCATAATTGTGTAATATCATTTTAAGACTTGCAGAGCATTTGCAACATGTTTTCTTTTAGATTATATTTATTTTTGTTCAAAAGATATAGGACTTTTTGCAGCTAAATTTAATACATATGTAGAAGAGTTCAGGTCTAAAAAGGTATGTAAAGGACAGGAAGTATGAGTAACCATTAAACAGGTATCATCATCTGCCAGGTGGCATCCTTAACTTTTGCACTTCAATTTCCTCCATGTAGAACTGCAATGGTTTCTAATGGATAGCTGCAGAAATTAACATTAAAAAAGTTGTACAGTGGAGCCATAAAGGAGCTGACCTTTAATGACACATTTACCATTTAAACAGAATGTTAGTGATAGCCTTCTACCTATTCTCCTCTAGGGAAATCAGTGGCAATTTACCTGTCATTAACAGTTACTGCTAGCAGAAATTGCTAATTAAAATCTATAATTTTATGTTTAATAGGTTTTCTGCAATGAGACTCCATGGATTTATTGCTGTACCTCATGCCAGGGAGCTCAGGAGGAACTAAGGAGTCATATAAATCACATGTATTTCTTGAATGATTGCTAGATGGCAGTCTGATAAAAAACTTTATTTTCTTACAGAATGTGAAGACAGAGGTAGTTCAGAAGAAAAATGGGATGGTGAATAAAAAGATCCTGGGTTTGCATTCTCTTGTTCACACTGATCTGTTTGGTTTTATATATAAATTAATGTTTGAATTCTCAGTGACTGTAACCTGGGATCCAGCTTGGCTGAGGACTACTGCAATTCACCACAACAAAAACAGCGTTTTGGTAAAAATTTGACTCAATATTTGTACCATGAAGTTTTGAACTAGAGTAGTTTAACTTTTCTGGGACTTGGTAAACCCTAACTTGTTTTGGATAATGTAGAGTTTCTACATTCTTTCTAATGTTACAGAGCTGTGTGCTTAGATGAGTTTGAAATGATATACAGTGCCAGTGTTGCATTCAAGGTGGGGATGCTTTACCCATTGTTTCATTTGTTCCTGCTGCCACTGACCAGGTAATTTTTACACACAAAACAGAATCCAGGCTAATTAATTAAACTTGTCAAAAATAGATTCAGATTTCAGAGATAATCAGTAGTGCAGCTCCTGCTCCTAAGGTCCCACATGAAGGTTAGAAAAATCATGTGAAAGCAATGACTGTGGCTGAGAAGTATTTACGCAAAACAGGTCACATTTTTTATTTAGACCAAAACATCACATCTTCCTTTTTAACACATATATTAAAGCAGGAGCCTGGAGACAGCGTAAAGAAAAGTTGAAATAATAGGGGGAATCTAACAGAAGCTATACAAGAATCAAAGCATACTGTGATACAGGAAGTAGGAGGAAAAGTGAGATTCTTAACATCAATTATAAATAATGTTTTTTTCCTACATAAATCTCAACCATTGGACAAAAATGAGGTTCTAGTCCTTAGACAGAGGAAAAAGGAAATCTGTAAAGGAACCCAGAAAATCCTACAGGCCTGGATATAAAGGTCATCTCGTCCTGATTTATCTAGTATAGAAAGTGTAATGTTATAAATATTGCCCAAAATAAACCAAGAGAACATTAAACTAAGCAAACGAAGTCAGTGAAGTGAGTTACCTGTAATCAGTGCCATTCACAGCAGTCCATGTATACGTTCTGTTTCCTTTATCAATATACCTCTACAATGAGATATTAGTAAAAAATAAATAAATTATTAAACTCTGGATCTTCAACAAGTATGATCTTTCTTTGAGAAATACAGTGGAAAATCAGAGAAAAATCTGTTGGATTTGTATTAATTACTTTGCTAAAAGCATGAGTTGAGTAGCAACTTCTTTTCTTAAATATTTTCCAAACATATTTTGCAAAAGAATCAACTATATAATTTTTATTGAACAGTAATGGAATGTAAATTTAAATAAAACCAGACAAACATGACCTATAATTTTCCCTTTAAAATTCATTACCCAGACCTATGCAAACCTTTTTCTGTGTGATTTCAATTTCTCTTTTATGGAACATTTTGCAGTCAAACTAAGGAAAGAAAAATAAAAAAAAAAATAAAAAAAAATTTCAAAACTAAGTTGAAAGAAAGGCTTACCTACAAAATCTTTAACAACAGAAAACACCCAGTGCCTGCCCTTTCATGTCACAGCACTACTGGCACTACTGGCTAAATGCATTTTAATTTGCACCATAATTATAGGCACAGCTAGATAATCTTGATTGTACAGACACCCTATGCTAAACTTACATGTGTTTCTAATCTTGTTAAGAGGACCTTGGATTTGTGAAAAAAAAAATAAACACTGAAGTAAATGTTTATTTTTAAATAACTTAATACATTAGAAGAAGCTTTACCATTTGTTTTCTTGTGGTATGAAAAATAGTGTCATATGCACAGTCCCGCAGTTCCCCATAGATTTGATCATGAATCCACCTGGCTGACTTTGTTTTACTCAGTTTTTCCCTTTGAAAACTATAATTTTATGCCAGCTGCAACATATTATATTATTATTTACAATCAGAGTTTTGTAAGTATGCCAGCAATGAAGATTGTACAGCTGTTGCACTGCAACATTACAAACACTGGTGAAAAGTTCCACAGGTATATCTCTGCCCTCTTCCTTTCCCTGTGGTAAAAAGATAGTGAGAGAACGACCATGGTTGTGGAAAAGAGCTGTCTTATTTGACTTGTAAATTGAAACCTTCTTATTACCTGGTGGCTGCTTTTCAGTACAGAATGACAGTGTAAATAATTTAATAGCAATTTTGGAAAGAAAATTAAAAAAAGGATAAAAGAAGAACAGAAAAAAAAAAAAAAAGATGTATATATCAGTGTCCAATGCCCTGATACATTTCACATTTAAGGTAAAAAGATGGCTGAAGAGGTTCCTATCCAAGCCTACTTATACTCAATGATGTCCCCATACTATTACTTCAGCTTAAGACTAAGTAGATATTTGAACCTAGTGCTGGCAGTCCCTTCAAATCGGGCACAGGGTCATGGGTCACACACCAGGTATCTCCACAAAAGAAAAGCAGTGCTCAAGGTGGGAGGGAAGGAAGAGAAGAACTGGCCTGTTTTTAAATCCTGTTGTGAACATGCTTGAAAGGAAATTGGCTGAAACCTTCCTTCAAAGGTAACCCAGAAGATCACATGTCTTCATACATCAGCTCCCATTTACCTTTGCCTACTTCATTACTGGGCGGTCTGAGACCATCTCATCCCCAGCTGATCACTGCCAAAGAACCCACACATGTTATTGCAGCTTTTGTGACCCTTTGGTTTTCACTACTGCCCACCCTGGCTGCCAAATGTGGCAATGCTTTTGTTCCTATGGCATCTTCTCTGTTAGCTGGAAAGCCCCTGAGGCCTTGGGAGACTCCAGCGCACCCCACCCACGCTTGCTACGAGTCCAGTCTCTATGCTGTAGTATGAAGTCATCTCCCAAGACACTGCTGGGGCCAGCTGCAATACAAAAGGAAAGCAATGCAAACTTAAACCAAAAAGCAAAACAAAAAGAATATAAATTTTAAGCCTGAAGACTTCAACTGTCAGTTCAGAGCAACCGACCACATCAGCCCTTTTTATAAGAAAATATATGAAGCTATCAAGTGCTAAGAGATGCATGGCTCATGCACAGCCCGTGGTTTAAAGCAGTTTTATTCTGGTTCTAGCAGCCTGGAGCTGGGAGGGTGCAATGGCCTGAAGCAGTCATCATCGCCAGCCAGCTCTGGCTGCTCCCTTCTTCTCTCAGAGAGGTCTGGATAGAGGAAGAAATCTTGGGCCATGATGCAAGGGAAGGTGAGGGTAATTAATTTCATTGGCACTTGAAGCATCTGGGATCAAAAGGCTTGGGATATTCTATTAAAACACAGTTTGTGGTCTGGGCCGTGTGTAACTGGCACATTCTCACGCTCCCAGGGATGTTACATTCCTCCCTCCTGCCCTCGTGCTGTAACTGACTTCAGCATTTGCAGCGCTTCCCTCCCTCCCTCCCTCTTTGGGCAAAGAATTGCAGGACCAACTGTTTCAGGTCTTTTGTATCACAAAGCCTGAGAAATGTAAGAACAGCCTGAAATCTCTTCAAGACGTTTGCCATTAAAGCAATTTCTTGTACAACCCTAACCGTGTTATTGTATTTTTGTGACCTTCCAACCCTCTGTCTTCTGACCACTTACACAGAGCTCTTTTCACCCATAGGCTTGGAAAGGAACTCCTTAAACAGAACAACATAAATCTGAAAATGTCCCAGCATGGAGTCCATCTTCCTTCTGGAGCAGTTTATACTCATCCCAGATGCCAGCAGGACTTGGAACTCTCTGACAGTGGGTCAGAAGTGACCAACTCTCCCTTCAAGGAACAGGCTGGTGACATCTTAAACAGCATGGACCTGTGACACAGGTGAGGGATCAGAACTGACATCCAGTGGGGCTTATCCCCTCTGCTCTAAAAAGAAACTATTTGTTCACCACCCTCCATCAGTGGTGGGAAAAGACACAAGAAAAGACACATTTTTTTTTCATGTAGTGGGATTTACTCAGAGATTGTAAAGACGCATTGTAAAGCTTGTTTTTGGCATTTTACTGTGAGAAAGCACACAATAGAGTCCTGACAGAAGGAGAGAGGACTGCTGATACCAGTCTCTGCTTTAGAAGAACATGGGAAGAGGTGAAAGGCAGCATGAAGCTGGATACAGAGAAGTAGTGTGGGCACATTTAATGAGACTCCACAGGGTCAAGGACCATAACTTTAAGGCATGCTTTGTATCTGGACACCTTAACTGTATAAGGTTCGAGTTGGTTTTCCTCATAGAGATTAATGTAGTTCTGCTGTCTACAAGATTATATGATCATCGCTATAATCATCTTTCAGCTAAGATCACCTTGCACAGTTTTGAAGAACTTGAGCATGGTGTCCTGTCCTTATTTGCACTCCTATTAAACTACACGATCAGAAGCAGAGTGCTTTGTCAAATCCAGTGCAGATACTAGGAAGCTGAGGAATGGTTATGAGATGTCCATCGTTGGGTCCTCAGTAAAGGAAAGACATAGACCTGTTGTGGCAGATCCAGATGAGGGCCACAAATAGGGTGGGAGGGCTAGGGCACCTCTTTTATGAAGACAGGCCGAGAGAGATGGGGTTGTTCAGCCTGGAGAAGAGAAGACTCCAGAGAGACCTTATTGCAGCCTTTCAATACTTCTAAATATGTCTCCAAAGGCCTGTTGAAGATCCAAATGACCATGAACTAGACATTCTGAAATCACAGCATGGATGAATTATTGAGACATTTGAGAGAATTCAGCTCCATTTTCAGTCTCATTTAGCAAAGACAACATGGGTGCTGCTACTGATTTTTACCCATGAAGACAAGTAAGTTTCTAGCATGTTTAAAGCAAACATAGACTAAGAATATAAAGGAAAATAGACTAGGAATATAACTTTTTTCTGTCAAAGTGAGAACAAGTATGTAAGAATCTTCAGTCAATGTAGGATTGATTCAGAGGAGCGGTAAGAGAGACTGCTTGGTATTGGGAGTCACTTGGTGTCATTTGGCCAAAATCTTAAGTAGTTTAAAAGTTAATACCAGAGAAGACATTAAATGGAATATAAGTAAGGAATGTGCTGTTTTTAAAAGAATAACACACACCCCCCCTTATTATCTGAGGCCCATTTCCTATCAATTTAACCTGATTAGTTTCTTTCTGCAGCATATGTCTTGTGAGAAGGAGGAAATTTCTTCGGGAACATTCCAACACTTAAGTACAAACAGCAGAGCTGTTGCAATATCAAAGTTACAGGAGATCAACAGGAAAGGACAGCTAATACTATACATGGAAAATTAACTGCACAGTTCCAAGAAATTCTGCCAAGTATTGTTATAGTGTGCTTATATATAAGGTTGTGCAGTATCTGCTAAGTCATTAAACTAGCTATCTTGAGGATGTTTTATATTCAAAGTGAAAAAGTTTCAAAAAGCTGTTGTAGAACTGTAACTGGGGGGCATGCTCTGGCCAGAATTGCTCCTTCAGAACACTAGGAATGATTTCTTCTCATTAAGGTCCCAGCAAAGTAGAGCACACATGTAAGGATCAGTTTTGAGTATTTCCTATTTCTAGGAAATGTTGCTGTGTATTAATGAAAACAGTAGCAATGTTTATCCCGAATAAGCATTTTGGACAATAAAATAAAGAACTCAACAAGCTGTTCAGAAAGTACATGATATAACTGTAAGATGAATTTGCTTTTCCCAAATAGTCTTTATTTATGGCATAAAAAGTTTACTTTTTTTTTTCTCACTACTTTCTTCCCATTCAACCACAATATAAACTACCAAACCCAGGCTCACATCTTCACAAGCAAATTAAGCACTTTGTTTTGGGATTCATACACAGAAGTAGGCTGGCTCCACTTCCTGGTGAACAGAGTGTAAGACCTCATCAACAACTGCCTGATTAATGATGCACCAAAGAAACCAAGAAACAAAACAATTCTTTTTTTCATAAGTAAATAATTTTTTTTTTT
>VXAY01006800.1:2611001-2641808 GCA_013399855.1 Oxyruncus cristatus | reverse complement strand
TTTTTTTTTTTTTTTTTTTTACTATAAGACAGTCAAAATAGCAAATCTAGAGGGAAAAATGGTACAAACTGTCATTACTAAATGAACATTACAGCATTGCACCATTTCACAGTATTTTTCTGGTTTGGTTTGTTCCTGTAAATGTAACTCCTTGTGTTCCTTTCTTACCTCATCTTGGGACTTGACCAGTGTTTCAAAAGTTTTTTCTCCACTTTCTCCATCTATCATCTTTTTCCGAATCTTTTGGCATGGAAGAAAAGGGGTAAGGATAAAAAAAAAAAAAAAAACCCACATGTAAGTGTTGCATGTAACACGAATAATCTTTTCAGTGTTCAAAATATATCATAGAAACACAGAAAATAATAATGTACATGAAAGTCACAACTTTTGTCTAGCATTTCTTGTGCTTCCCAGCACACCTTTGTGATGTAGTAACACCGATTCACAAAAACATTTTTTGTACCAGTTCAAGAGAAACTTCTCCCTGAAGCAGCCATTTCAAAGAAACTTAAGGCAGAAGTTGACAGATACTGAGGAATGCTGGTTAATGTTATAAAAGAACAACTTCAAACTAAGTGAAAAAATTCTGATTTCTGAATGTATTAAAAAATCAGTAACTGAAAAATATACAGAGGAATAACTTGTTGTCAACACTTAACTTTTTTCCCTCAGTTCTCTTTCTCACCACAGTAATAATCTTATGTTAATAGGAGACAGGAAAACACTTCTAAAATATTTCAAGTAATAATCTCATATTCTATTAAAAAGTGTTCCATTTTGAAAAATTTTTCTATCCCCCTTCCCTTCCTAGGAATTTTTACTTTATGAAGAAGAATAATTTAAATAGCAATCACAGGATCTTTCAAAATGAGAGGAATATAATTCATTGCCCTTGCCTACGAATAATACTGGAACTTAATTTGTCTAATTATAATTTCAACTCTATAAAGTAATCTTCTTGTCAAATTTAAAATTCAGATTTATAGTGAAATAGATTTCCATTCAAAATCTAGAACATTTATTGCTTCTCAGTTATTACATGGTGAAATACAAGCAGCAACAGGTACTAAGAAAATAGGTTATTTACCTCAACTTTAATATCATTTTCCAATTCAGCATCTAGAAAATCCAGCGTAACAGGCTCCTGGGATTTAGGATTCTGAAGCAGAAGATATTGAATGATCAAATAATAAAGACAGAGCACTGCAATGTTACAAATCATCCTAATCCTTTCATTCCAAAGTAACCTACTTAACTGGGTTTACTTACCCATCTATTTTAATCTCCTGTAACTCTACTAGTGGCCCTTTCTCATTTATTTTATTTTGTTGGATAGAGAGGTTAATTGGCTAAGTGAAAATCAAATTAACACTAATTGCCAGTGTCTGTCCACGGCCTGTTATGTATGGGTCTCATGCTGGGATGCTGCTTCCCCTTCTCCTGGTATGGCACAGGTTGTAGAGGTGGGAGCAGACACATCAGAGGAAGCACAGATATGAATGTCTCACTAGATGTTCTGCCCCCAAGAAGGGAGAGAGAAATTTGGGAGTGTTTTCCAATAAGATAGGTACAGCTAACTGTACTCTTCTGCAAGTTTGCCAAGAGCAAACTACAGACTTGCTGTTATGACTGGGAATGGACTATGGTTCAAGATTCAAAAAGGCAGAAATTAAAGCAAATTATTTGCGTTTTATGGAAAACAACCCCCACTTCTATTGACAGCATTAAAGGACTTCTCTGAACACCTTGCAGTTTTGAAAGCATTTCTCTTGACATCAGTACTGTTTTCTCAATTTAGGACATGGAAACCTGTAGCACAGAAATACTGAAACCCAAGCTTCCAGGCTTAAGGAATGTAGATGATGTCAGCCTTCAGCTACAGAGCACAGAGAGTTTTGGTGGTCTGCATTTGTAGTAACCCTGGCCCCACAGGAGTGTGGGAAGACCACTGTAGTCTGCTGAGTAAGATCAGACCACCCTCCGGCCTCGGCTCCTTTCTCAGTCACAGTCTGCACTTACTTGGCCAAAGCCATCTTCCGTATGAATTGTAAGGAATCTGACTTTTTTTTAGCAATTTTGCCTAAGCCTCATTGACTTTATACTGTGTGTGGTGTAAAAATCATCAATCTTCATCACCCAGCTATATAAGTGAGTCCATAATAAACCCAGTTATTTAGTGCAGCCAGCTAAAAGTGAGTGTATTTCTTTAGAAAAAGGAGTATGGCAATATATCATAAATATATATTATAAAATGAAAAGGTCAATTTTTCTTAATTTTTTGATTGATAATTATTTGGTTTGTGTAATAGTCCAGTTCATACATGAAAGGATCTCAAGGCCTAGTTTCCTAGTTTTCTCAGTAATTGAGCACTGTTTCTCATACGATTAGCAACACAAAATTTGTCATTAACTAACACTATTATTTCAAGACTACTGTATTTTCTGACAATGACATTTTTAAGAGATTTCAGTGATTTACCTATACTAACATTTACAGGGTAGACTAAAGCTCCTTGCTTCAAAATTGTGATTATATTCTTTCTATCCTAACATTCTCTGGCAAAGTTACCTGACAAATGTACATGTGACTATTCCATCAAAGAATGCAAGCATGTTTCATCACAATTTATGTATGTATTTCCAGTTCATACTGGAAGAAGACAATACCCTGAAGAGCTGGTAAAAGATGTCTTCATATAATAGTCTGGAGCACTAAGAATTTAACAGTAGCCCTTATTTTCAAGACTACAATACAGAATAGTGCTAGAAGACATTTTCTTGAGGAAAAAAATGTACATATTTATGGTATATTCCTGGTCTTAGTAAATAAGACTTACTGTCTGTAAGCGAAAACCAATAAATGTATTCTCAGAAAGAGAATATGCACTGGAAGGATTGCAGACAAAGATTCTGCGTATTTCATTTAAATATTTACTCAAAACTTCAGGAAAATATTTACATTTCTTTTTATATATGATAGATAAAATTAACAACTTTAATATAATAGCATTAACATACGCTCTCTACTATTTCAAAGTAATTCAACTATTGCTATGCAGTTGCTTTCCCCCCACCAACAAATCCACACTCCCAAAATAAATAGAAAAAGGCTAAAATGTAAAAATAAATAAAAATTTACATATCTTACATGCAATGGATAATGAATAGCATGGTCAAACCCAAACAGCATGCATGAAGGCATTGGCAGGCAGGGGAGGCATTTATGAAGTTCACATTCCATTCCAACACACAAAGGAACAGAAAAGAAAAGAAATGGTAAAAAAAAAGAAAAAAAAAAGCCATCACATCACATCAAGATCAATAGTCATTTCAAATGATAACCTGGGCTAGCCATAGTCAAGGAGTCCCAAAGATAAAACAGTCTGTCAAAATTCAAGTATGCATTAACTGTTCTTGTTTTTTTTAAGACTTATGTTACACCAGTACACATTTTTATATAATACTTATTAATGACTTTTAATAGGCAAAGAAACAAAGCATCTATAAATACATTCTGTGATGTGCCTGAGGCACAAAGAAAACCACTCGAAATCAGAATATTTTTAAACCCATACTTTAAATTGAAGACTATTTCCCCCCTTACATCTTTACCCCCCAAGAATGTGTTTTTACCAGTATTTGGGCTCCAAAATTTTTATTTCCAAGGTTGCCATTTAGTGGAGTTTATTCCAAGCCATGAAGAAACAAACTTACATTTCAGTTTGCTCTTCTCCTTATCCAGTCATGCGTGTAACATGACTGGAATAAGCACACCACCACATTCACCAGCACAACTTAACAAAACAGAAGTAAATCACTAGCAATGAAGCATGCAAACAAAAGGAGTGCAATCCACTTTCAGCATGACAAATAAAGGCAAGGATCTATAATTTCAATGACAACTCAAGAAGGAAACAAAGAAAGAAAGAACTGGTGCAGCAACATAAAAAAAGGGGTAATTAAAATATGACTGTCGTGTTTTGGGAGGTCACTATTCTCACAAATTCTATGGAAGGGGAAGGCCTTCTTTCCTGTGTTACAGGAACCTAGTTCCTACTTTTATCTGTGGTACTAATGAAGACACAGGCTATTAGGCTTTTAAAAAAAAATGATGGTAAGAAGTCAGCAAAATCCTGGGCCACAGATGGAGACAAAGGAGCATCTGGAGTGGATGGGAGCCCAGACCTTTTCCAGTGCTGCACCTCACCAGGCAACAAGCACAGCCCTGCAAACCCAGCACCAGCCAGACCACACCACAGCACGCTGAGGAGCCAGGCGTGCTCAGAAAACTGAGATTTTTTTATGTTGCAGTGCTGCTTTCTCCAGTGCACAAACAAAAAGACCAGCACAGAGGTGGCCTTCTACATGTCGTATAAAGGCAACCACCTGAAATTTGGTGAAATCACTGAGTTAACTTAGATCAGTATTTTATACCATATTTTAGTGGTATTGCTACTCAGGCCACAGGTCTTGCGTTATAGACTCCCATATGTGTAAGAAATTAACATAACATACTGTATTTATTATTTTGGTAGTTACATAGTTAATTTATTTCTTTAATGATTTTTATGTCCTCACTAAGTGATTTCTGCTCAGGGACTGCATTACATAAACACGACTAGTTTCCCTGTTCAGGTTAACAGCAATTAATTCTCTGGGCATGAGTCTGCTAAACCGAGAAACTCAATGTAAACAGCAGATAGAACATGTACCCTACCCTGAATTCCCCAGGAAAAAACCTGAACAGCTCATTAAAATTCAGTCATTTTATACAGCCTATACCGTACAATAAAACTTGTCAATAAAGTCATAAGAATGATCTTCTGATCTTCTCTTGACTTTGGGTTTATGCAAGCAAAGCCAGCACAAGCAGTCTCTTTTTATTTCCAGTCTTCAAATTAATTTAAAAATCCATTGAAGAATTTTAACAGCATGACTCTAATTAGCACCTATTAGTAAAGCACCATAATTTAATGGAATGCCCTTCACTACAGCCAATAGCATGTTTTCTATTATTTAAACAAGGAAGGATGCAAGCTTCATGCTTTGGAAGCTGTTTGTCACAATAAACAATTCTCTAGTTAGATTTTTCCTAGTAAGCAGGGCAGAAGCTTTCTAATTGTATATCCAGGTCTATGCATTCTAATGCACTAATCACCTCCATCCAAAGTTACCTGTACATTGGGTCTCCTTTTTCTCAATTTAACTTTTGGTATGCCCACACCAATTTGCTGAAGTAACAAAAAAGCAGTAATTTATATTTTTGCACTATTAGTGAACAGCCTACTTATAGAATAGAAGGTTTTCCTCAACATCTATACTCTCCAGTGTACATTTACTGGACGCAGAGACTAGCCCTCATTCTGATCAGGAGTTCTGAGCTTTCTGTCGGAATTACATACAGGTTTTGTCTAAGGAAACAAAAAACAGATGTATGTTAATGTGAATTAATTTAAC
Organism: Oxyruncus cristatus; assembly: GCA_013399855.1. NCBI lineage: Eukaryota > Metazoa > Chordata > Aves > Passeriformes > Cotingidae > Oxyruncus > Oxyruncus cristatus. The sequence goes on along the minus strand of VXAY01006800.1, from coordinate 2,636,351 downwards.
AGAGAGCTCTCCCTCACACATACTCTGACAGCATAAAATATAGAAGGCAAAGAGTTCACTTTTTGTTTTGTTATATTTGCTCTTCAAACCCAAGTCCTCTTTAATTTCTTAAATAACCACAAACTGGAAGACAAAATACTGGACCTCACTGAAGGCATATGGAGTTTTAAACTATCATTAAATTGATTTTGATCAGAACCATTGTAAAAATGAACAAAAGGATGCTAATCTTCAGAAAAAAACTGGGAAGTTTAATTATTTACTATTTTCAAAATCTAATTAAGATTAAGCTTGTTAACACATGCTTAATGGACTCACTTCAGTGACTATATTTATTTGGTGACATATCCACCTGTTTTCTCCCAGGACAATGGGAAAAAATATATGCACATACACAAAGATATACGAACAAAATTTACAGTGAAACATAAAATTAAGCACTTGTAATATAACTACACAAACATAAAAAAATAGCATTTGAAGCAGTTTAAAACTATACTAAACTGAATATAATAGAAAAAGAAGATCTCTCATATTATGCTTTGGCATAGTTTTCATGTGCAAATAAGAACATGATGCCAAAGTTTCTCAGGATTTTATTATGCTTTTGAACTTGTTTTTGTTAACTTTCATTGGTTGTGTAAACAGCTTTACAAGTTCTAAATTTCTAGGGCCTTCTTTCTGTGAAATGATACTGCAAGACAACTTATCAAAATATTGTGTTGAACCAGTTGTGACTTGAGGAAATAGATTTTCAGAAGGAAAGCAGAAGACATTCAGAAGAATGAAGCATTGGAAGTCTGAGAAACCCTCACCTCTTCAAAGGTAAAGACGTAGTTATGTTTTAGTTTACATCTATTGAAAAATTGCTGGCAGAGAGGGTTAAGATGTTGTTGGTTAATACGTTAAGAGCTACCAGGAGGTTCAATTAAAATTAATATGACATGTTAAAGAAACTCCATGAATTCTAAATATATCTGTCTTTGTAGTGTACCTTAGTTTTAAAACGTAGTTCTTGTATCAGTCTGAATAGCATGCACCACCCCAAACAAACTGGGAGTGAAAAAGTCTAGTCTGTGTAACTGTTAATAACAACAATAACAATGATAACAATGCATATGCTTAATATTACATTAAGACATTATTCTAAAACATAAAAATTATCACTTATAAAATATCCTGTTTTAAGCATAATCTAAATCAAATATTTGAGCAGTATGGGAAAACATCTCTAAAATCCCAAATCCTTTTAGGAAGAAAATTATAAAGAGCAATCAGACAATTAGTATTCTAATAATCCATCTCAGACTGCCTAGATTAGTTCAGATGAGCTGAGTTTTTAACTAACAAAGGTTTTTATTCTCTAATGTTACGATGCTCTACTGCAGATAACATATATGAGATGAACATAATCCATATCCATCAGTTTCTCACAAGAATACCTAAAATGAGAATACTGCATTGCTTCTTCTTATATTACTCCTGTTAATGAAAATATAGATTAATTTGCATATAAGGAAAATGTAAATAGGCCACTCATCATCATCTGAATTACTATAATCTCTAATTGAGAAAAGACTGGGTCAGTAATGATGCATATATTTGTCTCTGAATACTTCACCAATCAAAATTTTCAAATCAAAATTTTCATTTCTTAACACATGAAAACTTAATGCAGATAACCAGAAACTGAAGTCCTTCTCAATTCTGAAGTCTATATAAAAACCTTCTTTTCCATTTTTAGCTTTTATTTTTTAAAAGACACTTTAAAAATAACTCAAAAGGGATATTTCATTAATAGTTATGATCAAGTTATTCTTTCTTTTCTTCAGAAGTACTTTTTTCTTTCTTCTTGCATTATACACTTGGCAAAAGATTTCAAACATATTAATTAATTCACTAGGAAATTAACTAAAATATTCACAAAGCAGACTTCCCCCAGCTTAAGAATTAAATTAATTACTAAAATATGTAGATGAATTCTTAATTTCTTTTTCTGTCTTTGACAATCAAAGATGGTGAAGCAGTGAAAAGAGGGTTTGCCTCTTGTAGCTATGACAGGACTGTAGAAGGAAAGTTTCAAAGGTCAAGGACTTGCTGCTAATCTTCACTAGGAATGTGGCTGGGAGGAAAAAAGTGATGATATACATCCACTTTATAAAAAAAAAATCATATTATTTCCTTGTCTAAAGGCAGAAAATACAGGCTTCCATCAACAAGTTTCTGTCAAGTGTACTATGCACTAAAAGATAACATAGGAGTAGGGTGGCTCTAAAGCTTAAAAGCCTTACTAGCCTTATTTGTCTGCATATTGACAGCTTGTGTTCGTCCTGGTCGTTCATATAAGGTGAAGGGCCTTGGGGGAAGACATATGAGGAGCTGCTGAGAGTACTTTGTGCAGTCTGGGGAAAAGGACACTGAGGGGAGATCTCATTGGGGTCTTCAGCATCCTCACAAGGGGAAGAGGAGGGGCAGGCACTGATCTCTTCTCTGTGGCGACCAGTGACAGGACCTGAGGCAATGGCCTGAAGCTGTTTCAGGGAAGGTTTAGGTTGGATATTAGAAGGAGATTCTTCACTCAGAGACGGTGGTTGGGCACTGAAAAGGTTCCCCAGGGCACTGGTCACAGCACCAAGCGTGACAGAGTTCAAGAGGCATCTGGATGATCCTCTCAGGCACATGGTGTGACTGTTGGGGATGGTCCTGTGTAGGGCTAAGGGTTGGACTCAATGATCCTTGTGGGTCCCTTCCAACTCAGCATATTCTGTGATTCTGCGATAAACAGCTCAAAAGAGATAAATTTTCATGTTGCCAACCGAACTACATGGATATATTCTTTGGTCCCTAATACTTAGAGGGATTCATTATTGTTTCTAACTTTTTATCTCTAAAGAATCTGTACATTTCTGTCCATCCAGAGTGATTTTTCTATTTATTTTTTTCTTAAATAAATTTTAACTTTGCCTTTTATATAATGCTCCATTTATGCTCTTTGAATTCGAGAGACAAAATTTACTGAAATTATAATGGAATTTCCAATGGAATTAAAATATGAGAATTTTCAAAAAGCCCACTAAACAGAAGATTGTTTCATATGGGGAAACCTTTCATTAAAACAAAGATTAAACTTATGATTTTAGAAAAAAAAATCCCATCCATTCATATTGAAATTTCTCATCAAAATCAGTGGCAAGTTATTTAAGAAAATAATGTAATGTAGGAGTCTCCACAAGGTCAGGCTTCGGTTAATGAATAAAGAGCAAGACTGAAATATTTGGGTTTGATTGTACTGAAATTTGAGGAAAGTGGTGTATAATCATATTTAGATATAAATTTCATCTTTAAAGAAGAAAGACCTTTCTCAAATTAAACTACTAAAAATCTAACATTCGTGGAAGGGGTGTTCAGCTATATCCATCACAAGTCTGCAGTTCAGCTTTCCACTCTTGTAAACAGAAAATAAGCAAACAGCTAAATACAAAAATACCTCACATGTATAAATATGCACGCAAAATATATATTTTTTATTTTATTTATAACTAAATTCAATACAAGCCAAAGTTGGCCTTTGAACTGGTTAAATGGATTTCAGTAAAACCATACATGTACCATACATCTTCCTGACACTCACAAAACTGAGAATTCTTTGCTGTTGCTCTCTTAGACTTTCAGCAGCTTCTAGTTTCTAATTGTTTCTGACAATGGCCCTTATTACAGAGAAATAAATTAAAAGGTGTCTCATACCTTTGGTTGGAGATTTGGATGCAGGAGCACATACCCATTAGGATCAATGGCAAAATAGTAACCATTTGGACAAAGCTGAAAGACAGAAATTAAGTTTACCATTATAAGGCTTTAAGTAATAATTAAAGAGTAATTAATGGTTTTCAAGAAATTTTCACACTGTGGAAAATACACTGCTTCAGGCACCATGAAGTATCAGACTAACACAGAGAGGACAATTTCTTAATATTTCCTTTTTAGGATCATAAACTTGGAGAACAGTTTAGCCTGATGGGACCTTTGGAGGTCAGCTGGTACAACGCTTCACTGAAAGCAAAGATAACTTCAAAATAAAGTCCAACTTTGAAGTTGGACTAGGTTTCCAAGACCGTTTGAATACCTCCAGTGGCAATTCCACAACCTCTCTGGGCAACCTGCTCCCTTTTTTTCCTTAATTCCAGTTGGAATTTCCATTCCCACACCTATCTTGATGGCCTCTTGTTGAGGCAATGTCCGGGTCCATTTTCTGCATAATTCTCACTAGGTAATCCATTAGATTCCTTCCTCAGCTCTTTCTTGTGTACCATGTACTCCAGATCCTTGGGCAACTTAGTGGCTCTGTGCTGGGCCTCAGTGTATGTCTTACACTTAGAAGACCAAATTTGGACAACGTACTCCTGATGCAGGTGTTCACTACACAGTTGGTCTTCCTTACTGCCAGGGCAAACTGCTAGCTTATGTTCTACGTGTCCTCCTCGACTCCCAGGTCCTTTCTTGCCCTTTGAAGCAGTCTGTCCCAGCCTGTACTGTGGCATGGGATTATTCCATTCTAGATGTAGGACTTTGCATCTGCCTTCAGTCCAATTCGTGATGTTCCTTTGATTTCTCAGCTGTTGTTTCCAACAGTATCAGTTATTTGGTTAGAAATTTCAGCACTGGATGTCCACATATATAAATCAATCATACTGAGTAGGTTACAGACCGACAAATTCCACAAAGAACTTTTCTATAAAGAACTGTCCTACAAAAATGCCAAATATTATTATTAGCGCAAAATGATCGTGGAATCTACACTAAGAACCAAACACTCAACTAAAGGACAGTGCTTTAAGCTACAGGAAAATAATTACTTGGAATATATCCTCCAATGTAAAAGTTGAGTTTTACAGATGCATCCTGATGGAGAGATTACACAGAAACACATATGGCTGAAGAGAAAACCACCAGAAAATGGACAACAATGGAAAAGAATATATGAAAAGAAGCCTGCTGGTATTTTTGACTCAAGTCCAGTCATTGCTATATGACTTATGAAAAAACATTCACAGAAATCACAAATAAATTGTATATAAAGAGAAACCGCCAATGGAAGCAGCTTACCGTAAATCGGGGTGTCAGTTTTTTTATGTCCTCCAAAGAAACATCGACCCCCATTACTCCAAGAATCAGCTGATTCTGGTAAAATTAAAAAATGTTACTATATGTTTGACATATTTACAATGCAGAACAACTACAATAGTCAGTAAACTTCTATTTTTGCCTTCATCTCTTGATTGACAGATACAATTTGAGAAGTTGCCTATTTGCTTATGTGTCTATTCTAAATATTTTAAATAAAGTCAAAGTAATGAAAAATAAAATTTAATAAATTCAGAATTTAGTATAAAATATGAAAATTGTTAATGAAGATGAATATGGATACTTTCCTGGATGAATAAACAATATATGTAAGAACAAAACAAGTGAAAGCAAAAGTGATGCGATAATATTGTGAATTATGTACTGGTTTATTATTGCCAATAAACTACTGGTACAAACATAGAGTTACTTTTGCATATTTAAGTTGGGCAATTGGTAAGTGAGATCTCAAAACAATTAACTCTTTTGGCTATGGCATAATGATGAATGAAAAAAATCACAACTAAAAAAAAAAAGTGACTCTAAGAATCAACAGCATTTGAAATCAGGGACTCAGGCACTACATTTACTTCACTTGTAGTTTATTTTCCTACTATAGAAGAGGAGGGCAGTCATTTAAATATTATAACCTGAATCCCTTCTCCATATTAAATACATTTGTAAAATTTATTGAAAGAGGTATCTTGGAGTCTGTCGATAAATTCAGGCAGAGATAGAAGCTGAGCAGTTTCAAGTTTTCTTCTTCTTTCTCTGTACTAGGCCACATCTGTTTTATTTCTGAGAAAGACATCCTTTGATAATCAGTAGTCTCACTTTGAACTAGACTCAGTCAATTCCAGGCATTGTCTTGTGGATAAGATTATGAAACTTTTTTGTTTGTTTGTTTTGTTGCTTTGTTTTAAAAGGAAAACTAAGAGAACTATTCTGGAAGTAAATAAAAGAAATGGTAGTGATCAAATTCTCATTTATTCACTTGAAGTCTACATAATACCTGAGAAACTGAATCAAAGAATATCTTGTCTAATTTTTTGTATATTTTGACCTGAGTGAACATGAGTATCACACCAAATGTACAATATTTTACCATACACTGTAAAGCATATTCTAGGTCTGTTTTTTAAAAAGCAGCATTTTAAATTTTGTGAAGAGGACATGAATTGATTCCATCTCAAACATGGGCAATTTTCTTTATTTAACACTTAAAATTTAATCTAAGTATACAGTACTCTTTTCTATTAGCATTACAACCAACTAATTCTCTACATCATTGCCTTTTACTCTGAAATGTCATATCTTCAGAGATTTTTTATAAATTTATCTGGACATTCTTTTCTTTGGAAAGGTCTAAATAATACCATCATCTACTTTAAAACTGTTGAGCACTTATTGTATTCCCACAGACACCAATGATGGTGACAAAAAGGGGTGCACTGCATTTTCTTGTTCCCAGAAGGTTATCAGGTAACTAGATATGACCCCTTTGTTTCTGATGTACAAGACAATTAAACTGCAAAATGCTCTATGGAAATACACATTTTTCAAGGCCTTTAACATTAAATGTAATTAACTTAATTTAAATAACTGCTGCCTTTTTCTTTTTTCTTTTTTCTTTTTTTTTTTTTTTCCTTTCCCTTTAAGGAACAGCTTACAATTTTCCCATTTTGTTCCCTTGTTAGATTGAAGACGGGTAGAGTTCCTGTAATCACAAGGCCCAGCTCCTAGGAAATAACCATATAAAGAAGAGAAAAAAGACTTTTTAGTAAAAAGCAAATATTGAACTATAATATATTAGAACAAACTAGGGATTAGCATAGCCAAACACAGGCTTTCAGTTTGTAAAAAAGAGAAAAAAATACCACTAATTCAATAACTTGATGCAGAGAAAGTTGAAATTACAATCTTTTGTGTCCACATGTTAGTGGGATTAATATATTACTTTTTAAAAATAGATGATGTGCAACAACTTAGGATACAAAAAAGTTGTAAACAACCTAAATGTTATGAAAACATGTTTATACCTACAGTACCTCCTATAAAAAAAAAAAAAAAAAAAAAAAAAAAAAAAAAAAAAAAAAAAAAAACATTGGAAAAAAAAAAAAGAGAAGAAAAAAAAAAGGCATAAGATAGAGCCCCAGCGAAAGCAATGAAAACATTTTCCTTTCAAAGCTTCCCTTTGCTTGCTAGGAAAATATTTATGNGAAGGGAAGGGAAGGGAAGGGAAGGGAAGGGAAGGGAAGGGAAGGGAAGGGAAAAGGCTTAGGGTAAAAAGTGGGGGGAATAAGGAGGAAGAAGGGGGATATTTGGAGTGATCCTGTTACAGGCGATGAGGCCCTGCTCTCTTGGAGTTGGCTGAACACCTGTCTGCCCATGGGAAGCAGTGAATTAATTCCTTGTTTTGTTTTGCTTGTGTGCATGGATTTTGCTTTCCCTATTAAACTGTCTTTATCTCAACCTGCAAGTTTTCCAGCTTTTACCCTTTGATTCTCTCCCTGGTCCCTCTGGTGGGGGAGCGAAAGAGGGGCTGTGTGGGGCTTGACTGCTGGCTGGGGTTAAACCATGACAGGACAGGTAGGCAACAAATACACACAGGAAAAACCAACAGAAAAATACAACAGGTAATACCACTACTTTTTCTACCATCACTACTTTTCAGTGGCATGCAATAGCATCCATCATCAGCTCTGCAAAATCACATAGTCTCCTCTGGTACTGAGGCAACTGAAGCAAAGAAATTTGCATTTATTGGGAAGACATAAGAAACCTCTTTTTCCTTTATTAACAGTCACAAATCATACTGAAAATAGGATCCACAAAACCATATGTTCACACACCCAGGAAAGTTTTGTTTTCCATTCTAAATTGTCCATAGGGAGATTTCTACCTTTTTAAATGTGATTGTTGGGGTTTATTTCAATTTTTTTCACCTTACTGAGGTTTGCTCCTTCTATATATTTAATTGAGGAGTTGTATCAGTTTTCTGCCTTTGTTTCAATGGAAAAAAAATAGGCTAGAATATTACATTAATCCACTCTGATGAAATCTGTTCTCCTCTCCCCAGTCTAGTAGCACCTTTTGGGATTTTAAACCATCCTTCATGAACTTACGTTTGTGTATCAAATGAAAAGCTATGAGGTCAGAGTTAGTAAAGTTACAAACAAGTTGGAGAGAAGTGGACTTTGTAGAAGAATAAGAGAAATTGGGATGCATGAGTAGAAAAGAGAGAGAACATTATTTAGAAGTAACATTGAAGATACATAATGAAAGAGGAGGGGTATGTATGGGGGATAACACCATCTACCCCCCCTCAACAACAACAACAAAACTGCAAAAAATAAAACAAAACAAAAAACACAACCAAAAAAACACAGTACTGTTAAAGAGGAGAATAAATTATGCCTAACTGATAAACCTAAAAGTATCTGAAAATTCTGGGATTATCTTACAGGAAATGAGGCCAGAGCTACACAGTGATAGAATCGAAAGGAATGGGGCTATAAAAGCATTGTGAATTGTTATAAATACATCAAATTGTTAAAGACAGCCTTAAAAGCCAGCCTCAAATGAAAGCACCTCTTTAGAATTTCATAATCTGTGTTTAAGGACAATTCTAATGTGGGCCTCATGTAATACACATTGCATTACTTTAGTCTGAGCCCCAAAAAAGCTGCTGACAGTAAGAGCAAAAGGATAGGAATAAGTCCAGTGAGGCATAAGCAGGAGAATTTTAAGCCCTACATGAGGAAATTGTTTTAGGGAATTTAAGATAATGAACCACTGTGATAAGTTAGTCCTGCTCCCTCATAAAACCAAGAATCAGGAAAAGACTTCAGAATGGATTAGATACACCTGTGCCTTTAAGCTCTCATCTGCGATAAGAAAGTCCACAAATTTCAGCCTTTACTTCAATAGTTTACCTTGTCTTGCCTTACTTTATTTATATATAACTACACATATATATGTGTGTGTATGTATGCACACACACACAAATATATAGAAGTATATATACACAAACCCACATATATAACACATGAATGGAGAAAAGCTTGAAGGAAAGACTGAATGAACTCACTGAATATATACAGCAACAAAACAAACGCCTGCAGGTATTACTCGTTTCACTTGACTAAACAGATCTCTCTCTATTCTCTAGTAACAAATTTATCTTTGGATTTACAACAGGATGTGTACAGAACATACGAACTTTTGTCGTCACATCCTGTATGTTTCCAGTCAGTACCACAACAATAATCACAAAAACCCGTGGATAATGAACTTCTGGCCATTGAAATTCCGAATTAAAACTAGTTCCTCTGTGTCATGCTCAGTTATATTGATGATAAAAATTATACGTTGATAAAAATTTTACAGTAATACTGACGTACGGGAAGAAGAGGATTTTGACATGAGAGTAGATGACCATGTGAACTTGGATAAATACATGATTCCAAATACCATTTTGCAGTATTTTCTGCATTGTTAGAGTCATTCAGAAGAAGGTTATCTAGAGCAACAGATTACACTGCTGCTAATAATACTTTGACTTTTGTAGTTTCCCAAACATGTTTGTTTTACAAGACCAAAGTGATAAATTCAGCAGCAAGAAAGCATTTCATGTATCTTTTTGTTTATTTCCCAATTCTATACTCTCCAGTTAAAGTAACCAAGCAATTACAACCATCTTAAAGATCCAAGTTCAAAATCTGTACAAATACCAAGTAATACTGACAGATTTCATTCCACCTGGAATACTCTTAGGGGAAAAAAAAAAAAAAAAAAAAAGAAAAAATAAGGATTCCTCACCAGTAATGTAACAAATTACCTTTACTGGAGCAGGTACAACACTGGAAAACTATCTCCTTCTTTTTTCTTTTCTTAAGTTGAGGACAACACTTAAAAATCTGTGTAGGATAAATTTCTTTTCTCTGTTAAATTTCAGGACACTTAGAAGGATACTAGGTGCAAGTACTGACCAGCATATTAGAAATAGCCCTATTCCTAGAGGTTGCTCTATTGAACTGTATAGATGTTAGAAACATAAGAATATTATGTTTGGAACTGTAAGAAATTGGATGCTCTGGAAAACAGACACATGTGGTTACTGATTTGCTAAAATTCTTACTTTACTAGAGATAAAGAGAGATCATACCAGAGCATCCAGATAGACATTTGTCCATTGGACTTGTTTGGCTTTCTCTCCAGCTAAAACCATTGGTCTTCCCAAAACATCCAGATATTCCTGCCAAAAAATGCAAAAAAGTCATCAGAAGGCCATTATTATATCAAAGAGCACAAACAATATAAAAATAAAGACTTATGAAATAAAAACAATATAAAGAAAAAAAAATTCAAAATTCACCACTAATATAGGAGTAGTTTTTATTTGTTACTTTAAAACTGTACTATACAAAATTTCAGTCTTCAGTTTGCAGTATTTACTGACCAGGTAATTTCTGTATTTCAGCCTCAGTCACATGGATCTTACCCATCCATAACCACCACTCTCTTTCCGCGAAGTGAGAATTACAACTATTTTTGTTCCAAAATTAATTGCTAATGACATAATGAAATTACAAGCAGATTGCAGAACCTTCAACCCAGAAGAGAGAGTGGGCGATGGAGGGTGAGTGGTGTAACAGCTGGGTATGTTAAGCTCCTACAGCAACAACTTGCATAACTTCTATTGAAACAAAAAAAAAATCAGAATTATAAAACCTCATAGTTCCTGCCTTCCTTCAGTTTGGGAGTGCAGATAACTCAGGTGATTCGATGAGACATCAGATTTCTGGACTGCTTTGGCAGTGGATGCCATCAAACTTGTTTCACTTTTCAACCTTTTCTGCTTGACTGAACATATTAGGGGTATTTCTTGCCAGACACTATCTGGAAGATTTTAACAGAATCAAAGAACTCTTACTCAAGCCAAAAAAGGATTCTTATTTTCTGCCAAAGATATCATGGCTGGTCTTGGAAGGACAAAGAACTGCCATGATATTTCTCTGCTGTTCGGGACATGTGAGTACTTGGACTTTCAGACAACCAAAAATATTACTTGCTTTTCTACACTGTCAGTTTGCATCCCATCATGTCATGCCAGAGTCATGTGCCCTTAGTTAACTACATGCATGTCTGCTGAAATACTCCTGTACCCTTTTTGAAGGGAAAAATGGTGTCTCTTGCAGAAGTTGGATCCATCCAGGAACCTTTTCTACAAGCACATTGTAATGTGTCTGCCTGGACGAGTTCAGAACTCTAGCAGGGCTATCCCCTCATATCCATCCACTGCCTTCCCCACATAATAGAAACCCTTGGGACCATGCTGTAAGTATGGCAGGAGGTGGACTATGAATGTCTAGACACATTATAAAAAATTACTGGTTTTATAGAACTTTAGAATAAAATTGCTGTCATGTCTCAGCATCAAAGTTTGAGGAACTTTATAAGGCACAGAGAAAAACTGAGACAAAAACATAGTCCTTGTGCAGGGGTCTGCAGGATACAGAAGACTTCAGATGCTCTGTTGTGTGCACATGGTCAGCCTCTTCAGAGGATGTTAACGCGACAAGTATGCACGCAGGCTGCTGTGGGCCAGCTGGCCAGGGAAACAGGGACCACATTTTAAATTGGCTCACTGCAATCACTTAAAAGAAAAAAATTAGAATACTTTAACAGAATAATCCCTCATATCTAAAAGAAAGGCTTATTTTTTTCCTCTGTTTTTAATGTAGTACATCTTAAAATTTAATTGATTCAAGCAGATGGGAAAAGCAAACATATTTAAGAACAGGAATTACTCCACTTCTGTGTGGAACTGAAGTTGGATTTGGCCAAAAAACTGATCTGGATTTGGCCAAAATACTTACCTGGGTGTTTATTCTTATAGCTCCAATAGACGGAATTTCATAATAATAACCTAAAATTTGGAACAGAAATAATGTTATATTACTATAATGTTTTGCTAGTCTCTTAATCTTGAGGAATTTCACTTAGCTTGTAATTTCTAGTTTAATTTTCACTAGAATTATCATGTATGAATAGTTTTTTAGTAGATGCCACCACAATGGGTGGCCACATATGATGGGTCACCATGCCATTCAGACCGAGCTAGTTACTCTTAGGCAGTGAGAGTATACAGTGTGTTTCTTTTGTCTGTTTTGTTTAAGGTTGGATAAAGTACTGAGTTTGTACTCATGAAATCCCAGTTACTATGATGTGCATAGAGTATATTTAATGGTTATTTTAATATGCTGTGTTAGCAACATAATTATATGCCGAATGCATATAGGAATGCAGATATAGCTATGGTCTGCCACAAGAGTGAACTCATAGTATGAAAATATAAGGTATTCTGTGGAAAGGATGAAAAAATCTTATGGGTATTCCTTCTAACTAAACATCAGAAGTGTCTTTATTCAGCATTGATTCTGTCACTTATTTGTTTTAATTAGAAATATTGCCTATATGAACTAATAAGACTAAAGCCAGGCACTGAGATTTATCTTCAGACCAAGTAAATTTTAAGTCAATTTGGTAAGAAGTAGAGGATTGGAGAGGTGTGAGTACTGAGCTCAGTCATTTCCTTTGCCCTACGCACAAACTTTTAATTAAGGAAAAATGAAATAAAACTGCTTCTTTGGATGTTCAAACAAATAATCACATCAATTTTGGAAGAAGATTATGATCATTTTTCCTCAATGGCATAGGTGGTTATGCTTTAAGCCAGCTGGTTATCATTTGTTTTAAAACACTGGAGGTCACACGCACACAGTATTTTGAGACACAAACGTCAATTTTCTGTAGTTATCTGACAATACAATCTGCTCTTTGTGAAGCTGCAGTATCTTCTGCAAAACTTGCTGGCATGCTGAGGGATTCAGAAGGTTGTGATACATGTACTATTCATATAGGCTATAGATTCTTCTACTTTTTTTTTCTGTATTTGTACCTTTCTCTCTTCTTTCAATTATATTATTCTTCTGCCTGAGCACACCTTTATCTCCTTGCCCAGCAGTCTTAATTTTCAAGACCCTTTGTAATCTATCTCACCTCTAACCTCTTGCTTCTCACTGATTTGTAAAATACTTTCACATTTTCAGTCAGGTCTGGAAATTGTTATATTTAAAATATAAGCAAATATTGTTTGAAAAATTAAATATTTTCTCATTATCTGTATTTATATTTTATGGCTTGTTCTAGAGTATTGTTCTTGTTATATGGTATAGTATTTGAGACACCTCTTTCTCATAAAGTGTTTCTGAGCACATTTTTCATGTGGAAATTTAACGTAGAAATTCCATGTAGAAAGCACTTTATTTCTTTACTTTCACCTTTTTTACTTTTTCTTCTCCTACATAAATCAGGAAAAAAAACAGAAAATGCAAGATGCTCTCAGAAGCTAAGAAATCACAGCAAGAATAATTTTGATATTTTCATTATAAAAGGGAAAAATATTCTAAGTTATCTAATCCCTTGTAAGTTTTGGAGAAAAACAGAAAGAAATCTAATCAACCAGCTAACCAAACAAAAACCCTTTTGTCCAGACCACTTAATTTAAAACAGCTTTGCTTAATTTCTTATCTGTCATCAGTTCCATCTTTTCATAGATGGCTATTACAACAAATATTCTCAAAAGTGAACAATAACATTTTATTAATATAAAAACTACTGTGGTAGTTTTTGTACAGCATGAAGTTTTAAATAAATTAATCCACCTCTTTCTCACAGGCTTCTTGTTTAAAGATATTTTTTCATATGCATATATACTTTTCGGAACTTTTATTAACAAATACAATAAAGGTAAAATTCAAGCTGAAAAATCTGCCACTTTTAAAGAATAATAAAGATATCACCTATCCAAAGATCTAGTGAAGATCAGTTTCAGAGAAAAACACAGTACCTTTATTTTCACAGGCCATCCACTGTATGGGTCCCTTGTCATAATTATGTTGACCAACAGAAAATGTGAACACACGTACCTGTGCAAGTTAAAAACCAATGCATACAACTTTACTACACATAATTTAATAGCTGTGACTCTCAAGTTGATGATACTTGGATTTTTCTTACATTTGAACAGAAAAAGAAAACAGTGAACTTCCCAATTTTTTTCACCATAATAGATACGAAAGATAAAAGATATAATAAATTATGCCATTTTATGTATTCCTATTATTTTTTCATGAAGTAGAACTCAAGAAGAATGTTCTTTCATGCATCTTTCATACTTCAAAGGTCTTACATTGGCTCATGAAACATTTAGATTCTCATGACTTTTTTCAGGTTTCGTTAAATTAGTTGACATAATATTAGATGTTTACCAATGAATTAAAAAGAATATATGCATGGCAGTAGAATTCAAAGCAATGCAAACCAAGACTTCATAGGATATAAAATAATTTCAGGGAAAAAGTATGAAATTTCCAGATACTACAGAAAAAAAATTCTCATTTTGCTGAGAATCAGTCTTTTTCTTTTAAAACCACTAAATTACTTTAACAGATTTTCATAGAAGAGTTAAGTTTCTGATATTTCACTGTTGATATTCATTTAAGTTACATGTTTTATCAGCATAGTTCTATTCTGTTTAGACAATGCAACTACAATCCATCTCAGCAAGTGTAAGCAGTCATGGCTTCAGAGAGAATTCACCAAATTCTCACCAAGTTTTGGACTGAGAACAGGCTTTTCAGCTGAAATTATTTTCCATACAAATCTTTCAATTTGAATGACAAAACTTTAAAACCAATCCTGGTATTGCTACATAAATATTAAAAATCCTACAGGACACATAGAAATATTACAAATATTATGTTTCAGCTTCTGGCTGCATATTTTGCTCAAAATACGAGTGTTTCTGTAAAAACTGGAAAAATGTTTTCTTAACAGTTTTAATAAACCCAAGGATCAGATAGCTTTTCCTTTTCAGGCATCTCTTTCTTTATGGGTCTTTAATTTTACCACTTCAATGTGCAAATCACAGATCATGACATGAAATCAGAATACAAATTTCTTTCTATGGAACTTGAAGATTATGATTAAAATCAAAACATAATACAACTACTTTGCATGCAGGCTGTAACTGAGTAATAAGGTAGTGTTTTCTTTAAATAATATTCATAATATAAAATTGCAGAGATCCCCTGTAAACTACTGATCATTGCTAAGTTTTTTAATGACAACATACACAAATTTTCATCACATTATCTAGCGTGTGCAATTCATACCCAAGCCTTAACTTCTCAAATAAGCCACAAAAATTGTGCGACATAATCAGAGCTTAAGTATTAACGAAGAGCTGTAGGAATAGCTCTACATCACCTGTCAGCAGCTAGAAAATGGTAAAACTTTATTAGTCTTGACCCCTATATGCAAGGAGGACAAACAAAGCTTTGTGCTAGATGTCATCTTTAATTAACAATATGTTTTGATTTGCTTTTAATGCATACAAGCATTAAAACAACTACTCTGCTGCACTGAATACTATTCAAGTGCTTGTTTTGTAGTTTAAGACTTCTCCATATAGGGTCATTCCCCAGTAATAAGTCAAGCCAATTACATTTCTGGAAACACAGATAGGTATGGGAATGACTGTGCATTAGTGATGGTAAAATTTTGTTCTCATAGTTCATAAGGATTAAGACAGATGAAAAATACCTTCTATTACCTTTAAAATATCAGTATTGATAGTGCAAACATGAGTTCACCTGGTACATTTACATCTGATTTATTGTTTTAATACTAAACAACATTTGCCATCCCCCATTTATGCTTGAATTCTTTTACAAACTGGCAGCTATAATTTTTCTAATGGTTCTTTCTGCCTCTATTTAATTAATATTTTTTTTTTTTTTTTCCAATTTGAATATCACAATGGTATTTTCTATTGGCAGCTCTCGGCTCACAAGGTCCGTGCCTACTAAATCCCTGGTTTTTTTGGACTTGCATTGCTTCCAGTTTAGTGTCCACTAAATGCTTGATTCAGAATACATTCTCCTCAAAAACTATGGAAAAATCACACTGAAGGCCACTAGTTAGATACTTCAGAGACCTGATATTTCTTTTGGATTAAACGTTACTAAATCATGAGGGTTTTCTTGTGTGTGTATAAAACACATGAGTCAATTAGACTGGACTGTCTAGCATTTGATCTCAAATGTAAAAATGAAACACTGAATTGGGTTCAAGTTGCGAAATGGTATGTAATTTAGGGAAAGAAGCAGTGTGTTAAATCTGCAACAAATCTATAAAGAATTTAGAATTTAAATTATTGACAACAAGCAGGCTACAATATATCTGATTTACTGTTCCTCAGATAATTAACAGAGATAAAGAACTGCAATGAAAATTGGAGTTTTTAATTGTTACTTGGTTTGGCAAGAGGGTGGGATATTCAAAAGAGTATTATTTTTCCTATTGCCTCATCTGGAATTGAGTAGAATGACAGACCAGCTGGAAAAATGAGTCAGCAAGTCAAACTAAACAAGCCAATTTTAGTAAAAAAACTCATGCTCTGTGCTAACATTTTCTGTGACAGGACCCAGTCAGCCAAAATACTGAGGGCATCTATCTATATATTTTCCCTATAGACATCTCTCAAAGAAGCCAATGGGCTATTAAATTAAAAAAAAAAAGGCAGATTTAGTTTCTTTTAATAGGGAATTTATGACTAAGAATACGTGGAGCAACTAGATCAGACACAATGGGTATGAGCACCTCTCCCTTTGCCTGTCTTTTAAGCTTGATTTCAACCAAGTGGATTTCTGAGTTGAAGCAGACTGTCAAGTAGTCTTTGATCCCAAGAAGTTGTTTTCCATCACCACTGAGGCCTGGTTATTTCTTCTCTTTGCTTCTCTGCAGCCTCTTAAGTTCTGTGTAATCCACAGTTCCTGGGTCCTTTTGCCATGATGCTTCCTCTCCACCATCCACACCAGAAGACTGACATTTGTTTCCCAACCCATTTCCTAGGGAAAGGGAAACCTTGCCTCAAGGGAGTTCTACTCATTCTGTTCATAAAGAAAAACAACTTTCAAAGCACTAGAAGCCAATGGAACAACCAGAAAAACAAATAGGAGCTGTCACACTTTCTGATTTTCAATGGGACCGTTCAAAGTAAAGTACTTCTAGAAAACTTACACCCTTAGAATAGAGAAGAACTGGAGATGGACACTTGCTTTGCCAGCCCATTCAGGGGCTCTGAAATTCAAACTGCTCTGAAATATAAAAATCCTAATTTCTAACATAGGTAGTTTGAGTCCAGAGCTAATTCTCTGCATCTTCCTCGCTGAAACTAATCTTGGGGAGAAAAAAGTCTTCTATTCTTTGTATTAATTATTTACATTATTGTATTGGGTCTGACTGAGATGGAGTTCACTTCCCCACAGCAACCCTCACAGTGCTGTGCTTTGCATTGAGAGCTGGAAGGGTGTTGATAACACACTGGTGTTCTGGCTGCTGCTGAGCACAGCATCAGCACTGTAACATTCCTTCCTCAATCAAAGGCAAGATCCTGGGAGGGGACCCAAGCAGGCCAGATGACTCGAACTGACCAAGGGGATATTCCATACCATATGGTGCCAGCTCAGATATAAAAGCTAAGGTAAGGAGCAGGAAGGCAGGCATTCATTGTCTCCAGTGGCTGCCTGCTGAGGAACCATTACGTGTGCTGTGAAGCTCTGCTTCTGCAAGGGGGCCAACTATTGCTGCTGATGGGGAGTGGAGAATAAACCGTGCTACCTTTCACGTTGCTTTTGCACGTGTAAGCTTTTACTTTGCTTCTGCTTTAAATAAACTGCTCTATCCCAACCCACGGGTTGTTTTCCATCTTACTCTCTCCCCTGTCTGGCTGCGAAGGGGAGTGATAGAATGGCTGGCTGGACACCTGGTGTCCATCCAGGGTCAACCCACCACAAGTATATAGTAGAGGAATATGCTTATCAGTAAACAAAAACAAGTGTAGAACTAGTGTCAGGACATTCAGACAGTGAGTGGCACAGGCTGCCCAGTGATTCTGTAAAGTCTGCCCCCTATGACATTTTAAAGACCAGACTAGATATGGCCCTGAGGAACCTGGCTTGATCTTCGACCTGACATTAGACTAGAGAGTTCTGGAGGTTACTTGCAATCTGACTTACCCTATGAACCTATGAAGGACATCAAAGGAATAGATGCAAAAATCCAACTCTTAGTCAGAGGAAGTGGTAGACAGAAATGAATGCTACAAATAATAGAAGAATTACTGTATTGAAGAAAATATAATTGTCTAATTATGGAATTAATTTGTTATTTGTGTTTCTCCCTAGCAGAAGAAGATCTTAAGCACCAAGGTGAATAAAAAAGATTCTGACTACTGCAAATATTAAGGACAATGGCTCTCAAGAGAGCTCTGAAGAAGACAAAAATGAAGAGATACCCATGAAAAGGCTGCTTTCCCTCTAGATCTCTTTTGCTTTTTATCTGTTTTATTTCTTCATTTTGCTATTGGAATAAAAATAAGAAGGATTAAATTAGTTGCTTCCTTTGGGTAGGTTGTGTTATAAGTATTACAGAAAAATTAACAGCTTGAGTGAAGTTAACTCAAAGGAGTAACTAAGTACAAAGTTCTTGGTATTTAGGCTACTGCATGAGATACTGGAAAGCAATGCCACAGAAAGAGACCTGGAGGTCCTGGTGGATGGCAAGCTGAATATGAGTCAGCAGTGCCCCGGCAGCCAGGAGGGCCAACCGTGTCCCGGGGGACATCAGGCAAAGCATCGCCAGCTGAGTGAGGGAGGGAATTGTCCCGCTCTGCTCTGCACTGATGAAGCCTCACTTGGAATATTGGGGCAGTTTTGGGCACCACAATATAAGGAGGATATTAAGCTACTAGTGAGAGTCCAAAGGAGAGTAACGAGGATCATGAAGAGACTGGAGGAGAAGACGTGTGAGGAGTGACCAAGGTCACTTTGTTTGTTCAGCCTGGAGGAGACTGAGGTGAGACCTCATTGCAGTTACAACTTTCTCGTGAGGGGAAGAGCAGGGGCAGGCAGTGATCTCTTTTCTGTGGTGACCAGTGGCAGGACCTGAGGCAATGGCCTGAAGTTTTTTCAGGGAAGGTTTAGGTTGGATCTTAGAAAGAGGTTCTTCACTCAGACAGTGGTTGGGCACTGGAACAGGCTCCCCAGGGCACTGGTCACAGCACCAAGTCTGACAGAGCTCAAGAGGCATTTGGATGTTCTTCTCAGGCACATGGTGTGACTGTTGGGGATGGTCCTGTGTAGGGCTAAGGGTTGGACTCGATGATCCTTGTGGGTCCCTTCCAGCTTGGCATATTCTGTGATTCTGTGATATATATGTAGGTAATCTGGAATGAATCATAGAATCATTGAATCATTTGGGTTGGAAAAGACTTTAAAGATCATCTTGTTCCAACTCCCCTGCCATGGGCCTACGAGACTGTGAGTTGTGGCAACCACTCTGCAAAGATCTCAGAGTATATGAACATGCATATCTATTGACAGATAAATTATTTGTCTTGAATTCTGTGCTACTGGAATGAGAGACCTCTCATAATCATTTGTGTGCGTCTCTTCATTTCTCAGTTCAGGACAAGATTAACTGACCTTTGGAGATACATATGTCTCTTCTATCAGATATCAAGAGAGCTATACAATTAATTCACTCAGCTAGATGTAGGCAAGATGAGTCCTGTAATTTCATGTCTAGCATGTAAGAATAGTAAGAGCACATCTTTCTCTACCATTAAATAAACAAACTGACTGCGTAAAAAAACTGATCTCATCAAATCATGCAACTTCAATTTTCATGATGACGGTATCATCGCAAAACATTTTACTCTGGCCTTTATAGTTGCAAGTAAGGATTCACAGATAATCTCTCTTACCATAGACCAAGAAAAGCTGTGAATAAAAGGAATAAATAATCCAGTAATTCCAGCATGATCCATGAAATTATTTTTCCCACTAATGTGTTTATAATTTACCAGATATGAGGAAAATTTGTTTGTGTTTTATATTTAATAGGTACACTTCTGAAATAAAAGGACAATATAAGAAGCCTATTATTCTGAATAAAATTTTAAAACTGCTTTTCTGTATTCCATTATGCACTCTTTCTTCTAAATCCCTTGTAAGTATAGCCTGTAAACCACTTCACCATTTTGGTGTTTTCTGCTGTAGGTCAGGGAAATGTTGAGTGGTTTTCAAGCTGTCACAGTTAAAACTTTGAATGCATTTTTTTCCTTACATCTTTACATCCGTGGGCAGAAATTTGAAGATGATTTTTGATTCTGCTATGAGTTAACTGAGACCAAAGGACATTAATGACTGATGTGAATGGAGAATAGAACTTCAGAGGACGATCTGAAAATCCAATATACTAATTCGGAAACCACCTAAGATTATCCAATAGGGAACACAACATACAGAGTTTCACCTCAATTATGGCCCATAATCTGTCACGCTGAACTGCTCAGTTCAGGACTTTCAGGGATGCAGTCCTGAACCATCTCTGTTATAGCTATAAATGTAAAGCAACTTTTTTTTTTTTTTTTTTCTTAGGAAGCACAGGGAGAAGAGAAACAAAAATTCTGAGTTTAACAGCAGGGCTCACAACCATGTACTAGAGAGCAGTTTTAGTGTCCCTTAGGCTATCTTTACTTGTTACATAAAATGGCACATAAACCATTTTCTTTCTCAGGCCATGAGGGCAAGCGGCACAGCACAGCTCACATTCCTATGGCTACACTACAGGGCCATCCTCCCTCTCTGCCCACCCCCATATCAGGTCATGTCCTTATAGAATTTTTTGGTAACAAGCCCTGCCTCATGTTAACCCCGAACTGAACACAGACATTGCTAAAAGAGTAGATTGCCATAGGCCAGGAACCATGCTGCCAGGTCTGTTAACAATTAAAAGTATGGATAACTGTGGGCATTTCTCCAGCCTGCACCCCGGCCTTGGATCACTTTTTCAAATGGATACAGCTGTCTCATTCACTCCTATGAGTAAAGCTGGTTTTCATGTGACAGACTGAGCAAGGCTCATCCTTTTCAGAATTACTGGGACAGCGGTGCCTCTAGTATTTTAAATGAGAGGTCAATGCTCATACAAAAGAGGGATGAGTTCATGATTGTCAGTTTGAGCACATTCATAACTTCCACTGCTTTGAATGCCAGGCTTAGGAAAGTTCACAAGTTGGAGATTCAGGCTTTTGTATGTAACTCTCAGACTGCCGATGCTTTTTGCCCTTAACACAACTGGGAAAAAACAGAGATGACCTAAGCAGCAGGGTATGAAACCTAATCAAGTGCTAAGGTTGTGAAGTTTGAAATGTCTAGAACTCCGAATGCAGAATTCACAATTTTATGTCAAATGAGGAAATAAAAAGAATGGCATGATACACCAGCAGAAATGTATCAAGTTATATTTTTGACATTTACGGCTGCATTAGAATCTCTTGCTGTGGGTACTCTCGCTGTGGGTACTCTCCAAAAACATGTGTAGACTTTGGGAAGAAAATTGGGAAGAAAAACCCACATTTTAAACAATAAAGAATTCAGCTCTCAAATATTTTGATGTAAAGACAATTGCAGCCTAGACATCTTTAAATTTACAGACATGAAGAAAGCATTAATTCATAAGATTTGACAATCCATTTTACACCAATCAAGTGTTTCCATAGCTGACCCTCTATACCATGATTCAGCAAGGCATTTAACTATGCAAGTGTCCCCTTGACACCAATGGAAAAATACTTTAATTGTGGCATGTGTTTAAAGATAAATAGAGCAGGTCCTTAGAAATACTATTTTAGACATTTATCCACAGTAAATTATGTCTCCCAGACTTTCCATGTGTATTTGCAATCTTCCCTATCATTAATATCTTTCATTCACTGCAATTAGATCTCAAACTTCAAGCTGCAATGCCAGCTTATTAATTCACAGTCTAATTATAGTGTGTGTAATTATAGCCTAAAAACAAAAAGAAATAATGACACTCTAAAAATTAGCTCACATTGCAATCTAATGTTAATCCTTCTTCTATCTTAAAATAAAAATTATGTTTGTTATGTATCAGGAGATTACTGGAGAATCTCACTTGCTCTGGATATGATTCTATACGGATGATATGGGCCCAAAATCATTTAATGGTCTCAGCATATTGGGAAAATAGTACCAAGAACTCTGATGTATGCTGAACTTATATGCAATTATTCTAGGAGAGGAATTAACAACTGAGAATTATACCTGAAGTCTTCACAACATATGCATAGAATGAAATGTTCATGCTCACGGAAGAAGTCTTTAAAATGAATACCATGAATCCATGAAACATGTTTTGCAAACTGAAAATGGTTTAAAAAATTATGAAAGGGGTTGGGGTTTTTTTTTCTAGCTTCTTTAGTTCCCTCACAAAGAAAATATATTTTCATGAAAATGGGGATATTTTCTACTGCAGACTAATGGTCAAAACATCACTACAATCATATTGAAAAATTTCAGAATTAACACCCTCACAGAACTAAAAAAAATACTAATTCAGTGACACTGTTCTACAACTTCTTAGTGCCACCTTGTGGAACCAGAGCACCTCATTACTCATGGAAGGTCTGTCTGTGGTGCCCCTTCCTCTGTTGTCCTACAGCTACAAGTATGAAGGTATAAATACCCTGCTGACACCTACTAATCTACCATTGCTGAATTGATTATAATTAGACAGAACGAACCACTGATTATATGATCCTTCAGTTTTTTACCTAGTTTAAACATAATCTTCAATGGGCCACAAGTATCACAGGAGTACAAGCACAACTTCTCATGCTCGCAGTAACTTTGATGAGGAGACTGTGACCTTTTTACTGCACTATCTCCTCGAATAAGGGGAAGTTTTTAATCTTAACATTTTCCAGGTATAGGAATAAATCAGCTCTGTTTTATTAGCTTTTTATAACATTAGCCTCAAGAACAGTGATAAGAAAGAGAAAGGCTGTACTCTCAAAAACAGCAGCAGGACTTTGTATTGATGTGCTCGAATTTAAGCTTGCCTATGTCGAATTTACCAAAAACTGGGCTTTGGTCGACCTTCCAATCTTAAGAGCAACTGTGTCAGCAGAGCCCACACACCTGCACAGAAGCCAAACCATTGCTCCTTCCCTCTCCCCCTTTCTTTCCTGCCCCAGGAGCACTCCCAGCACCTTGTCTGGGAGTGTGCCAGCTGGCAGAAGCTGAAAACCTCCAACCTCCTGAGTTAAGCCCTTTATAAATAATATAAATAATTGCAGATTTTTGACTGTATTTTCAGCTTAAAGGCTGTGGACACACTGGTTGCTTTTCCTGTGATTTCCACCAGAAGAGCTGTCCTCAGCAGACCACCCCACTCCACTTTGGAAATCACTGTACAGCACTCAGCTGCATCAGGTGATTTCCAGCCACTCATTCTGTCTCCCAGTCTTCAGATGAAGAACATACAGTCCTCTTTTTAACAATTCAGCTGTTGAATATTTTACTTTGATTACCCACGTTCTGTTTACTCAGTTGATCTGTTTGCTTCTTTGGTGATGGTAATAACACATTTTTTCAGCTGAAATGAAAAACAATTAAATTCCTCCTTTCTCTAAGCTGCTTCTCCCTGACATTAAGCATTTAGCATTCCCTGAAGAAAACATTCTTTTTCTCAGAATTCCTTGAAAATTTGGTGGTCCATATCAAGAACCAGACAAAGAGGTTGACAAAGCAATTCCCACTGTACTCTGGATTAAAAGCATTTTAGGCATTTCTTTGATAGTCAAAACAACATTTGGAGGCAGCTGAGCAGCTGGAAAGGACTGGATTAATTAGATATTTATAGTTCATATTATGACACTAAGCCTTCTTCTTTTCTTTCTTTTTTTCATTGGCCTTGTAAATCCCAGGGAAGAAATATTACAAATACCAGCTACAGATTTAAATGAATATTTAAATATGTCATTGGATATTTCAAACACTGATTTTAATCAGGTACTCTGCCTTTTAAAATAATCTTGTACAGTTACTCCCTCAATTTTTTGTCCCATTTACTTCAGACCTTGTGCAGCATGGAAAAGTGACTGAAACTTAACAGTTGCAAATGCCAAACAGTTGTATTAGAAGAGGGAAAAGGACAGGGGGCAAAAGGAAGGACCATCAGAAACCAGTAGAACTCACTTACAGGAAATCTTCCTCTCTGGAATTATCAGTTATCCAAATTTCATGTCTGATTTTATAACGGGCTGATCTTCACAGGAACAAAGAAATTCTAACAAAAAATGATTTAGTGAGCTTTAAAAAGGGCACGCCATGTAAACGGGTGAAGGGACTGTCTACATTCACATGCTGTTCCTTGGAGACTGACCTAGTAACAGAATGGTATGTTCCGACTACCTTAGAAGAGGGAGATTTAGGCATGAAAATGCTGCAAGTTTGGTTCCCTTTCCCTATTTTAGGGAGAAAAAGCTAATAGCCACTGCATACTTACGGAAACTCAGCACTGCCATACAGGACCGTGCTGAGGGCAACCTGACCTTGCCTTTGCTTGCAGGTAAGACATGCCATTGCTGACACAAGCAGGCAGTGACGATGCCTGCTGTCAGCGACTGGCAAGTCCCCAAGCATGGCTGAGAGACCCAGGATCATGTGCAAATATGGAACAGAGAATGTCCTTCACAGTTAGTGATTAATGCAACCAGTGTGCATGTTCACTCATTGTACTTCCTGAGAAACTGCACCTGAAATCTCAGGATTGTCTATGAGAAGTATTGAATGTATACAGACTGCTGCCACCTATCCTGAGGACATCAAATTAATCATGGCACGGTCACTCCTATACTGAATGATGTGAATTTTAATTCCTTTTCTAATCAGCTAAATAGATTAAATTTTTAGGGAAAAAAATACAGGTTAACTCCCACCCTTGAGGTGTGTCTATAGCCTTCATGTGTTGAACAGTTTTACCAGAGTTCTTGTCAATTTAGGTCTAAATGCTGTATTCACAATGGCTGAAACAGAAGAGCAAAGAAAATGCACTCCAGTTAAACCATACTTCAGTTTACAAAGTTTTCAGTCTACATTGTGATAGAAATGAATGATTGAGAATACAGTATGTTCAGACTGCATTATATAATTCAAAGTGGTGGTTTCAAAAAACTCTAACCCTAAAATGAATTCTTTCCTGCTTAAAAAAAAAAAAAAAAAAAAA
>VXAY01006800.1:2556408-2610996 GCA_013399855.1 Oxyruncus cristatus | reverse complement strand
AAAAAGTCAGAGTAATTAAAAAAAAAAAACAACAAAGAAAAACATTTGCAGCTGGCATTCCAGGTTCTTTGGCCATTATTGATTAGATGGGGGTTTTTGCACATGATTTAGGATAAGATTACGAAGCACAGAAATCCTATCTAAACCTCAGCAAATGCTGAATACATTATTTTGAATTTGATACAAGGCTAACATGAATGTGAGTTCAACTGGAATTACTGGTTTCAAATAGAAGTTGAATACAGAAGCAGAGGAATGGAGACACATAATAGGATAACAATTCAAAGACTGCATATGGGGACTGATTCTCTCGTTTGGTTGTTTTTTTCTCTATTTTTTAGGAATAAAACCTATAAAAATGTTTTGAAAACTTCAATAGAAAATAATTAGAAGCTCATACTTCAATGTCATTTTCCCTAACCATGCAATTACAAGATTGCAAAGTCAGTTTCTCATTCTTCTATTAAGGACAATGTATTCTTACAGCACATGCAGTTCTGCATATTAAATTCTTTCCTGTATAGTGCAAAAGATAAAGAACGTGACTGTGATTTCCTGGAGATATGACAGAGCAGGTTTTAGCCTTTTCATTGAGACTAATCGGGATTTTGATTCTAAGTCACTTTCTAAGTAGAGACTGGGGTATTTTCTGTTTGTTTCTCACCAGCATTCTCATCCCTGCTTGAAAGATGATGTTTTTTCTTGCCCTTTTTCAAAACTGAAATACCATTTTTTCACAACAAGCTTTAGAAAAAGACTAAGTTACATCTATAGGTCTTACTCCCCATAAGATTTCTCAGAGTTACTCCATCTCATGCGCTGATGTTCTATCCTAAAAAGCGACCCTTCCTTACAATGTCTGCAGCAATCTGTCATCTGTTTGGGCTGCTGCATGCATATATCTTGTGCCACCATCTGTTTGTTTCAGCTGTTCCCTTATTCTCTTGCCCACTAAAGAGTCTCCTATTCTGTACCTTCTCCCTTGGAGCCCTACTATAAAGCCTCTTACATATTTCTGTCTGCTTTTTCCAACTGTGCATTGGCAAATCTTTTCATTTAAAGATGTTCCATCCCATCTGAAACAATTCCATCTACTAAGGGATTAATGATCAGCTAATGCTCAACACCCACCTACCAGTTGGTCTAAGCAGCATTTAGAAGCTAAGATTTCTATAAAATTTGAGAATCACTTAAAAATGGTTAATTCTTTTTAAAAAGATATTCAGTTGTGCTAGCTTAGTTATATTGCTTATTCAATTAAGTGGACAAATTATCCAGTTTCTTCCCAGAGAGTTGCATTTTTAAACCAATGTGGTAAAGCTAAGCTTTGGAAAACTCTAGACTCAGTGAACACACAAATGTCAGAATCCTGACTATATAATGGGTAATTTTATATAAAAGCACCTCTTAATCTTCATAATAATATCAATTTTTTTTTAATCGCATTTGGCTTCTCTATCTTCAGAAACCAATTCTTAACTTTTACATTTTCTCCACTATTATATTTTTAAATGAATGGGAAATGCAAGTCTTTCTTACATGGAACTTACAGCAAAACAACTTAAATCTTCTCCGTCTATACCTGCAGTCAGTTCTTACCTGTGGTACTTTCTTTAATAAACACTGGAAGTATACAAAAATTATTTGTAACTTCAAATATAGAAGGTTATGCAGATAAACCTTACAATGTGAGACACAATTATTGAATATCTTGTAGCAGGTTAGGAAAAATTCCTATTCTGGAAGATGCCAAGAACAATTAATTTATTTCTGAATTTTAAGGTGGAATTAATAGAAAATTTAGAAAAAAGAATATATTTTGAGTGAAAGATCAAGAAGGTATTTTTATCACAAGGAAAGGAACGTTTGACAGCAGTTAAACAAGGATAAGAGACAGACTTCAACCAACTCAGAGAACAAGCTAGGTGAGTGAGCAGTGCGGAAAGATAATCTAAATAATACAGGGTTACAAGAAAAATGGCAATGCATGAAGAAGAAAAGATTAAACATACAAGAAGAAACTGCCTGATGCAATGTAGGATTAAAAATACTTAGAAAATCAAGCACAGATACTGAAATTGAAGACAACCTGTGAAAAAAGCAGCAGTTAGGGAGAAAAGATTCAGAGCAAACCAAACACCAAATATGGTTCAATAATATAATACAGTTCCAAGAGGTATATTATGTTTGATGACATATTTACCTAAGTGCTGCATAAAAAGAAGTCATAGAAAATACTCTTGATACCACTAAGTTTCCCTAATTGTTCAAGACCATGTTTTAAGAAAGGTAGAGATAACATGCTATGATACACAATAGGGGTGTAAAGAATAAAGAATGAAAAGAATTTAA
The DNA here is from genome assembly GCA_013399855.1 of Oxyruncus cristatus. Taxonomy (NCBI): domain Eukaryota; kingdom Metazoa; phylum Chordata; class Aves; order Passeriformes; family Cotingidae; genus Oxyruncus; species Oxyruncus cristatus. The sequence goes on along the minus strand of VXAY01006800.1, from coordinate 2,608,644 downwards.
GATATATGTTTGGCTAATTTGAAAGAAATTAACTTGTTTAGTTGAAAAGACAAAAGCTGTAAAGAAAAGTTGGATGTAGGTTTCAATATGGAAATGCTTTACTGAAGTGTAAGTAATTATGATGAGAATTAATAGTTCTCTGTAAAGAATGTATAATAAAAATGAAACAAAACAAAACAAAACAAAAAATCAAAACCAAAAAACCCTCTAAGCCTACTTTGTCTTAAGGAAATCCAGTGGAAGCTTTCCAAATAGGTAGTTGTTAAAAGAGAAAAATGTAAATACCTAAGAAGGCTGTGGAGCTGGATACTTTAAAGAAGAGGTTATATAAACATCATTAAGCATGGCCTAGGTATTAAATGGTCCCAGTCCTCCAATTCTTGAATTACAGAAGAATATAATCAATTCACATGGCATTTCACTGCAATCCGAAATTCACGGACATAAATGCACAGTTAATATATGGGGAGGCTGAGACAGGATGAACCTTATGAAGTCTAGCTTCAACCAGCTATGCCATATGTAGTATTTTGTTTGTGTAAATAAGCAAAGTGCAGTCTGACTCTCTTGCTTTCATCCCAAAACAAACATAATGTGCTTTCTATATTAACTGATATCCTATCCTTGTTGCCTTGATTAATCATTTTACGCCATCTGCAGCATCAACCTCAGTGTGATACACTGAATCAATCACTATTACTGTAGTGGTTTGGAATTGAAGATCAACAAAAATAGAAGTATCAAGTAGCCTCCCTCATGCCAAATTTGAGGGAAACAAGCTGCCAGTTGGGTTTTATGTAACAGATACACATGACTTTAATAAGACCGATAAGGTTACTTTTCAACAAAGCTATATTAAAACTTTCATTAGTCTTACACAGTTCTCAACACCACCACATGGATTTTTATCTTGCACAGGAGATAAAAATGCCACGTGGCAACCCAGACAGATTCATGCTCATAATGAAAACAGCAGCCTACACAGAAACTCACATCAACACAGAGATGTGTGTGCAGACACATGCATGAGAAGGTTCTTCTACATGCAGATCTTCCTCCCAAAATAAATCCCCCTCTGTCCCACTGAGTTTTCTGCTGCACCTCTTAAGCCTGTAGGAACCTTGCCCACATACAGAACAGCATAGGGGCTGTGATGGCTGAATGGAAAAGTGAAAACAGTAGAAGAAATATAATGGATATTGAAGACTTCAAGAAAGGCTTGGTGATATCAAATAGTCTAAAGGTAAAGGGGTCAGTGAAAGATAGTGTGGGAAAGACTGGCAGACTGCTGTAATTCAAGAGCATTGCCAGGGCATGGACACGTTATATAACAGCAAGTCAGTTTAGAAGATGACTGTTGAAAGGACAGTATACAGATATTTTTGAAAAAAGATTATCTTTAAAATCACTGCACTCTGATTCCTCATGCTGGAATAGGGCTTTGTACACCATCAGATAACTGTGGTTCAAGTTGTAAGTTTATGAAGAAAAATAAACTAATATCATATTGAAAAAAAATCAGAAAAAACCCCCATGGATTTATAGACTTAGAACCTTAAACAGCTTAGTATCGTGCAGCTTGATTATTACTAGAGCATATTTGGGTAATGAGTGTCAAAAGAGGATGACTGCTGATATGGAATATTTTAATTCATTAATGTAGTGTCATTAATCTGTCAGGAACTCAAAAACTGGGAGAGTGGATATGTTGTAAGCCCTTCATTAATACATGGAGCTAAGAAAGAGCTAAAAAACCCCAATTTGCCTTAAGAATAGGATGTTTCTTCAGTGAACACTCTAATAACAGTTTTCACTTTTAAAGAATAAGTAGTAGATTATGGAATTTTTAAATACTGACCCAAGCCTCACCCAGAATATTTTAGGTTTTCCATTTGTGCATGTCACGGTACATATAATAAATCTAAATTAACTGCTGGAAGATGATACACTCCTAAGATAAAATTGATCAGGGGAGAGCCAAGGAGCCAGTTTAACCAGCTAGCTGAAGATTTCTTCTACATGGGATTTCCTTTACCGTCACTCCAAGAAAATTTAAAGCATAAGGGGAGTTTTAGGAGGAATGAGATATATGTTAGCATCTGGTTGTCTGAAGACCACAGAAGGCTAATGTACAGAAGGCCAGAGAACAATCTACAATCCAGAAAGCTTAAAAAATGGCTTCAATTTTATCTATCAAACTATGCTACATGCTGTTCAGATATAAACTAGAATTTCGCTCAGTTCAACTCTTAGTTTAATTACTTTATGGAGCATCCTGTGTCACAAGTCTATCACACACTCAGGAATACAAAACCTGTTGGGGTGCACTTTGACAGCTGTTTAGTTCTAGTCAAAACATTGGTGTTGTGAAAGATGCTGTTTCTATTTTCAGCTCAATAAGTAACCATAGGAAAGTTACATTCATTCAGTCTGACACCTGATAAGAATCCCATGGCTACCCAAAGTAGACATGCCATGGGCTTTTTCAATGGTCATTTGTGGTCAGGACTAACACTTTTAGCCTTCTCCAGAATGATTCATACACCATTGCCTGGATCAACATACTTTTCATTTTAGTGTTATTGACTTGCAGTTGTGCAGTAGTGGATTCAAACCAATGAAGAAAATGGTTCCCTCCTTTGGTAATGACAGTAGGAGACCTTCTTGTTTTAAATGAAAGTTTTGCAAGTACTTTGTCATAAATATTTCATTTTATCATTCTTTTCACATGCTGAATGTGTCCCGTTTGGAGCAAGTCACTGGCAGCTGTAAGCTTCCCAGTGGAGTGCCAGTAATCAGGAGTGCGCTCCCTTAGGACTTCTATCACTGTAGCAATTCTGTGCCCAACACATAAAGATATTCGTAATAGAACTGAGTTGTTGGAAAACTTCTCTGCACACCATTTCCACTCAAATGATATTGTTAGATAAACCTCCACAAAAAAAGGTTGTATTGTACCAACCATGGCAGATAATTCTGTAGGAATGAAACATGAGACACAACTTACGGTTCTGCTCCTGCTGGAGGGGTCAGACCAATCCTACCTGTGTGGGTCAGATCAATGCATCCAACCCACACAAACCTCTACCATTCTACAAAACTTCAAACAACTAAAAGTGCATGAGGTATGTTTAAGGTCTTTTCCTACTCGCATAAGCTGAGCAATCCTTCCAAACACAGATTTCAGAGTGCACAATTTGCCCCAAAGATCTGTGGTTTTCTATTTTCAACCTGAATTCAAAATTCTGAGGATAAACGCCTACTGGGCATATATTTCAATTAAATTTATATTGCTATCTTCTGTGAAGCCATCTGTAGGAGGAGTGCAAATAAAATGAAATTTAGCACCCTCATTCCTGAAATTTTAATGCATGTGTGGTATTTCGCACATTTAATGCGAGCGCCCCAAATGTCACCAAAAAGGAAAACATGCCAGTTTTTAAATATCAGGCACAGCACATAGTTGCAATATGTGACAATAAAATCTGGCTTTATAAAGGGAAAAAGGCATGCAAAGGTGAAACACAACTGTGATTTTCCACTTCAAACAGACAAAACCCAGAAATTTTCCTCCCCAAAACTGTTACACAAATCTTATAACAACCCTCATATTCATACTGTGAATTATTTGTAAACACAGAAATTTATTTTAAATATATCTTTATTCTATTTCAAACAGATTAATTTATATATAATTTATATAATTTAAAAGAACAATTTTCCAGCCTCTAGAGGCTGCTCTTTTAGTAGTTTCCAATTGTTTCTTGCATTCCTTCACTTAACTCGAAGGTTGCACTAAGGGCACTGCAAAAAAGTGTACTGTCATGTCATTTGATGGGCCAAAATTTACTGAAGCTTCTTTCATGCTAAGGAATTATAAAGTAATGGATATGAAGAAGAAAATACTTACAAAGCTGAAGCAATTTTACATTACGATGAAAAAAATTATTAATAGATTTGAATAAAAGGTCTTTTGTTTGCACAAAAAAAAAAAGAAAGTTTGCAACACTGTGCCTAAGATGGGAAGTGACAGACTGCGACATAAGACAAAAAAGATTAATCTTTTATATACTGTATGCAGAACACAAAGACGGATGTTCAAATTAATGTTCAAATAAATGTAGAGCAGGCAAGAAATCAGCTGATAGATATTTATACTATGAACTACTTCTACTGTAAAACACAGAAAACTTTTTAACACCTTATATTAATAGTCCCTCTGGAAATGATAAATATAAAATTAGTCTTACATTAATTGGACTGTTTATGAAATAAATTAAAGGACAACAGAACCAAGATCCATAAATCTTTAATATCTCATAATTTAATGTAAGAAAGCAGCCTACTGTGCAATCTAAGAAAGTAAGACCATATTTGTGATTATGACTTTGCAAAATTAAAAGCATATGTGTATTTTTCATGTTGGAATGCCTCTATCAATTCTGTTATTCTCCACTGGTAATGAATTAACACTAAATTACACAGAGGAGGAACAACAAAAGAGCTCACATCATCATTCTGTAATCAAATGTATCCTTCCTAAAGAGAGTATTATCATAAGCATGTGTTGTATTAGTCCTATTTTTAAAAATATTAGAATGTTATGAAAGATATCAGAGGATTTCATTGCAATTCCTAAAAATTAATTTACTGGTCCAATCTCATTAGAAGGTTTTCAACCATAAATTTCCCTTCAGAGCTACAAGGATTGTTACTGATTGAAAAAGATAAGGACAAAGTAAATGATTGTTAAAATTACAACTGCATAAACTTTCTGGCATTGTAATTCCAAAGTCACCTTGGTGAAAACCAGTAAGGAGTGGTATCTAGCAACCCAGTACCTCATTAGACAAGTGTTTAATAAGATTTGAACTTGTAGAGATATAGTGCTTAAAGAAGTGTAGAAAATTTGCCTTTCATTGCACTGGCACTGCATTCAATTATATATGACAATATACTGACATACAGTGACCATTATCATCACCATGATACATTTGCTGTATACAGTAAAACCCCAAAATCCTCCTTCACTGGAGAGAACAGGGAAGTAAGTGTGCATTGTATTATATACAACAGTATATATAAAACCACCACAACCCTCAGCAAATCCTACATTTCATTTATTATACTTCACAGAATAATCAGCCATCAGGCATGATGTGATTAAGACCACAAATCTTGGCACTGCAAATCCGTTTTGTTATTTGGACTGAATATTTTGCTATACTTTACTTCTAACAGCGCAAAATCAATGAAAAAAAAATAAGAAATTAATCATACATCTTCCCCCTTATGCACGTGTTTTCTAAAGCTGATGGCTGTTGTTGCAACACAGTAAAAGCTACCATGTCCAAATTTGAAGAGGAATCTCTGCATGTGTTTTCAGAATACAGTCATGTGTGTCACACAAGTGACTGTGGTTTTAATTCTCTCTTCCAGTTGTCAGTTTAAAAAGTATTTTCAACTCAAACACAAAGGTTAACTAAACCTCACTGTATCATTCTATGTGAAACACTAATATAAATCGGACACAAAATGATTATTCCAGGTAACTGAGTGAATGGCTGGTCAAGATACAAATTCTGCATTACACTTCTAGTTCTACTTTTGAAAGGATTAATTCAAATATATGAGGATTTCCAACTGAATACTTCCCCTGCTTTATGAATACACATTGATGACAACTGTTAAAGTGCCTTGGTGAATCGTGTTCTAACTTTTAGCTGCTTTTCTGAAAACAGAAATAAAAACAACCCACAAAAAAAACCCCATGTAGGCACACCCCCCTAAGCACTAGGAAAGGTAAATTCTCAGTTACAGCATGAATCCAGTTCATATTTCACTTCTATTTAGAATGTGATTAATCTTCTAATAATAATAAATAATGATTTGCAAAGAAATGTAGTAGGAGACAATTTTAAAAGGTGTTTTATTTCACACACATGTATTTCACAGATGCATTTTTAAATCTGTAAGTATGCAAAAGCCATACAAGAAGTTTGATTAGAGTAAAAACTTAAACCCAAAACCACCACACCTAATAATCCAATTTATCTAAGCAACAGAACTCATCCAGGATTCTCGTGTCAAACTCATAATTCTGGTTGAACCACAGATCAAATTTCATCAGTAGAGAGCCATCCCACTTCTCACTAAGACATTTAGAGATATAATTGACCTCACTGGCAAAAAAGTGGGTTTGTTCCAGCCCAAATCTATTCAGGCTCAGTTTCTAACCTTGAGATTTCATTTTGCCTTTGCGTGACAAACAACGAAAGCCCATAGAAAATATTTGCAGTGATAAGATACACATACATATCTCATCTCATCTCATATAATATCATTTCATATCATTTAACTACCTTTGTTTCCACTGGATAATTCAGGGATTACACTAATGCAAGAAGAGTGTCAACAGAAATTTGAGTTCTTTATGGCTCACAGTATACTTCTCTATCACTTAAGACCAACAAGTCACAAAATGTAAAATATTATGTATATTTTGTGATTTCACAAATAAATGTTATAGATTGAGAAAGCTTTAAGTGCCTTAGGGATCAAGACTAATAATTTGTTTAAGATGTACTTTATGCATACACCAAATATGCTTTCACTTCCATATTTAAGTTTCTCTTTGAGCTGTTGTATTTCATACTGTAAAATATTTCATGTATCACTTACTTTTTTGTCTTCATTATATTTATGAAAAATTTCTTGTGCTCTTTCTTCACCACCATCCGTAAACAACATAATAATCTTATTACAGTTAGCTCTGGAGACACTGTGCTATAGGAGATACAAACAGAAGTGGTTTTATGTTTCAGGCTATAAGGAATAACAACTGCTATATCTGATGGCTTTTATATCTACAATCTTACTACTTTAACATGGTAATGGTAAAACTTCAAAAATATTTTAGAATTTTTTTCAATACCCCCTTTTGATTGAGAAATAAAATAAAATAAACCAAAACCAGTTTTCTGTTCCATGACACGTAAATATGACCCTTTTCAATCTGGCCTAACACAGCGATTCCTCTCACCCCCACAAACACCAGGAGAACTCTTTTGCATTTTCTACTTTTGTCACATTTCCTTAAAATGAGTTTCATCTTTCAATTCTTTAATTCTTTCCTGGTTTTCTAAATTATTATTTTTAATACCTTGAAATGAATTGCTAATCTTTAGAAAAGTATCTTAGAATCAGGTTTACATAATAGCCAAGATGTGGCTTCCTAGATTATTAAAAACTCTCCATCACCTTCTTTTCTAATTAGATTGCATCTCAGAGCTGAAGAACAGAGTGAGTTCCATTATTTCTGGGGAGTAAGCCTGAAATAGAAAGAATTAAGAAGAAGCCCCTCTGATTCCTAATTCATCAAAGTAACTAGTAAAATCCCTGAGAAAAATGCAGTGTGTTTTGCAAAGGAATAACACATTGTTCCACAGGCAGAACAATAGAGGTGAGCATGAATTTTGGCTCCTTATGAAAGGACCAAAGGCTCCTACTTTGGCATTCATCCTCTGTCTTTATCCTGTAAAGGTAAGAATCCAGTCTAAGGAAATTGCTCATGACTCTTGCAGTCAGCGTTCCTTGCCCTTTGTATTGCATACAAATGGTCTCAATAAATTCAATTTCTCCTTCCACAAGCCTGAATTTTGCTGTATGAATTTCCTCTAGAGTCAGGAAAATAAATAGGAGAGTTGTCCTTACAAAAGCACTCAGCTCCCCCTTGCTTTACGCTTTATGGCCAGACAGTGACTGTCACCAGGCTGGTCAGACTGAAACACCAACACCAGCCCTCAAGTATCACCCAGTAACTCTCAATATTGCATTCTACAGTTCTACAATTTTTCAAGAAAACTAAAGCACAAAAACATAATTAACAGAGAAAGAATTGTTCTTCAGAGATGATTTATGTTGATAGTTCAATATTCAGTGAATAATTATTTATTAATTTAAAAAACCCACACAAGCCCAAATATTTTCTTACATGTAACAACATATAAAACCTGCTTGAAATCAATACATTCTTTCCAACCTCAACAGCACACTGTGTTTCAGTTAGAATTAAATAATTTATGACGATTTTTCACTTGTGAAATATAAGTTACAAGATACTGCTTTGGGCTGCAATCTTTCTGATATTAAAAAAGTAATAAAAGTAGAGTTGGATACTTCATAAATAAAGAAATTCACGTGCATTTACAGTGATTTAATATGTAGGCCAAATTAAGATCAGAGGGAAACAAAAGAGATATCAAGGAAGGGGACCAAATCTTGCTCATATTATAAAACCTTCCTGCTGATTTTGAAACAAGCACTACTATGGGCAATGTGAACTTGAGCTAGGCCTTGGTTTTACTGGTTAAATCAGGACTTTTCCAGTGGTTTACTCAGCATATACTTACACAGTATGAGACGAACACAGTGGTTTATCTCCTAGTACTTACAGAAGGGCATTTACTTAAACTACGTTGTGTAGACACTAAAGTCATGTCAAAGAAAAACCCTGAATATTTTAGCCTGCCAACATTATTGGAAATCTGAACATGAATAAGCTCAAATCATATGATATTGTATTCATATTACATATGAAGTGTTTAAAGCCAGTTTGGGTGGAGCTCTGAGCAAGCTGGTCTAGTGAGAAGTGCCCCTGCCCATGGAAGGGGAGTTGGAACTAGTTGATCTTTAATGTGCCTACCAAGCCAGGCCATTCTGCGACTCTGTGATTCTCCCACAATAAAAACTTTGCTTTTGGATGAGTGAATTTAACACATTAGTCTTTCAAAAGGCATCAAGGAAGGCAGAATTGCCTTTACAACACCTCTTATTTCTCCCCCACTTTGGACCAAACAGGGGAGATACTGGCTCAGGGTGTGAAAATAAGTGATTGTGAAAAGCTGATGGAGTAACTTCATAATTTTTCTGAACAGTTTGCCTCAGCAGTCCAATGGACCACAGATGAAAGGGAACATGTTGTCTATGCAGGAGCTTCCCCAGGACAAAAACCAGTTTCTTAGCCTAAACCACAGGAGGATCCAAGTGGCAACTGAGCTATGTATTAATTTTTAGCTCTCTCTTCTATTTGATAAAGGCTTGTTTTATTCTTTCAATCAAGCAAGCAAAACATGATCCATTTTATACTGTGGCTAAAATTACTTTTGTTTTATGAAAGTTTCACATCTTTGAAATTTACTTATTAAGTGTCAGGTCACATTATACCTTGTGACATGACTATTTAAAAATGCATTTTTCACTATTTTTCTTTGACAAATCATAGCTATTATGGTATATTGGGAAAACCCTCCTGGAACTGCTGAAGCTGAGGTATGATGGTTTTCAAAGAAATTGCAAGTTAATACAACATAAAAATACAGATTATTGATAAACACTGGCATTAGCATGCTGAAAAAAACACAAGTGTCTATTTCCACTTAGCAACTCATCAGACAGCAACTTTTTAATGCCACAAGTGAAATGTTGCTTCGTTATTCTGGAAAATCGTTTGAAACAATTGTCATCCAGAAAGAGTGCCCACAAAATTATTATGAAGATTTGAGGAACACTGCATTTCTGTGGACCTTAAAGCAATTGGGCTATTTGAATTTATAAATATACAACTGGAAAGGATCTCACAGCATATTTTTTATTATTTGTATTATATCATCATATTATATTGTCTTGTCACTGGAGTCTAGTGCTAAATCCATCACCAGCCCCTTACTCTTCCTGTTAAATGGATTTGCCAGTGTTTGGAGAGGATGACTGTATATCTGTAACCTCATGCAATCCACAATGTCCAGCCATAATTTACAGTCATGCAGAGATCGTGTGAGTCTAATCACATGTCTGCCTCCAGCTACAAAAGAATTGGTCCCACTATGACACTGATCTCCCATTATTTTTTAAATAATAATTTAGTCCTACAAACAAGTCCACTTTGAGGTTTCCCCTGTGTTCAGCTTGTCTTAATGTTGCCTGCACACAAAGTATATATCTGGTGCTCTATATAACCCATAATTTTAAGGAAATATAAATGTTATGAGGAATATATTTGGCAAAATTCTTTGCTTTCCTCTTCCCCCTGTATGACATGTCAACAGATGCAGAAAATGGGAAAATGCCATCCAGCCTGGTCCAAAAATATCCAACAGACTTTAAAAATAACCATCAGCAGAGGGCACCCACTCATTTTCCCCACCAAACCCTGCTGCTAAACTGAATAGTGGTCAACTGAAAAAATTCCCATGAAAACACTGTTGTTTTTTTTTTTTTTCCTTCACCAAGATTTAGGAAGGTTAGAAATTTTTCAACCATTTCTAACCTTAAACTGCATATACAATGACAGGGAAGTGCCCTGAAGTCCAGAACCTGGCAGATTAGGGGGCAAAAATAAAGTCAAACCAAACATATTACAAAAAATCGTAAGGAAAAGAATGTACTTCATACTTGTCAAGCTATATCCTTATCTGCTGTAAACTGATTCAGCTTTTCTTGCACTAAGGTGGAGATCTAATATGCAGTTTTTACGAAGGTGAAAAGTAGAATTATTTTTTTAAACAACCACATAAACCATTAAAAATTTACTGATTCACTCCCAACATCTGTGGTAAATGGGAAACATTGCTATTCCAAAAGCTAGTGCTTGGGTGCAAATTAGAAAGTACAATGTATTTAAAACATAGTAACAATGCATTCATTTTTAAGGAAACTATTCTTTTTATACATGAGGAAAAGAAAGGAATTAGAATACTCTCAAGTGCCTAATATTCCTCTATTAACCAACTTATTTCCTCTGCTCTGTCCTGCTCAAGCCATGGTAAACTATTTATGACTTGTAATAAGTGTGAAATTTTAGGTTAACTAAACATTGCTAGGAGGTGCTGTGGTAAAATTAAAATAATAGCACTGTAACAGAGCTGTCCATTCCAAAATTAACTGCAAGTTAACCACTACCACAAGTATGTGCCAACTGGGAGTCACATGTTAAATGTGACTGAATCAACTAAAATCAGCTGAATCAACTAAAACAGTAACACACAGAAAACCAAAATAATTCCCTAATCTCAGCAACCTGCTGGGGAATCCACAAGGAAAAAACATTGCTAGGATAAATTTACTTGCTAAATAAAGGTTTGCACTTCTACCACTTAAGTTACACAATGAAGGAGCGCCCAGTGGCCATCTGAACATTCAAGTTCTCCTGCTTCCCTTGACAGAAGAGAGATATTACTTAAACACTTACATTTAGCAGCTGTTCAAAAGCGTAGCTGAAGCCTTTTTTGTAATCTGTAATTCCTTTAGCAGAAATTTTATAGACAGCTTCTTTCAGTTTCTTCTTGTTCCTCACATTAGCTTGGACAAGATGATTAAAGCAACTGACGTTCTGAGCATTATTATTAAACTGTAAAACAAAAAGACATGGCAGAATGTCATTCAAAAAGATATGTCATTAAAGAGAGTAATTTTTCTTTTCTGAGTACTGTAGTGGTAAAGGTTTATGTTGTTTGGATCCATGTGATAAAGAATATCACACCTGGATTTTCGTTTCCACTATTGAGAACATCCAGCAGCATCTGGAGATTTCAAAATGGGGCAATAAATATATTTAAAAATAAAGGTATTTGGTTCTTCACTCTGTGGCAATCAAGAAAACTCTACTGTAGTGGAAAAATTCCCACAAATTATGTTTCAATTTTATATAACAAAATAAAAGGCACGCAGATGAAATGAAAAACATAGAAAAATACATATTTTACTTTTTTTAATTACTGAAAAATATTGGTTGAGTTATCAGGTGACTTCTATATTGCACCTATTAGTTTACTGGTTTACAATGAAACCTGCAGATCATATTCAGTTAGTACATTTACCTTATGAAAAGCAAAATACTCCCTTGGGAAAAAGGAAGCACACAAAAGTATAGCTGCAAATATGAGAATATCATTAATAACAACTCAAATTTGTGCATTGAGAACATATGTACTTCTGCCGTCCTACCCACATATCCATAAAAAATACTCCCTTTTAATCAATTTATATGAGATTTTTACTTTATGTAAAAACATACGCAGAAAGTTTTTGAGTGCAAAATGTTGTCTGCACAAGTAGAAATCAGTTTATGATCGCTTACAAATTCATCTCTGTATAAATATACATTCATGTGTATGTACAACTATATGTATCTTTGTAGAGAGAGAGAAATGCAGATATATGTCTCACTTTTTAGCTGCACCATGTATCATTTTCACCGTAGTTTTGGATGAAAATGCATATTACCGCGTATAAGCTGTGTTTAACTTTATTTGAGTGAAAATCTCCTTTTAACTACAACACAGTGACTTTTATTTAAGATACTCTTAACTAATATTACTAAAACTACTGTCTTGCCCAATTTTTAAACTGTTTTATCTATTGAGATTTCTTACGTGAGCTTTTTTCCTCGCTGGTAAAGATGATGTCCAAAAACCTGTGTAAACTCCATCTCAGCAAAGGCACTAAAATACAGACCTCCTAATTTACACTTCAGCTGAAAGCAGATTATTATGCCTCTTCCTGATTATGGAAAGTAAATGTAAATGTAATTTTGTGCTGTCAAACTGGTGCAAAGCCTTAAAATAATGTAAAAATCAGGCCTTTTGGGTTTAAGTCTCACTACTGCTAAATAGTTCAATAGTGCTCTATAGAATAAAAGGTAAATAAGGTCACAGATATCAGTAAATGCTCAGACTACTTACCAGTCTAAAATAAATCACTAAGTACCAGGCACAAACTGCAGAGAGACAACTGCTGTCAGCAGCAAACCCCAACTTGCACTGTGACTGTAGGACACTTACAATGAACAAAACTTAAAAGGATGGAGAGATTGATACCATCAAACCATTTTTAATAATGCCTACTATTTCAATTCAAGTATATTTCAATTCTGCTTAGAAGGTAAGCAGACTTTTCCCTGTCCTGGAATCAGATGCTCCCTGCTTTTAGGATCAAACACAATATGAACTACCAGTTATTTTTCTCAAATATCTTCTTTAATCAATGAGAATTCTGCTATGGAATTGCTAGAAACAAACGTATAACTGCAAATACAGCGCAGCTTATGGCAAAGAGGACTGATAGAGGCATCATCTTTAGCAGAAGGCTTAGCCTAATTTGTTCCATATCCTTCTTGAAAACAGGCACAGAACTGCAACTGTGGGGATTTTGGGTGTAATTGAGAAAATCCAGGTGCTATTATGAGACCCTTTTCTCTGCTGGATTCTTCCTTACAGTTCCACATGGAATATCCTATTCTCCCAAAGAGGATGTGTGAAAGTGCCCCATGAACTAGAGAATTTAAAGCATGAATTTTTCTGCCTCATCTAGTCATATTTTTATTGCACCAGAAGGCCCTCCTGGATGTATGTAGAACCTAAACCTATTTTAATTTTGATCATTAAGTAATTCATAACTAATCTAATACCTTGTCATTCTCATACAGCAATTATTTTGGCAGGGTGCTTATTTTTGATTTTTCCTCATGAGTTAATATTGTTTTTTTGTGAGACACCAATATGTTTTTTCATGCTATAGACGATGTTTTCCTGAGGACCTTATTAGCTAACAAATAATATTGATTCTTGCTAAAAAAGCACTATGACAATACCCACGTAAGAATCTTAATCTATCTTTCTAATTAATAAGAACAGTTATTATTCTGTCCCAATTTTATAGTTCTGGTCCCCAGGTGATTAAAATCTGTAGGAGCAAGTTATTCTCAGAAGACTTTATGCAAAGTTTTCTGTCCCCCTCTCTGTCAATATGCAGTTCCCAATGTATCACAGGAGGATGCCTGCTTCCAAAACCCTACAAAATCATAAATAACGCTTTAACTTCAAAAAATGCAATGTTATATTTTACCAAATATTCTATGGAAGAGTCAGTCGTATATAATGTTATGACAAAGGTTGTTTATTTATTTTTGTAATATTCTATTTATTGTGGCTTTAATTTTCACAATACCAAAACCACAAATGTGCAATTATGTATCTAAATTATTTAAAGTAACATAAGTATGAAAACAGGATGAAAAAATGAAGATTAAAAATATTTTCCATTTCTCCCAGTGTCACAATGCAAACTTCACCTTTAAAATAAATGAACACATGGAATTGGACTACATATATTTTAGCTTGAATATTCTTTTAATGTATGTCATACTTCACAAAAGAGAATATTTTGGTAGGACCAATAAAACCAGGAAGTTTTGTTGCTTAAGCAAAACCACAAGCTGATCACACAACTGTAATCAGTTTGATGAAAAACACTGACATACTCAATGGTGCTTCCAATAAAAGTTTCTAACAGAAGTAACTAGTAAATCACCCAATGATTATTGAATACATAAACCATGTGGGAGGGAAAACAGTATTGTGCTGTGGAATTATTTCAGTTTGCCTCAACCTAGGTTTACAGTCATGATGGGAAAATTACTGCCATAAAGTAATTTTATAAAGAAAAGGTCTGAAAAGGAATTCTAATTCTGCATTGGGTTGAAAGTACAGAACTTGTACTTGGAAAGGAGAAGAAAATCATTACCTTGTAGGCAGCTCTGCTCTACAAAAGCCAGTTTCATCTGAAAAACTAAAGTGATAACACTGCTGTGCTACATCAGTGACATTATATATGAATTATTTAATGTATAAAAGTAACCATAAGTTCAATCCTATGGCCACTGCATGCACTGTCTTGGGATATAGCAAGCAGCAGTTTAGACGTTCAAGCGAAAATTTAGTGACAAGAGAAAATTTCTCCCTGAAATGTTACTATCATTAAACTGCAAATCTAAATTGCTTGCTAGCAGTCCTGCAGATATATCGGGATAATTATTTCTATGAAGGTCAGGTATCTAACGTGGATCTGTAATTATGGCTACAAAAATGACATATTAAAAATTGTCAGGAATACCAGCTCGAACTGTGGAAGCAGTTGACAAGTAAACTGCACTGTACGACAATTGCACGTTAAACTGTACTGTACTGTACTGTACTCACCCATGCTGTAAACAGAACAAAGGGTCAAGGTCAAAACATCTGCATCTATAGATTGACAAATGCTGATGTAAAACGAAGGAGAGAAATGACACATTTGTAGGATGGAGAGTTACATCAACCACAGTCTACAAATGCTGGAATTTAATTAAGAAAATATATGAGCCAGCTGTTTCCAAAGACATCAGTCAACGTTAATGTTAATGCCAGCCAGAGAAGCAGATGAGCAGAGTTTTTTATTAGATGAAGGAATCAGCAGTTGGAACAACAATCCTCCAAAATGAACATTTCCCTGTTTGCTAGGAGGTGAAGGCAAAGTTGAAATGTGACTGATAAAGATTTTCAAAGGGGGGAGCAACGTTCAGGGGTACATTTAACTAATTTGAACTCCAGTAAAGTACTGAAATAATAAAAGGATTTTGACTGTAAAAGACTTCAGATCACTGGTAAAACTGACTTTTCTTATGTGACAAACACCAGGACCACTCAAAACTTTGAATTAGCCAAACTGAGCCAGCTTTTAGTTATGCTCATGTGAAATATAACAACAATAGTGGCATTATAATTTTTTACATATTAAAATACCAACAGCCAAAATAACTGCAGTGAGCCTTTAATGATTACTGGTCACATTGCCTGACTCCTAAGCACCATAATAATTCTTATTACAGTTTAAAAGATTTCTTGAAAGACAGCCAATATAGGCAATCACTTAGTATTTAACTGCAGAAAAAAACATGTAAGATTTAAAAAAAAAAACAGTTGCCACTTCAGAAAGTCTATGTTCTTACAAAATCAAATCTTATAAAAGGAGTAAAATTAAGGTAATTACAATCCATACTTTATTGAACAAAATACTCTCAGTGTATCTATACGAAATATGTCAGTTGGGTATTTATCAGGCTGGCATTTCCCCCTAATTACTGCAGTAAATATAAACATATGTCACAAAAGTGCTACTGGTAAAAAGGAAATAAATGAAATTCATTTATGATGCCGTGGGCTTAGTGATTCACTTACAGAACAATAAATGACATTTGAAGGCAAACCACTCAATTGTTAAAATGTAAAGCCACCCTATACAGTATGTCACACTTGTGACAGCTTCTACTTTTTCAATTATATAAAAACCTTATTCTTTATCTAAGCTAGAAAAAGAGGGGCTTGAAGGTAAACTGTTGGAAATCATGGATAACCTTAAGCTTTTTTATTTTAAGGTATTATGAAATATTAATATAATTAAACTTGTCTTATACCTGCAAGGTGTAAGATCTAAATGCAGTTTTCACTAGATTATTTCTCACTACCCCATTTATTTATATCCTTTTGCAGTCTCCACCTTTGGGATGTCCCAGAACTCTCCTCATTTCTGAGGAAATTGAGACTCCTCTCTTCACAGGTTTGGGCAGGAACACCCAAGCCTGTTACTGGAGCACTAAAAGTGTCGAAGAACTCCATCTAGTTGAACTCAAACCACCAGTACAACCTTTGGCCATACATGGGACAACTCAATAACTTGAAAGATGTCACAATGAATTCAAATTAACACGAAACTCTGAACAGAAGTGTTCGAGTTTAATGCTGCTTAAACTTTGTCATTCTGGAGAAGGTCAGAAACGGACAGGATCTGACAGTCTTACACAGACTTCATCTTCTGATTCAGAGAAGAATCAACTTGCAAAACCAGTGAAAAATTACACAGAACTGCAGCAAAGAACCTAAATTCTAGAGACCTTTCCACTCTCTTGGGTAGTTCCATTGAGCTGTTGGCTAATCCAGACATGGACCTCTGCAATCCACAGTGCCCCAAGCGTTAAATTTGTGGAAAAGATAAGAGGTTGCCATTCTGAAAACCTCTTCTAAATCCAGAATAATTACTTATCCATTGCTAAAAGCCTTCTCTTTTCCACAGATTCAACCTGGAAATCCTTCTTGAAAAATTATTAAAACTTCTACCATAGCATGAGGGTATTGGAGGATTCAAGGGAAGGGAAACAGAAATGTTTATTTATTTCCTACATCTGGTCTCTTTCTAAGTACTCTGTGGATATGCAGATCAAAAAATTAATAAAAAGACCCTTCAGATAGGTGTTTTCATTAAGAGGACAGTATAAGGCAAAAGAAGGGGGTAGAAAAAAAACCTACAGAAAATATCTGAAATGAAGAAAGAAAGTATCAATATTAAGAAGTTGGATATACAGGGACTGAAAAACATTTGAGATGGTTAAGTAGAAAGATCAAAGCTATCACAAAGACTGGGAAAAAACAGCAAACAAAACAGATGAGAAAAAAACCTCAAAATGTATAATACATTGTGGGGTTTTTTTCCAAAACTGCATTTTCTTCAATACATTACCTGATGAGCAGATACAAACTGGCCTGTCTATTGGGAATTTTTTTATAAATCTGACTGTTGCAGATACCAGCCAACCTCTCCCCAGTTGACAAGTTTTAGGAAGTAACATAACACCTAGTAAATAACTCCCAGGGCCATCCACACTTTAAAATCACAGACATTTTCAAGCATTACTGAGTATCTTGGACTCCTTGAGAAATAGCTCAGAACTTTTCTGATTTTATTGGTGAGAAAAGTGAAGCAACAGGGAATAAAACAAATAAATCCAAGGCAAAGACATGGCCCCAAGCTTTAATCTCAATTCCCCACTACTAGAATATGTTTTTTCCCTTTGTGCAAGCAATTCCATGTCCTCAAATTTCCCTTTAAACTTGACATTAGTTATTTTGCTATAAGCCATTTAAACCACACAGTCAAACAGGACACAATTTTTAAAGCATGAATTCTCATAAACAGTTTATCACTTGAACTTTTCCAAAATGCAAAAAGAGCTAATGACATCCATTCTGAAAGCTACAGCACTGAGACAAAAATCCCTGATTTCACAGGCAATGTATGAACTGATGAATATTTCAAATTCTCTTCTGTATATCCATCTATCCCTCTCTAGAAATCTAAATAAATCTCCATCTCCTGAGAGATATATAAGGGATATAAATCCAAAATCCCACGTCAATCATTCTTTTGGCAAGTGTAGGAGGTTATTTAAATACACGTAAACATTTCAATTGATTGTCCTTTTATGAAAGGAAACCTAAAACATCCCCTTCAT
The DNA here is from genome assembly GCA_013399855.1 of Oxyruncus cristatus. Lineage (NCBI taxonomy): Eukaryota > Metazoa > Chordata > Aves > Passeriformes > Cotingidae > Oxyruncus > Oxyruncus cristatus. The sequence goes on along the minus strand of VXAY01006800.1, from coordinate 2,590,484 downwards.
TTCACTGTCTTAGAATTCACATTTATGTAATGCTAGCAAAATAAGTAGGCTTTGAAAACAGCAGCAAAAGAAGAAATGTTATAAAGAATTAAACAGTAATAGCTGAGGGCATTAATTTACTTTGTCAGAAAGTGTTCATTACTGCTTCTGACAGTCAACAATTGTTTTCCTGCTGTATCTGATGTCTTCATACACCTGTATCTCTATATAGACACACCTACATAAATATGTTTATGTATAGGTATTTGCTTAATTGTTTGACATGATCAAGAAAGAAAGCTTCAGTCAACGTTTATCAGATGCTTTCTGGGCAAAGCACTAATCCACTGAGAAAAGCCACAGTTCTCAAAAAGCATAGGAAAAAAATTATGTAAAACCTCAGGAAAAGAAATTGAGAAAAGCAGCACTAGTTCTGAGATTCAGTTTGAAGAACACAAAGATTTTTGTAAATCATCTCATTACTGGAAAATGCAAAAACATAAACACCAATAAATTATTAAAACTTTAAAAAACTTTTTCAAGTTTTGGTCACTAGGTGGCACTAAAACAAAAAAGTTGAACTGGTCTAGAAATACCTTGAAATAGGGAGTTTTACACTTCTGGTAGAGGACATTGGTGTTTTCTATGACTGGCATAAATTTCTCATTTCAGCTAGACCAATAAAATATTATTGTGTTCCAAATGAGTGAAGAAACAGAAATATTAAAATCAAAACTTCCTCCTTAGATAAAAATTTCCATATATTGAACACAAGAGGTCCCAGTTCCAGGAGGATGAAAATTTACTTTTTCCATACAAAGGATCCATATTATCCAAACAATCATCTCAATTTCCAACATCTTTAAAAACAGTACTGATAATGGAAAAGAAGTAAACCAGCCTCCTTTCTAAATATCTTTCTGTGCCTCTGAAATCTGTAGAAGTGAAAATATATACACCAAGTCCATAACAGCACGTCTTTGCAAAAATCCAGATTTTCTCAAGCATTCTTGACTGCTGCTTTCTCTTCTCATAGTTAATTTACTAACATCTACTGATTCAGCTTATCATGTTTAATCAGAATCCCCTGAAATTGCACTTCTAAGTTAAACAAAAAACCCCACACTTTAACAAAACAATAACTGAAAAACTACCCTTCCAAACTTCTGACATGAAAGCAGAACCTGCTTTTAACTGTATGTAAATTGTGTATTTTAAAACATTCATGAATGTTTATCTTTTATAGAAAGTCATACAAACTTGAATAAAGCAGTAATTTCTATACTTAAACTTGCTCTAGAAACAACTTGCACATTTATAATACCAAGATCCCAAGAGCTGAACAAACTAGTAACATCATTCCAGGAATACTGAAAATTGAGGAAAACATAGCCTGCTTGCTGAAGACCTAATCAGATACTACTGCTGCTGACTTTCAGTCTGCTGAGGTTTGTTGCTATGCTACTCCTACCTCATGGCTAAATCAGCTTGGTGACCCAGTTGTATCTATATGTATTAAATGAGCAATAGTGAAATAGATCTGATTTTACCAGGCTTTCATTTTGTAGCTAAACCCAGCATTGTTGTTTTCTTTTCCTTTTTTTTTTTTCCTGCTGCTTCAGGCTTGGTAATAGGATTTTAGGGTTAATCCCAAGAATAAGTGAATCTTGAATAAGGCCAGTTAGAATCTGAATTTTAGCAGTGAGCACATAGTATAAATATTTATCAGAATCCATTTAGAGACCAGTATGTGAGCACTTTGCAAAGTTTTATTTCCATGTAAATCTCAGTACACAGAAAATCTGAGGCAGTTCAAGCAATAAAGGTTTATAATTTGACATGCCAGAAAATAATATATGATGTTAAAGTTCACCATTCATATATTGCTATAAAATAACTGTTTTCTCCTATCCTATGAGTTACATACAGAGACTCTTCAGGTATACAGCAGAGTCCTACACATCCATTTTAGAGAAAATATAAAAAAATTATTCTAGTACTCAGAAGGAGCACACTTGTATTTCTTTAATTGTATCGCAAATATACAATGAAATAAAATTAGGATTATATGCCAATTTACACAACTGGCATCTCCTGAAATTTCATATGTTTCTCATTTCATTGTGAAATGTATACATGTGTATTAGAGACCAGAGTTAGCAGAATTCAACAACAATAAAACTGTTGGATCACAAAATATCTGCTGAAAAAATATTGCAGCACGATGCGTGATAAATACTAGGGAAAAGACCAAATACTAGGCCAAGGTCTGCTCTCAGTTAGCTTTGTTAACCTTTCTAACCAATATAATTATCTGCACATAAATCAATGCAAAGCTTCCACTAACTACCAAAGGATTAATGTTCGGACCGCAAAGTAGATGCTGCACTGCCAATTTCAGTTACAACACAGATTGTCAGTGCAGGCTGAAAGATGAATTTGCTTAGCAAGATGAAATTTGTGGTCTTTTTATGCTTCTGTGGCTAAGTTAGTATGTATCATTTACTTAAAATCAAGTGTTTCTGACTTCTACTGAAAAATTCAGTACTGTAAACTTCCGCATCTCCCAGGGAAAGCTGGCTGATCTGCACTACGGCCCTGCTGTGGTGCTGTGGTGCTGTGGTGCTGTGGCCCTGTAGCCTGCCCTGCATGGCACTGCTCCCCAGGTCTACTGTTGGGAGAGAGCTGTAACAAGAAGACACTCCCTAGAAAATTATTTTGTAGACTTTTTTTTTATTATCACCTGACTGGGAAATCTTCATTCAGTCAAATTCACATTGTTTAAAACATGAATCACCCTTGTCAGTGAAAATGAATGTATGAAGCTGGAAGGGAGCCATAACTACCTAAACCTAAACCACATGACTAAGGGCATTGTCCAGACATGCCTTCAACTCTGATAGGCTAGGAGTAATGAGTCCTTTTCAGGGGTGCCAGTTCCAGTGCCAGACCACCCTCTCCTTCCTAATGTTCAAACTGAACTTTCCTAACATTCCTCATGTCCCCTCACTGGCCATCAGAGGTAAAGTTAAAAGGTTAGATTTAAACAATTATCTATAAATTCACTTGATATGCAAGGTTGCTACTCAGGGTATCGAAAGGAAGATGAATGTTTAGTCAGTGCACCAAAATACAAGACAAATAAACATTTCAGCATCAGGCTGCATAGCAGAGGGATGTGGGGGCTACAATGCCACCTGTGTATTCCCACAGCTTGACTGTCACCCTTGTAGAGCAGAGCATTGTGCCTCGCTGTCCCTGGGGTTCCAGAGCAGTAAGAAGGCTGCAGCAGCACAGTGCTGACAGGTGAGATGCTGCTCTTAGGCAGGGAAGCAAGAGACAGGAGGGAAAAGTGTGAGTCTTTAAAGTGTGAGACTTGAGAAGTCAGTGAGTACTTCATTCATGTTTCGCTTGATTTAGGAGATCCTTAAGCTTCACTCCAAACTAAGACACTGCCTCACGTAGTTATTACCTAACCAGTAGATGACTGGGGCATCATAGAACAAATAGCCTCCATCCTGTCTCAAAACTTACGGACAACCTGCATTTTCTTCTTTTTCCACTAACATGATGAGACATCTTTCCCCAGAAGAACCACTAAACCCAGCCCAGCCCAGCCCCTTTTGAACTGGTACAGAATGAGTTTATTGTTCAAGAGACCATTTGCCCACCACAAATTTTTAATTATATTGTCATAACGACCCCTAATAGTAGCCTTCTAGTTTGAAAGCTAACTCAGCAATGCATTTTTGGTCCAGCATCTGACATGCCATAAAACCTCCCAGGATCGATGATACATCTGACAAAACAGAGGCCCCTTTAGTAAGATTTGTGCTTCGCTGAAAATCAAGAAACTGGAAATAGCCAACAGATTTATTAACCAGTGGAACCATGAGATAGAGCTATCAAATAATTTTATATACCCCTAAACTATGCATTTTAAATACTACATTTTATATACTACTAAATTATGCTTTTTAGATACTACTAACATACTAGAGAGCTAGGATTTATTCTGGAAATCACAGACGCCCATGCCAGGTGTTGTTAGAAGTCTGACCCCCTGACATTTGACAGCTATAAGAGGAGACAATAAAAATCTGTATTGATGCCCAAAGCAATCCCTCCAAGTAGGAATGGAGGTGACTTTTCTAGTCATCTGGAACTGTCAGCTATACTGTACAGTAATAAATGTATGGTTTCCAGCAACATCCCTGCTCCTGACATCCTAATGCAGAATTTGCGCTTCTAATTTTCATTCCCTTTGGCTCTTCATGCACTCAAGCACTCTATTGCCTAGAATTAACGCCTTGTGACAGATCTAAAATGAAAAAGATCTTGTTTTAAGATTTGCCCTATTTCTTTTTCAAATCTTTCCATGTCTTTTTTTCTCTCTTACGTACATTTTGAACATTTTCCTTTCAAAGCAAACTAAAGTTAGTAACTGTAAAGTGCATTTCAGGTTTGCACAGGACTTAGTATGGAATATTTAAGGGAAAAAAGAGGGTGAGGAAAGGGATGCATTTAGGTGATTTGGAAAGGAACAAGTGGGGTAAAACAGAAGTGTAAGGGGGAAAATTGTTGGTCTCATGTAAATAGTTTACTGGTTGGGGTTTTTTTCTGGACACCTTCTGCATCTCTTCAACGCGCTCTGTTCTGCCTTCCTATTAAACTCCATTTCTGCTTCCTTTCTGTGTGAGGGACTTTCTATCCTGCATATGTCTCTGTGACTTCCATCCAGTTCAGCCACAGAGAAAAGCAGGATGAGGTTGTTGGCACTGCCTGTGTTTACATGAATGCTCTGCATTTGTTTATGCTGTCTGTGTGGATCCTGCAGTATATATATATATATAGATATAGATATAGATGTGAATATAAGTTATGTATTTATGTGCATATACATGGGCTACATGTGTGTGTGCCCACTGGGAATACACTTGTTTGGATCTGAGGCATGGAGCTGCAGCAGCCTCAGTTCTCTTAAGTTGTTGAATCTGGCATGATATGCTTCCCCCTAACAGGAAAAAGAATAAATATATAAACAAACAAATCCCTAAATTCAGATGGCGTAGTTATTATTTTGTATTTCTAAAAGAAAAATAACTTCATCTTCTAAAGGTTTCTTAAGTTTATATATAGCTATGTAAAGCTCAGTTTAAAGGAGGAATCAAGAAAAAATTGTTGAAGCGTGCTTTCTTCCTAAATTCTGTAGCAATAGATCAGGTATGGCCAGATGGTCTTTGAATACCAATGGGAGTAACTTTTGTGTGGGATCTGGCTGGCTTCATAACTTAAACACAGTTCTGAGCTGAACATGACACCTTGGCTACTGCAGATGTAATTTTCAGAGTGAGAAGATTTGATCCTGCACTAACATCACTGTGGGTCGTATGTTATACTGGTTTTACACACTGACATATTCTTTAAAGTGAGATATTAAAGAAAAAAATGTAAGCAAGTACCATAGGGAGTAGTATCATTGGGACAGAAAAGTAACACTTCATTTTCACCTCTTTGTCATAGGCTACGCTGAATTTCTCCTCTTTATGTGAGTCTTTGCTGTTCTGTCCTATTGCACAGACAATACTGTAAGGCTGGTTAAACTGAAGTTAACAAGACATTTTTATGTACACTAGAAATAAGAGAAAGCTTAACTATTGAATACATCTGTTGCTAGATAGACGTGGCAAAACTGTTAAATATACAGAGAAAAGAAAATAAGTACTTGGTATATATTCCCCATTTACAAAGATGAAGGTTAATGTACTTGTATCCCACAAGAATGATGCAGTACTTTCCAGCCCATTTGTAACTGAGTGATGAACAACTACTTGGGATAAACATTTAAGTCAGCAGGACAAAACAAGAAAGAAAAAAAAAAATCAACCAACAAGCCAAAATCTTTATGTATTCTTGATTTTAGGCTAAAAGGGACAAAGTGACACTCTAATCTGAGCTCTTACATACTGTCTCACACCCATATATCACTGGTTATTATATTTCCCTTGGATACTTCTGCAATAAACAGTAACAATTATGTTTAGTTGTAGATGTTTGCTTAAAATGTATCTTAAAATGCATCTTCCAGAAAGGCATTAAATATTGATATGAAGGCAACAAGAATCTTTCCTTGCAATATTTTGAGGCATATTGACTACTTATGTGCCATTCAAATTATTTGGCTTCAAATAGTGATTCTTGGAGTGTTTTTATCTGAAAGTTTTGAAAGCCTATGGCTACACGGGTTTCTCCAGTGACAGTGCTTCTCATCTGTGACCAAATTAGTTATTGGACTATTTATTTCTGTACCCTGGAACAGAAAAGAAAAGGTCAAATTCTGTGAGTTTGAAAGTATATCTCAAACCCAGCCTCTCAGGTCTGTGAGAAGATGCTTTCGAGCACAAAGCAGTCAACTGAAAACCACTTTCAGTCCTCAGAGAAGATACCTACAATACTTTTTTTTGTAAAATATGAGCCAATCCTTTTTGTGTTAAATTAGTGATATGTTCCACATTTATATAATAGTATTCAGCCAGAAAAAAGCAGACATGCAGTCAAAATCTGAGTCGAAATTCCCACAATTTGCCTCCCAGGAGGGAAAGTGAACCATCAGTTTGTCTTTTTTCTTTCTTTTTCTTTTTCTTTTTCTTTTTTCTTTTTCTTTTTTCTTTTTCTTTCTTTTTCTTTTTTTCTTTTTCTTGTCCTTTTCCTTTTTCTTTTGTTCTCTTTCTCTCTTTCTCTTACTCCTTCTCTTTCTCTTCCTCTTCCTCTTTCTCTTTTTCTGTGACAACAAACTGTAATTTGCTTTCCTGAGGATCAGAGTCCCGCTGAAGTCAAGCTCATTTCAAAAAAGTCAGCTAATAAAATATCCTCCCTACTCTAATCTTCCTCTCAACTCCAGCCCCACATGAAATACTTTAACATGACTTCACTGACTCCTTTCTTGACTTTTGTTTTGAAGGGAAAGTAAAAAGAAACATAATGCTGCAGGCAGATAAACATACCATAATTCTTTCTTCTGTCATTAATCCATTACAAAAGAAAATTCTTCCTAACTTCTTAACAGTGCCTGGATTTACATGATTTCCAAACTTTTTCCATTGTTATTTGCAGAATATTCATCTTCATTACATTTGCTAAACATGTCCTCCAGATATACATATATTTCCCATATAAATATATATTACCATAGATACATTGCCTTACTCGACCTGTAATTATTAGCAATGCAGAAACTGAATACTAGATTTTGATCATAACTTCTCTGAGCTTTGTTTAACCCTGGACCTACAGTGCTTATTAAACATAGGTGTGTGAAAAAAACATTCAATTCACTTGGTCCCTGAACAGGGAAGATGCAAGACAGTGACCTTCCATTAAGGAATGCTAATGATCTTCCATTAAGGAACATTCCTTCGAAGATGTGCTTCTCTGCAGCTATCATTGCTCCCCCTTATCTTGAAAATGAGCCATTCAATTTAAGAGAAACTGCAAGGTCAATTAGATGGATTGCTGTTAAGAGAATCAGGAAGCTCAACAGAGCTCTAAACTTGTTTTTATGGTGCTTTTCACTGACTATGAAAAAACCCCAAACCACACCCCCTGCAAAAAAGGAATAATATATATTTGTTTACTGCCTCACAGAGCTATAATGCTGAGGAGACTGTATATTTAATTGGAGCTACTGTGACTTTTTATTTGAAATGCTCTCACTAAGGGAGATGCTTATACAGACGTGCTTATTGTAGTGAGAACCTGATTCTCTATCTATTTTTTATTTGTCAAATAATGAAAAAGATGGCAGGCATCTTCATATTCTCTTCCTAATATCATCCATTAAGGAAAACGAGAAAGTAGGGAAAAAAATACATTGGTAATCCCCTTCATACAGGAGACCTTTTCATCTCCTCTACAGCCACCAATAGAACTACTTCAGTGCCACTTATACCACAATCATGTTTAATTTCTCCCTCAAGTAGTGATGTCATTTGGAATAACAGAACACCGCTGATTTTTTTCTGGGTCAAAATTCAGAAACACGGGGAAAAACCTGTCATGCTATTTGAGTATGTAATTTAATTTCAGGTTCATTAAAAACATTACATTGAATTAATAAAGGAAACCAACTTTAATTTATTTTTAAGTAAATTCTGGAAGTTTTTGGTAATTGAACATAAGTCAATTCACACAAAGCTAAAATTTTTATCAAAGATAACACAGGCATGACAGGCTACCTGGCTGAAAAACCTAGCATCCTCCTCCCTTCACTAGGACTTCAGGCTGAGGTTTCCACCCATCGTATGCTTGTTAATTTTTTAAACAACCTTAATAAAGTAGGTCCCATAAGGAAGGAATGTTTCCCCATATTTAAGAGAATATAGGTGCAACATGAACTGCAGAATACATGGTGGAACATGTAGCAGAAAAGGAAAGGAGCCCTTTGACAAACAGAGAAGCCTTTACAAAACTTTTTTGCACCCCTCTATTATCATATTTAAATATTTAAATGAGGAAGGCATAAATATTGTACAAACTTGGGACTAAGGGAGACAAACTAAACAGGTTTGCAACCACTGAGCTGTAGAATTACATGAAAAACTGCTATTAAAAATCAGTGAAAAAAGGGGTGTATTTTCCACAGATTGCTTTTATGCCCAAGTATAATTTCATAGGCTGGGTGTATAGCTTTATCTGTCACCTTCCCTCTGCGTTTACTCGATGTGCAGAACTACACAGGAGGAGGAGATGAGCTTTCAATTTTCCCAGAGTATGATTCTGTTCTATTTTATATGCTCATGACATTTAATTTCCAGCTCCTAAACAGTAAATACTAGTTTGGGTTTTTACTAAGGGTAAGTGAATCCAAACAGTGCTACAGCTCCTGACCTTTAACATATCTGCTGCTGTAAGGGAGGTTTTTCCTTTGTGTGGTTTTCTGCAACTCTACAGATTTGAAATACATTTTTCCCCCACAATACCCACAATCACAAACAAATTACACTCTCTGTGTCAACATCCGAAACCAAGTCACTAAATCACAACGTGCTGGGATGGAATTGCTGCCCCTATCATCTACCACTCACTGCTATCAAAGCCTATAACTGGATTAGTGGGAAAACAGCTGTATTACTCAGACGTTTAAGCTCTTTCAAACAGCAGGTTTTCATCCTGCAACAAAGCACAGCACTTCAGATAAGAAACATGCAAATCCCAGAGGAAATCATGACATATTAACCCCTGGCTATCTTTATGTGACTTAATAGTTCATTCAACCTTTCTTCACTGGAAATAAATGCAAGAACCATGTTCACTCGGTAGAACTAAGGTTTTTAAAATGTCTACTTTTGAGTTTTTTTTTTCCCCTAGGATTTCTTCAAATACAAGGCACAGTTCATTACATCATCCTGTCACTTTCAAGAAGTGATTGGCATGAGCTTAAATCCATGTCTTTCAGTTGTGGGCATGAATCATCATACATATGGGCTTTGTGGGACAACATCTCGGCAGAGGTTAGCAGTAAAACAGCTCTCTAGTTAACGCAAAACCTCACACTAAAGACTCTATGGTTATTAAAGCTAACAAGCCATAAAACAACTGTCATGTTTTAGGCACAAAGATCCATGAGGGAAAGAAAAATTGTAGATAACTTCCAGTATAGTGCTAGCGTTCATATTTCCATCTGCTAATATTGTATTAACTGAACATTTTCACTTAGCTTTTTGGACTTTTTATTTAGCCAGTAATGTCTAATAGCAGGATACTTCAAGAGAAAATTTTCCTAAGCAATAACAAGAAACATATTGGGTAAATCTACATTTATTTCACCTAGAAAAAATGTTTAAGTTGATGTTTTGGGGTTAGGATTTATGAAGAAAGAACTGGAGTCGGACTTTAGACATGCCTTCTCAGTTATAGAATATTCTGTGAATAATGATCATAGACCTATAGAATCATTTAGGTTGGAAAAGACCTACAGAATATTCTGTGAATAATGATCATAGACCTATAGAATCATTTAGGTTGGAAAAGACCTTTATCTAGTCTAACTGTCATATTAATACTCCAAGTCCATCACTAAATCATGTCCCTAGGTGCCACATCTGCACACATTTTAAATACCTCCAGCATGGTGACCACCACTTCTGTGGGCAGCCTCTCCCAGTGCTTGGCAACACTTTCAGTGAAGAAATTTTTTGTAATATCCAACCTGAACCACTCTTAGTACAACTTGAAGGCTGCTCCCTGTGTCCTCTTCCTTGTCACTCATGAGAAGAGGCTGCCCCCCCATCTGGCTAAAACCTTCTTTTCAGGTGGATGTGGAGAGGGATGTCTCCTTGAGCCTCCTCTTCTCCAGGCTAAACTACCCCAGCTCCCTCAGCCACTCCTCACGAGACTTGTGCTCCAGACCCTTCAGCAGCTCTCTTGCCCTTCTCAGGAAACACTCCAGCACCGCAATATCCTTCTTGTAGTGAGGGGCAAGAAACGGAACACAGGATTCAAGGTGTGACCTCAGCAGTGCTGAGTACCAGGGGATAGTCACTGCCCTTGTCCTGCTGGCCACACTGTTGCTGATACAGGCAAGGATGTCACTGGCCTTCTTGGCCACTTGGGTAACTTTTCAGGCACTGTTCAGCCACTGTCCACCAGCACCCTCAGGGCCTTTTCCTCTGGGCAGCTTTCCAGCCACTCTTCCCCCAGCCTGTAGCACTGCACGGGGCTGTTGACCAAAGTGAAGGACCCAGCACGCGATTCACCTTGTTGAACCTCACACAATTGGTCACAGCCCATTGATCCAGCCTCTCCAGATCCCTCTGCAGAGCCTTCCTACCTTCAGCAGAACAACACTCCCATGCAACTTGACATCTTCTGCAAACTTATTCAGGGGAACTCGATCCCCTCGTCCAGATCATTGATAAAGATATTGAACAGGACTGGACCCAACACTGAGCCTTGGGGAGCACCACTGGTGACCAGATGATCTTTTGTGTGACACCATATCTCTAGATGATACTCAGTCCATTTAGAAAAATAAAAAGATTTTTTTTAAATCTAGACAAAAATTAATAAACCATCCGCCATTTAACACAGTACATAAACCTAATAAATCATCAAGCTTTTCAACAAAGGTATACAAGAAAAAATAAATGGGACAAAACTAAGCAGAAAAATATTGAATTTATTATTTGAATAAAGATCGCAGACCTCCTACATGAAAGCCATGTCTGAAATTTTCAAAGATCTAACTAAATGATCAGAATAACCCTAATGCATTGTTTTACTTCAAGTGTCAAGATATCTAAATGAAACATAAAAATTAAGCAATATACATGAAGACAGTACAGCAACTAATACCAACTTTGTAGTGGATGAATTCCTCATAGAAGCTAGGCCTGTGTACATGTTTTTGTGACTAATCCTAAGAACAAATAATACTGAGTGTGATAATAGATCACCTTCTTGAGCAGTGGCACCTCTAGTGCTAACTTCAAGGCTTTGGTTGAACTGTGGAAAAACTGAGTAAAATAAAGTAAAAAAAGAAAAACTTCTTTAAAAAAAAAGAAAAATAAAATTTAAAAAACCCTCAAACTTCTGCATTCAAATCTCTCACTTGTAGAATGCCTTGTAGTAGTTAAACCATTTGTTTCCTATCTATAGCATATGATTTCCTGTTGGAGAAATAAAATACGTATGTGTCATAACACAGTGTCCACCACAATTCCACTTGTAAATCAACTGAATACATGAAAACATTATACAAAAGTAATTGCAATACTGGAAGTATCTAATACAGACTTTTAAATTATAAGCGCACAATAGCAAATAGCACTTTATAAAAGATTTAGAGATGCTTTGTTCTATTATGTAAATTTCTGTGAGTGTTGCCCTCCTCTGATGCCAAACACAGCCTGACCAAAATGTACTATTCCGTTCTGCAGTGGAATATCTGCTGTGAGCCTCTAAAGTTTATTCTAATAAAAAAAGATCCTTATATATTTTAAGTTACAAACCAGTGCTAAAATGTACTGTAGAAAATATTCAAGGATTTCCAGTTCTTTTTTGAAACAAATCCCAACCTTGGGGCCTCACCAGAATAACACTGAACCTTAGCTAATAAAATACCTAGAGACTAAGAAAGGCTTAGCTTTAAGATACACTATCACTGGTCATCTGGGAGAAAGTGTAAGGAAAGAGTTTGGAAAGCTGTAGAAATCGAGAGGTAGTAGGGGTCCAGATTTTCCAGCAGTGAAAGCTGGCACAGCTCCACTGAACATAGTAATCAATTTCCATCACTTTAGGACTACAAGCTTTTTGTTTTTTAAATCACTGAACCTAACAATGAGATTTTAGCTCTCTAATACCATTATAGAAAAGCTTATTTTCTTCAATAATAATAACAAAAACCATTAGTTTCTTTTTTTTCACTGCAATTTATAGTAAAGAAAATGGTCTAATCCACTATTAAAAACTTTAACAAAGGAAACACTATTGACAATAAGGGCTTGTCTGCTACTTGGAGAAAGGTCTAGCTAGACTGACAGCAAACAATGAAGTAATAAGCAGTTTTAAAAAAGATTTCTTTTAGTTATGTTTCAGGCCTTTTTCCCTCAGGCTAGCTACAACACAACTGCAGAAGTTGAAAATTATCTCCAAAATCATTCCAGTTACTCATCATTCAGGCTGTCTCTTGTCATTACAAGTATGTCAATGTTCCTATCCTCAATCCTTAGAATCAAAGCTCTGCAGTTGAACAGCTTAATAAAAAATAAAGAAAGCCTTGCCCTTGGCTAGGACATGACATCCAAGGTATTAGCCTGAAAACTGAAAGTTGCCCATACCTTTTTCATGGATTGTCTCCTCTATTTTATTATTTATTATGGGAAAAAAATTCCTTTGTTACCCATCAAGTTGCTAACTGTAGAACTTCTCAGCAACATCTCTTTGGCAAGTCAGATATATGGCTGTACATCTTCTGTCATCATGCATCGATCAATATGAGCAACCTAAATATCTGCTGTATGGAAAACTTGGAAACCATCGATTATTTCAAGAGAATTTGCATATACCAATCTAATGGAAGATGTGTTATAGAGACCATAGTGCTATACTGGAAAGGAGAATTTGGTTATGCAGAGATTTATTTAAATGACTTTTGCCCTTCACTCAAATGTATATATAATAACAATTCCAGGACATTCATTCTACTTTACAAGAAAAAAATGCTAAATGCGGTGTTTTGCAATATTTTTTAAGTCTCTTCGCAGCTTAACATTCAAGGATCTCACATCCAGGATTAAAAATAGTTTGCCTATAGCTTTGTTGACAATGCAAATTTTGTAGAAAGAACAGATACTCACTGAAACTACATTCACAAAGTCATCGTCTGACAACGTCTCTAACATCTCAATGACCGAGGTGCGGATCAGCTTCAATGTCAATCCACTGACACTCCCACTCCTAACAAAAGTCCACAAGATAATAAAAAAGTTGAATTTAATAAATGTTATGGAAAACGTACAAAGAAAGTACAGAGCATCCACCAGCACTCTGACCAGCTTTCACACCAAAATTGTCAGTTTAGCTCTTGAATCCTCCAACTCATCATTAGTATTATTACACTATTAATAATTAGTAAGTCCAAAACTGTCATTTAAAGTCCCACTCTTGTGGCTTAGTTGAAGTTATAATGATACATCATTTTCTCATTTTCATTCCAAGAACTCTGAGAAAGTTTACCAATGTCTTATCTAAATATTTTATACTTCCACACACAGATTTACAGCTTTAGATTTTAGATATGCAAATGACAGCTTGATTAAAGGGAAAACCTAAGCTGAAGTGAAGAAATAACAAGTGTAGATAAAACTCACTGCTGATATGAAAGCACTTCACCACATGTAAAAGCATTAAATGCAAATTCTCTGACTAAGCTCTTCAGCATAAAGCAATCTCAGACATCAGGTTCAATGCTTCCTTCAGTCCCTCAACATTAGCTACACCAAGGAAGCCTCGTCAATGCAAAGACAGAGGTTTCATTAACTTGTTTGCTCACTTTCTAGTAATGTTCTACAGTAACCAAACTTGGCAATTTTAAAATCTGTACGGTAAAACAAGCAAAGTCTGCATATGTTCTCATCTTTCAGGCTCATGAAATCACGACTGCATCTACTGTAATGCTTCTAGTCATTTGTTTTTAGGTTTGTGTTCTACAACAAATCTTGGCGTGCACATGAGAAATATTCACTTGATTACTTCAGTAATTATTTAGTTGAAAGTAGAATAATATTGAAGAGTTTAAAAAAAAACCTAACTACCTTGCCCCTGGTATAAGTAACTTTTGGGTTTGGTTTGGGCTTTTGGACCTATTTTTTACTGTGTATTTATTGTGTTCATACCAAGAGTTTTGAACCTTGCATATAAGGACCTCTTAATCTCCTCTCTATTTTTCAGCACACAGAGATTTGTTCAATACATATAGGTACTTTTATTCCTCTAACATCAATATTCGGGCATTAAACACTTACGCATCAACTAAAATTAGCATGTCCTTCGGAGATGCAGCTCCTTGGATATACCTGAAATAAATAAATGGCAAATTTGAAAACACATTTTTTGTGAGTGATGGAAGACGCTGTGTGATCTCTAAACTCAAACTAGCTGAACTAACAAAATACTCCTGTTGTAGCTAGTACAAAAATCATGTGCTATTATTTTCTCTATTGCTGTGTCTTCTAAGTAAATCAAAGTCTAAACCACATCAGGGAAATCTTGAAGTAGGATACACTGATCAAAATTCACTGTTTTCAGATGTTTAAAAATGAAAAAAAAGAATGCTATTTCAGAGCTAAAGATCTTGATGACAGATGAATTATTACTCAGCCCAGCTTAGGGACAAATTTTCAGTCCTTTGAAAAAAATATATCCAACTATATACAAGCACCAATATGCTTCATGTCTTGAGAGGCTTACAGAAAAAATCGTGAGAAGTAATCCCACCATTCTCCTCTCTTTTGGTAATCTAGTGATTTTATAGCTGGTTTAAACCACTGAAACTTATTTTTTAAACACTTGCAAAAGTCTGGAAGAATGGTTCAGTCTAATACTCTGAATTATATTTTATTTTGGCACCAAATAAAAAAGTTTTTAATTGCCTTATACCTGTTTGATAGTTATGAAAAGGTCCACGTAATGCAACAAAAGTATGACACACTACAGTGGATAGTGCACAACAAGGAATATGATTTGAAATTTGCTTATTCAGAGGGTTTAAGTAATTTTTTAAAAAATAACAATATCTAAAAGTATAGATTATCATATATTAACAGAAAAAATGTTTTTACAGTAATATCTAGAAGGTAAGTGATGCATATATGTATCAAACCTTTAAAAAGAAAGCTTACCATGGTCTTCTGCGTACATCATACAGATCTATTTTGTTAGGAGTTCGGCTTTTATCGACCCATGGGGAAGCTAAAAAGAAAAAAAATAAATGTATGGAACAATTTAAAAACTTCATCTCAAGTATTTTAGTTACAGCAATATAATGAATCAACATCACAGACTTTGCACTACATAAATATCAACATTTTGTATTGATTAAAAAAAAATCTGTATTTGTGTAATATGTTGTTGAAATACCTATATGCCCTTATATATGACCATATAATATAATGTAATAAAACTATAAATATAAAGACCTTCAAGGGCCAAATGTACTGAAGAAACAGGTGCTGACTGTAATTGACCACTGATTTCAATGGAACCAGAAATTCAACTGAAGTACTTCAGAATATGAAATAACTTTTTTTAAAAAATACTCGATTAAAAAAACTTGTAAGTTAATTATTATTGCATACGGTAATGCTGTACCAATCTAAAGCTCCTAAACCTAACAATTGTACACTGACTCAAGAGGTTTACCTAAAAAGGCAAATTAGAAAAGTAACATGAAAGTATCATATTTTCTGAAAACAAAATGAGGTGTACATACTTCTGCCTCTGTAAAGAAAATGCTAAGATTGATAACCTTTTGCAGGATTTAATCTAGGCGTCACCATGATTTTCAGCAAGGGTAGGAATCTTTTCCTTACTGAAAAAACAAAATGAGCCTTTCAAAACCACTTGACAGCTTAACGAACACAAATACAAATGTGAAAAGTTACAGGGAATGAGGTAATGTTCTGCAATTTGTTTTCTCTATGCCAACGGCCTTGGGGGAGCTATTTCCTGACATTAATAATTTTTCTGTCTAGGAAATAAAGAAAGATATAAGCAGATCCAGGATTCTTCCCGAAAAAGCATTCATCTAAGACAAAATGGAAGAATTATGATATATTCTCTACCCATAAATATAAAAGAAGCCACTAGCTTTGAGTAGCTGCTTATTTTTGATATTCCGAAATGAACCCTTTTCTATGTCACCAAACCCTGACTCAGCCCGTCACCTACCAGAACATTTAAGCCAAGTGTGACCCAGAGGGTATTTATCAGTAAATATTTAACAGCCACAGAAAACATTGTGTATTGCTGCACTCCAGGAGAAACTCAAAGTCTACACCAGTATTGCCTGTGATCTCAGACTAGACCACCTGACAGGTCCTTTGGGACCTGACAGCATAAGAGTATTTGAAAGTTCCAGAAATTAGAAAATCGAATTTTTCAGACTGGTATATGTCAAAATTCTAACTTAAGTACCGTTACTTAGGTATGCACAGGTTAATTTCACCAGTATTTTACAAGCCTGCATGGCTAGCACTTATTCAATGACAGACTTTTTGTGTTTGTCCAGGCTATGCTATCCATAGGAATTCCATCTGAAATTACATCCTTCAACAACATTCCCTGAGACTTGCAAAATCTGCATGTAATGCACACATTTCGGTTTGTATTATGATTGGTTTAAGCAAAATACCAAATGTAAGTCAAGGTACTGACCAACTTTGCTATATCTTTGCTATATCTTTGCCAAAAATTTCAGTCTTTCCAGTGACATCCAATAAAAGGCTATGCCATACCAAATCTGTCCCTCCTAATAGACATGCATTTTGTACAATCCTCATAAACAGAGAATTATCTGAATGTATGATCTGGATTTATTTCAAAACAACATATAAAATGCAATTTACACTGGCAATGTCACTTTTTTCATACGAAAGATAAGTCCAACTCCTTAAGTGCGTCCTCCAAAGCAAATGGATGATGGTTCACAGAGAATTTCAATGCAGGAACTGAAGAGTCCTTCTAACATCATCATATTCTACTGTGACAGTAGATACTGGTATAGTTAACCATTTATAACTGAATCAGTGTTCTAAAGACACACAAAGACTGTCCCTGTAGCCAAGATAAATTATCTACTGAAAACCATCACAGGTACATTTAGCTAAAATTTATCTGATATCATAACCTTCAGGAAGATGATAGTGTAACTTCATATACTATTTTAAACTATAATGTAACTCTCTAAGTGCTAAACTAAAATTTAAAGAAATATATGTTAAGATTACATTTTACCTGTGTAAAAGAAGACATGAGAAATAATTCAGCTCCTTTCTTTCTGCAAAATTTGAGACTTACAAACACATGCTAATGTAATACCACCTGACGCCACTTCCTTGACATCAATCCCGGTTGTCCAGACAGAAAACACTTCTGAACTGGGATCACTGTATGGCAAATCTTTCAGAAACATGAAGAGGTTAAAATTAACAGCAACTAATGCACCAAATAATAAAATTTGAAATGCCTGAACCTTTCCCTAGTTTTTCCAAAAGCACCAGAAGTCTTCGTGTAACAAAAGTTGATTTTTTTTTTTAAACTGGAATGCACACCACAAAAAATTACTTCTTTTCTTTCTTTTCACTCTGAGTATGGAGAAGATGCTCAAAACTTCTGGTTGAAACAGAGTAAAATGAACGATGTGTAGAAAAATGTTTCTAAATTGTTCTTTAGTGGAATTCCTTCTGTTAAGACTTGAACTGCTAAGCCTTGCACTCAGTTATACCACAGCTTTTCAGTAATATTCTGGACTGCAACAAGGTCTGAACATTCCCCTTCTGGCTACATTTACATTAGTAGCATAAAAAGTGCAACAGAAGGGAACACATTCACCAGAACTAGGCTAAGAACTATTACAACAGCCCAATTATACACAAAATCAACTGTGAGTAAACCACTCATCACACTACTACAGTCTGTCTAATCCTTTTGGAGATTATTTTCAATGGTAACACAGTTTTTCTTTTTGGGAGATAGACACAGTGCTGAACACAACAGCTAAATTCTAGTTCTCTTTAAGTACAAGGACCACAGCCCTTTCTGCACAAACAGTCCTGGAAAGATTGTCAGCAGCTTCAGGGAGATCTGAAGAAGGTCTTTAAAAACATTATATATTATCATGGCATTAAACCAGTATTTTCTGTGCCAAATGTCAATAAGTTTCACTTTCCTAATTAATATATTATTTTCTGTGCAGACAAATATAACAAGCACCTATATGTTTAAGTTTCCATGACTGAAAAATTTATCACCAAATATTAACGGGTGGTGGATCATACCCTAATGTTTAATGAGAAAACTGGTTCTATTGATCTTTATGATGGTTTCTACAACAGTTTACATTATCTAGTAGAAAGTCTCTGCATGGTTAAACATAAATAGACTCAGGCCTTAGTACCTAAAATTTCATTCACACCAAAGAAGTGCTGAATTCCCTCTTCAACCTCAAGAATTAACATGACTAAATTACTCCTTCATCCTAGACTCTCTCTGGAATAACACTTTTAATTTTAGATGGCTTTGAATGGTCTCAAATCCATTGGTTTTGGTAACATTCTGAGTATTTCTAGATATTATTGAAATGGTTATTAAGAGGAAACTTTCGAAATGATATTTGATCTCCACTGATCAATTTTAATGTATCCTGTTTTGGTTTTTGGTGTTTGTTTTTTTTTTTTTGGTCAAAGGTGATAAATGCTTTCTGTGCAAAAGCAAATATGCATCTATAATTATACAGAAATAATGAGAAGGGATGGAGACTGCTGAAATAAAAATGTATTGCCTTGATCCATATACAGAATATACTATAAAGACATTTGGGGAAACTGGTTTACATCTTACTGACAAAAGCCATTACATGGTCTAAGATGAAAGCAAAATAAAATACACAAAAAATACGATTATGCTTTTTCCTAAAAAACTAAAATTGTAGATCAAGGACTTTGAGAGTTACAGTTTTATTTATATGACCTATTTTTTAACATTTTTTTATCAGATGCCTTGGAACCCAGCAAACCAACATCTTCAAGAAATCAGCCTTCCTGTGTTTCATTATTGCATGTGACTATCTTTGAACTATATCAACACTGCATGGTTCTCTGCTGCATACATTAGGCTTTAGTCATGTTCCCCTTTGATGATTTTGTTGTTTGGCATATGGATAGATTTGATACTTTATAAATTATTCATTAGATTTGATATCCTTCCCACCTCTGCTGTTTGCATTATGGAGATACAGGACTGGCTATATTTCAAGAAAGAGTAAGGCATGCTTTTCTGTTATTTTTGCACATATAGAGTGGAAATCCTCAGTTTTGTTGATTACAAGTAGAACCAATTCATGCAGTACAGACACTGTCACAGGGTAAAGCCTAAATGAAAGTATTTGTTAGGAAAGGGAGACCTTGGCTAAAACCTCCCATTCTGAATGCATGAGATGATTCCAGAGGCATAGGTGAGTGTCACAAGGGAAACTTTCCTGAAAAGTCCTGCCCTGCTCTACTGTTAAATATGTCTGTGCAAGGAACGGATAGGAAGAGATGAATTATTGACAGCTTTACATCCCTTTGCATTATTAATACATTTGGGAAAAGAGGCTAAAGCT
This sequence comes from Oxyruncus cristatus, assembly GCA_013399855.1. Lineage (NCBI taxonomy): Eukaryota > Metazoa > Chordata > Aves > Passeriformes > Cotingidae > Oxyruncus > Oxyruncus cristatus. The sequence goes on along the minus strand of VXAY01006800.1, from coordinate 2,570,626 downwards.
GATAGTAAGACAGGCAAGAAATGCCAATTATCAAATCCCAGACAGCATCATCTTATTTTGACTCAAGCCACACTACCTTTTCATCTCAGAGGGTTACTTGGTAGTTAACCTCAATATAGCATTTACCAGGTGTGACATCCCACCAGGTTAGACAAATAAATATTTGTTAAAGTTGAATTTTACCTTGCTATCTCTCCAATAAACATTCATTTGGATAATCAAAACAATCAAAACCATAGACTATTTAATTCCCTGAGCCAGATTCAGTAAAATCTTCCTCAGATGAAGCAAAGATACAAGCTACAGTATATACTTTGCCACTAGTTTATTTCTTTTCATCTTTTAGTGAACTTCTGTGAAAAAGCCTGCATCCAGATATGTGATAGCCCAGACTATTTGAGAAATTGATATTCCTCAGCTTATTACTCAGAAAGAAGTCAATTGAATTTCAGGGTAGCAGCAGCACCTTTGTAGAATTCCTTAGTAATTTTTCAGTAAAAGGTTAAAAGTGGTAAGACATAGTAATTAAAAATAAGAAACAGCCACAACTTTAAGAGCTCTGTACATTAATCATCATGAAGTGTTTTCAACTGCTAAGCGTAGTACTCAGGATATTTGTATCATAATGATGCCTTGGATTAATAACTGGTTAGTACCATCCCCCCCAAGTCAGAGATTGTTCCTGATCAACTCTGCACTACCACACCAGATGTTCAGCCAAAACTGAATACAGCCACTTCTTTATGACTTTACCCCGATAATTGACTGAAAATTGCCAAGACTTCAAGGTATGTTCAGGTAAAATCAATCTAACATAGACAGGTCTCTGCAATGTCCTCTCTAACTTTCATAGCTTCATAACCATACAGAAAAGACAATATTCTGTAAGATTTTTCAGAATGTATCACCTATGTGGTATTGGGTAATTGTGTTATGGGCAATACTGCACTCAGTTTTATCCTAAATCAGTTCAGCAAAGATTTTATATGGCCATAGTCCATACACAAACAAATCTATTAATATTTTCTCCCAATATACCAAAAAACCCAAAAATGATTGAAAGGTGCAACTCATACTACAATCTGCAACTTAAAATTAACCTCTCAAATTGCTCTGTGTTATCTCATTTCAGAAGCAAGTATTTCTCCTTCTGCATGCATAAGCTGAATTTCATCCTAAATGTGTTGCTCACATTAATTTCACCTGGACTAGCTACCACCTCCCCAAAGAGGGTGGGAGTATCAGAGCTTGAGGAGAAGAAGGACAGAAGTAACAGGGTGTTTTGTTGGTTTTGTTGTTTCCCTTTGTCTCCCAAAAGCAAATTCTGGAGATTTCAAACTGTACCATAAAGACACAGAAATGGCACAAATTTTAGCATGAAGGCATGGTGACCTGCTGGATGCAACTTTTTTAACTCACTAGAAATAGTGCCTTGCCTTGTAACTGGGTGGATCTGCTTCCATAACCATAACATTCAGCACATCAGTTTTGAAAAATAAGCCACAACTGAACTTACGTTGTAAGATTTTTCATATCATGAAACGAGGTTGTAATGAGGTGGGTGTCAGTCTCTTCTGCCAGGTAACAAGTGACAGGAATAAAGGAAATGGCCTTGAAGTTGCCCCAGGGGGCTTTACACTGGATGTTATGAAAAATTTCTTCACAGAAAGGGTTGTGAAGCATAGGAACAGGAAGCCCAGGGAAGTGGTAGAGTCACCATCCCTGGAAGTTCAAAAAACACATGGATGTGGTATTTGAGGACGTGATTTAGTAGTGAATATGGTGGTGGTACTGGGTTGACTGTTAGACTTGATGATCTTAAAGGTCTTTTCCAACCTGACAATTCTATGTTCTATGAGCATGGTTAGATTCAAATCATGTCAGCTCATGTCCCTCCTTTCCAGATTTGAAGGGATTAAAAAAAACCCAAAAAAACAGGGAAGTCAACAACACTCAAAGGGGTTTAATTCCATACAAAAGGTAGAAGTATCCAACTCACACACTAATTGCACTGATTGATAATTTATAAGCTGCATTACTAGGAAAGGTTTGGGCTTTACTTTGTTTTTCTACTTTAAAGGCTCCTTTAAATGTTGAGCTGTTAACAGGAACTAACAGATATAAAATACAAAACGTTTGGGAAAAAAAGTGAAGTTCTCAGATTTTCAAGGCTTTTGATTCATTTTGTATGGATTTTTTAGGCTTTCTAGTCTCTTAGTATCTGCTTCAGTAATTACTTTCTCTGGAGAGTTCAATATCATGGCCAAAACACTATTGCTTGCCATTAATTGTTAACACAAGAGCAGCTGTGCACAGCAAGCTCTTCATTTTGAGAGATACCATTTTATTTTATTAGAAATTGATTTTTGAAGCTCTTCTATTATTAATTTGTCTAAGCAGGCAATGCACTAGTAGCTGAATGAGACCTGCTTCCCTAATATGTGGAAACAGGTTAAGATTTTTCCTTTTTTTTTTTTTTTTTAATGAAGGGTGAGGGATCATACTAGCTCTTCTCTATCCATTTTCCAATCCAAGACTTTGAAGACTTTAAGGACAAAACGATTTTTCTGGATAATCAGCACTGAAACATTGTTTTCTTTATCTGTGAATTTTTCCATTTAACACTTTGTAAGCTCTAATTACACAAAAATATCCCAGTAAAATACTGGCATAAGCAATACAAAGAGATTTTCCTCTAATTAATTAAAATTCCCCTCATATTATACTTACTTATTACATAGATAAATAAAAGAAGGCTAATTACAAGGCAACTCTATAGTAAAAAAGGGAAAGAATACAAGAGTTCTTTATACTGTACTCTTCAGTACCTACATTAGAAACATCCAAAGATTATCAGACCTATTTATATTGAAAGAATGAATTTAAGTATGAGTTAATAAATGTAAAAGCACGATGAATCTTAAAATATTGTTGCCATGCATATTCCTGGCTTGAATACCTAACCTTCAGAGGATCACTGAACGAGCTATTTTATCTCTTTATAGCTGTTTCTTTTATTTGCAAAATAAGGACAGTGAAGTTTTTTATGAGTTTTGAAACCAGGAATGTTTTGAGGATGAATATTTAGGCATGTGTTATATGCCATGCAGCATATACATGCTATGCAGTATAGCACAAAATAACCTAGGGGTCTCTGAGAACATAAAGTGTCCTGGAACAGGACTGGAGAAACTTGTAGTACAGAAGAAACAAACCCCCATTGCTATTCACTAGGAAAGGCTGCCAGCATGTATTGTCCCTTCAGTCACACTGTGGGGCTGTCTAAAGCACTCTAATAAAACTCTGACTCGTTCTGTTTAATAATGCAGATACACCTTTAAGGCTGAGGGAGCAGATGAACTGAAGAAAAACATGTATACATGATTAAGACATGTTCGGACATGCTTAAAGTATTCTTCTCTAATACAGGCAAGGTCAAATGAAGATGACGAGTTTGTTTGTCTAGGTTATGTGGTAAGAGAAAGGTTATGGAGATGCAGGTTGGGCTCTGCTTTCTCCTTTATGAAAAAGCCCCCAGCAAAATCTCCATATATACAACAGAGAAAAATCCCATACCTATGCAGCACTTTAGGATAGTGGAAGACATACCTTTTGTCAGACATACCATATTGTGAAAGCAAGTTTTCAGTGGAATTTCCCATCAGCCATTTTAAATCTCCAGATGGAAGTGGGAAGATTTGGAACATCTGGGGACAGGATAGTATTTCTTTTTCAGTTTTATTTTTGTTATGAATTGCCTCAACTTTTTTGATCTTGACCAAACATGGCACATTCCTACCTTCAGGTCACTGCAGACCAAATACTGTCACAGTCAGCCTAGGTTCAGCATTTCTTCACAAAAGATGCCAAATCTCCTCATGCCTCATCATGCTACTGTTATGGATATATAAAACTCACTAACTGAAATCTGAAACTATCAGTACTACCAGTATCCACATCAGTACTACCCTTTCTGGTATTACCCTTGCAAAAATTATTATTTAGTATACTTCCCTGAGAGACTTGAGCCAGTACTGCTGACCAAATTACATTTATCTAAGTCAAGACTGTGTTTTTATTTGAGTAAGCCTTTGAAGCCAAATTTTCTTAGTATATTTATTGCTATAACTAGAAAACCTCCTTTACCATATTTAACTGCAAATAAATGTGTGCTGTCTGCAGTCAAAACTACCCAAAATGCATTCTTTACTGAGGATCTCAGTTTTACAGAAAAAAACAACAAACAAACAAACAGAGAGCATGTATCTCAAGTATCAAAAGGCACATAAATCCAAAGTGAATTTTAAATGATTATCAAGGATGATTCTTGCAATGATACCCACCAGTCCCCTCAATACTCATGGGTCCACGCCATCAGATCAGAAGAACTTGTGCAGAATCGCAAAATCAAAGAATATGCTGAGTTGGAAGGCATCCACAAGGACTACTGAGTCCTGCACAGGACACTCCAAGAATCACACCATGTGCCTGAGAGCATTGTTCAAACCCTTCCTCAACTCTGTCAGGCTTGGTGCTTTGACCACTTCCTTGAGAAACCTGTTCCAGTGCTCAACCACCCTCTGGGAGAAAAACCTTTTCCTAATATCTCACCTAAACCTCCCCTGACTCAATTTTATGCCATTTCCTCAAGTCCTGTCACTGGTCACAAGAGTGAAGAGATTGGTACCTGCCCCTTTGCTTCCCCTCACGAGAAAGTTGTAACTGCAATGAGGTCTCCTCTTAGTCTCCTCTTCTTCCAGGCTGAACAGACCAAGTGATCTCAACCACTCCTCATACGGCTTCCCTCCAGGCCCTTCACCATCCTTGTGGCCCTCCTTTGGACACCCTCTAATGGCTTAATGTCTTTTTTATAGGGCGGTGCCCAAAACTGCCACGATATTCAAGGTGAGAACGCCCCAGTGCAGAGCAGAGCGGGACAATCCCCTCCCTCGCCTGGCTGGTGATGCTTTGCCTGATGCCTCCAAAGACTCCTGGCCCTCCTGGCTGCCAGGGCACTGCTGGCTCATATTCAACTTGTCATCAACCAGGACCCCCAGGTCCCTTTCCATGACACTGCTTTCCAGCATCTAATTCCCCACTTTGTCTATACATCCCAGATTGCCCCATCTCAAGTGCAGAATCCAGCACTTCCCCTTGTTGAACTTCACACGGTTGGTGATCGCCCATCTCTCTAATTTGCCGAGGTCTCTCTGCAGAGCCTCTCTGCCCTCGAGGGAGTTGACAGTTCCTCCCAAGTTAGTGTCATTGGCAAACTTACTTAGTGTTTCTTTGAGTCCAGTTTATTTAAATGTTTCCTAACCTGATTCTCCTCCACTGAGAACAAATTATCCTTGCTCCAGACTTTCCCTGTGGTTGTAGAGGCTTGTGATTACTGAGGGCTGGACTGAGGTAAAGAAGATAATGAGTACCTCAGCCTTTTCCATACTTTTGGTCAACAACTCCCCAGCCCCATCATGAAGCCACAGGCCCACATTCTGCAGCAAGTTCATATTTTCCTTAGTCCTTCTTTTGCTGCTGATGTTCCTGTAGAAGCTATTCCTGTTGTTATCTCTCACCAGATTCAACTCCAAGTGGGCTTTGGCTTTTCTAACCATGTTTCTACATCCTTGGACAGTGTCTCTATATTTCTTCCGGGTCATTTGTCCTTGCTTCCACTTCTTCCACTTCCCTTTTAAACTGATGATTTTATCAGTATCTTTATCACATGAAGATAGAGATTCCTGTCTGATTCTGATACTACTCCATAAATGTATGTAAAAAGGACAACACATCCTTAAAATGCTGAAACCATCTCTTGAATGAAAGACTGATTTGTGATATATAACTTTAAATGTAAGAATGAGCATACCTTACATCCTTCTTAAAAGTTCCATTCACTTCATAAGCTTATTCTCTTGAGCTCATTTATTAAAGTTCTGTTTACTTAGTCTTGAGTTTCTCAGAGCTCATAGAATAGGTAATAGAAATCTCAAAATTGCTTTTGGCATCTTCATATCAAAATGGATGGTTGCCAGTACAATAACAAAGCTCAGCACTTCTCTTCACAAATATGCTGCTATTGAAACCAATGAAAATGTTGATACTAAGTAACCTGTCTAATATTTAAAAATATTTTAGGTAAGATATGCTTTCATAAATAACTTCAAGAAGAAAAAGTGCAGGATGAGTAAACTCACACTGACCCTTAAAATCAAGCTGATTAAAACACTAACGAGAAGTGGTGAAAAAAAATGTTTGAGGCCCATGGAGGAATCTTAAATCTTTGGCTCTTCTCTGTCATCTCTGTCTTGACGTTTGATAATGAAAGCTGAACTGATTCAATTCTAGGGAAAAATAGTTAATAAACAAAGTGAAGTAATGTATTAACCTATAAAGAGACAGATGACCTGAATGCAATTTCCATTGGGGCATCTTGTAAGTAAAACTTGCCTGGGACTGGTTCTGCCACCACTGCAAATGTGAACATATGTGTGTGTGTTTATGTGTATATTTCTAATACTTTGTTGCACATCTGTATGTGCATCAAACATCTACATAGATATCTTCCCACATCTGTTTTGCCTGCCTAGATTACATACTTTCTTCATCTTGAAAACAGAAGAAAAGCAACACCACATAGAATGTAGTTTTCTCCTCAGTAAGAAATGACATTTTGCATACAGAACATTTGATGGACTAATTATATCATTATAGGAAGCCAATACTTTGGTACCATTACTTCTTCCACCTGATGCTGTTAGCTATTTTAGTAAAATAGTTTCCTATTCTTATTCCATTGCATCTAATTACTGTTGTATTTAAACCTAATACCATTTATTATAGTGTATAAATAACAAGGTCTGAAGAAAAGAACTGCCAGATATGTCAGCCCAGGTGATAGAAGGAAGCTATCTTGTCCTCTTGATAGAGACAAGGGAACTCAAATTTACTAAAGAGACAGATAAAGCACGGCTGAAAAATCATATGTAATCATGTATGTGATGCCAGAGCAGTGTACAACAGTACAAAAATAGAATATATACAGGAAGCAATGAGATATATAAAATACAAACAAGCCTTAATACGTCACACGTACTTTCCACCCTTGGGGTTGCTCACAGAAAGATCCCCTCATGCTGCTGGTTACTATGGGGACAAGGACAGCCTAAGAGCCTCCTTAGGACGGATGTCTAGCACATGATTCAAGGCAGTGAGATATTACCAAACATTAGTCCACAAAAACTGTGAGCGTAGAGGTATCAAAAAACTTTTTTTTTTTTTTTTTTTAACAAAGGAGGCAAGACTGGATGGATATGTTTCAGATAATAACGAGCAGACTAATCTATGCATTTTAATTTTGGTTTTTGATATTTCCAAATTCTTTTACAAATATCATCACTGTGGAAAAATTCATCACTTTGAAGAAGGCTTACCTGAGGCCAACATAATAAAGGAATGTTTTACAATTTATGGTATCGTTTTAATTATGAAAATGTGAAAAGTATTTTGGTATATGAAACTTCAATTAATTTCCAGAACATTTCTTTGTGTCAACAAACTGCAAAAAAAGAGTTTACGAAAAGAGAAAGACAACATTGCAATAAGACCTATTCTAAAAATCTAAAATACAAAGGGCTGACCCTGAGATTAGCTCAGCTGGTCAGAGCATGGTGTTAATAACACCAAGGTTGTGGGTTCAATCCCCACACTGGACATTCACAGAAGAGCTGGACTCAGTGATCCTTGAGGGTCCCTTCCAACTCAGAATATTCACTATGTATCACAGTTTGGGCAACAAATGGAAGGAATTGTAAAGCAGCTGCACAAAACAACACACATACAAATCAAGGAGTATCAGAATGATCCACACTGTCTTTGCGTGTGTAGAATTTAAGAATGGGGAATTACTCAGAAATTTATGAAGTTATATTCTGACAGGATTGGATTGCTAACAAAGACTTAAATAATTAGCTGTGGAATAAGCAGGAGGTGTGAGGATCTGAGTTTTACACTAAATTTAAATTTGTGTTTAGGTGGAGTATATGCAAGCAACACATTCATCTGCAAAACAGGGAAAACAACCTTCTCCCATTTTATAGAGGTGCTCTTAGGAAGAATATATAGATATTCTGAGGCACCTGCGTTGTGTTGTTGAACAACTGGAGTAGACAGGTTAGCTAGATGTAAGAATATATTTTTCAGTATATGAGATAATCTTACACTTGAAAATTAATTTCCTAGAGATTGGCACAGAGATGCATCAAAGAAACACTGCTTTTTCAGCACTTGAAAAACATCACATCATAAGCAGTGACAAATGCTGACCCCAAACACAGCACTAAGATATCCCAAAAGCATTGAAACAGAACACTTGGAAAACAAAAGAAATATGTATTTAGCATTTTCAATATTACTTTTTCTGCAACAAAATCTCACTGTATTTATTTCATGATCATCCAACATGACAAAACAAATAGGATTCGAGTGCTATGAAATATTCTTCACGTAAAATAGCCTGAGGCAGTTTCTCTGCCTGTGCTAGCAGTTGTGTTAATGATACCGTAACAGCTTTAGAATAATCCCCCTCACCCTCAGAAACACAAACAATCTTGTATAAACACAAGAGAAAGGATCTCAAAATTCTTCCTTAGGCAGCTGTAGGCATGAGTCAAGATGCTGCACACAATTGTCTTGGATGTAGTGGATTGTCATTGATAACAGCCTCACTGAATAAGAACAGCAGCAGCAGAGGCCTTGCCATAAAACATAGATAAGCTGAGTCTTTCCATTAGCTATCACACAACACAAATCAATTTAAGGCTACTGATGATCTAAATTCAGTAAAATATACACTTATTTAAATTAATTAGTGTAATCCAGTGATGGGATTCTTTGACAGGTGGAACAGATGCTGATTGAAGTAATCAAGTTGTATTTAATTGACCTTAGCTCTAACACCAAAGATGAACTTGCCAGAGATCGTGGATTCTGAGGGACATAAACATAGCACAGTGCATTCATATTTTCATTACACATGATTATATGCCTAGCCCCCAGGTCCCTATTTTCAAAACTAGACAGGTACAAAAATTTCACTGGCAAATATTCAACTGATTATTTACACAACATAAAGAAAACAATACAAAAATAAAATTTAACTCTTCAGTGTTTCAAAGGACATAATCTCCTGTTCTTCTTACTGAAAAAGAAAATAGGTACATATTTCATCCCCGGTTTCTTCCCCCTCACACTAGCTTTACACCAGAATAATTTCACAGTCCTTAAGTTAATTCTGATATATAGAAACTGCACCTATGTAAGCAAGCAATTCTTAGTTATGTTTTACTGCTTGTAAATAACTCAGAATATTTTTAGGACAATATATGTCATAGGACGGTGGTTAAGGTGACTTCAGTTACCTGGGTAATACCTTGCGAGGCCAGTTGCACTACCAAAAACCTGCCATAATAAAGTGGGGTCTTCTTCTCTGTTCCTCTTGAACACATCATCCAACGCTGCCGTCCAGTTGAGTTCATTTAACACTATCGTTGCTGCCAAAGACAAAACATATTTGTTATTAGAAAGTCACTTCCTAACACAAGTAGCAATGACTCCAAAAAGAAAACTGGACTATTTCGGAAAGCAATAACATTTAACTAACCCAGAAAATAAATTTAAAGAAACGCACTTCCTTTCCTTGGGAATTTTCTTTAAATTCCTCATGCTCTCTTCTTCCCATTGCATTATTTGTATACAATGACTCTTGAATTATTTGCACAGCCAATATCTTCTACAAATACTTTGTTTCTAAGATGTCACTCTAGTTGCACTTCCCAATCATAGAAAAGATCATTTATTAAAATATAAAAGCAAGCGTATAAAGTTGATGCTTACTAATTACAACACACTGCAATAAGAACAACTCAAATGGCATCAACAAAAGTAGTTATATACCTCTCAAAAGGGTAACAAAGATGTCCCTTTCCAAATGGGTGCTGTAAAGGATTACATGAGAAAAAGACATTGATGAGTTGTTTGGATTGTAATACTAAGGTGGGGCTGTATAAGCACAGTAGTGCTCATTATCACATGCTAAGCAGATCATAATTCATAGATGTTGGCCCTTACAGTAAGATATCTTATGAGTTGGGTGAGTCCCATAATGAACCTAAAGTGCAAGAAAATTCACATTTCAGCAAAACACTGTGTGGTCAGTTACACAGAAACTTACATTCATAGAGTTGTCCTGTTCCAGTGCTTGTTTTAATCCATCAAATAGTTTATATAATCTTTCAAAAATATAGTATATTAATGTGTTCTATGCCTTTTTAAGAAAGAGAGGCATTGGGAAACTTTAAAATTGATCAACACTGCTACAGTATAAGCCATTGGGCTATAGTCAGAAATTTTATTGTGATACAAAACATCTATAACTTATGATAAGTCATGTTTTTCACCTCATTTAATCAGTTGTAAATATTTATTTACTTTCCTTCCCAAGAAATCATAATAATTTTAGGCAATAGCAAATATACAGCTAAGCATGCAAAGCAAAGGCTTTTTGTTGGTTTAGTCACCATAACTCTTTCTTTTGTGTTGCCTTAAGCAATGTTTCTTAAATTGAAACACCTAAACCAGCAAGCCAAGAGTGGAAAGGGAACTAGAAGGGAGAAAAAAAAAACTTTTGGAAATAGTTAAAGATGTAGGTATAAATCCTATAAAAGTTAACACTGTCATACAGGTCCTGCTCACACTATGGTATTGCACACGGGAAATAAAATGCACTTTCTCTTGCAAATGGGCAAGTCAAGCTGAAATAAAAGAAGATGGGGTCTGAGTGGCATCACTGTGCAACATTTGGTATGAAGGTCTACTTTCTATCCCCCTGCTACCAGGAAAAAAAAAGAAATAATAAAAATAAGGATGGATTGGAAGCTAACAGTTGACAGCCCACTTACAAAGTGAGGCTGTTAACAGGTACTAAAGAAATGAGATCACAACATTAGGTTTTATAGGCTTGTTTTTAAAGGTTAAGGAGAAAATTGCTACACCATGTGTTTTGCAGAAAAGTTTATGCTTTTTTTTTGAAGTAGTTTTAAGATATTACTCTCTCAAGAGATAGCTTTTTATAGCAAAATCAAATTAAATTTCCAACTCTTGAGATTTCCTGTAAGCAATAAGCTTGTACTATATACCTGTCTCTTTGTCAAGTAGATAATTATAAATAAATATACGTTTACTTAAGAAAGAAAAACAATTCCCTGTGGCACCATAAGATGTTAATTATAATTTTAAGATGGTTACTGTTCAATTATCTTTTTTAGATCCTGTTTGACCTGCTTTGTAATTAATCACTATGTACAGACTTTCTAAACTTGACTTTGTGTCAGATCTTATTTCCAGAATTGGCTCCATGAAGTCATTAGAAGCTCTGTCATTTACTTAGATAAGAAATTTTCAGCTTGATTTCGTTTCTTTTCATGTTACCGTTTCCCTATCCAATGTACGGAGTACTTGGCCCACTGGAAGCCTACGAGCACTGGAGATCAGGACACTTAGTTAAGGCACATGGGAGACATTAATTGTTACCTCTTTGCCTGTTGAAAAGAATTTATGTTTCAGGGTTCACTATGAATTCCCAAGCCCCAAAACAATACAAATCAGTACATTTCTTTGGTCTTGCAACCTGACTGTCAACAGTTTAGCCCTGTGATTTCTGCACGGTTTTTATCAACCCATAAATTTTGCTAATAGGTAAGAAGAGTTCGCATAGACAAAACAGATCTTCTTGACATGGGATTAATATTAAAATTTATTGCTAAGGGAATATTTATATACACAACAATTCTAACTACTTTTCTTATAATAACAAACTTATATATATATATTCACAAATACCACCCCTCCTTTTCTTCAAAAAACAGTCTAGAGGAAGAAGGAGAAGAAAAAGTCTTTAAGGTAACAGTTCCAAATCACTGCAGCTAGAAAATCTCTCTCTCTTTCTCCATCGGAATGCAGGAGAGTTTGCCTCCCACCTGCAGCCGCTTGTCTAGGGCTACTGAGGGTTTACCATGGGCTTCGAGGGAACACTCGTATCACCATGTCATCACCACAGAGTACAGGGCTCCGTGGAGGTTCCTTCCACAAGGTGTTTCAGGGGGTTTCCTAAGAGTCACCACCCCTCCCCGGGTCACAGGGGTTCTGGGTTTTTTTTGGCTCAGTCCATACCCAAGAACGTTCTCTGGTGTTCTGCTCTGCTGCTCCAAGTAGTTTCTTCTCTCGCTCTCTGGAATTCTTCCGACTTTCTGCTTTTGGCCGAATGCCCAATCTTGGCTCTTGGCCCCGGTCGGTGACTCTAATTCACCACCGCCGCCCCATTTGCAGTGAAAGGGGTCATCCTGCCATCACACCCGGTCCAAAATTGCACCGGGCCCCCCAGTACTGGGGGCTTAGGGTTAGGCTCAGCCCTCAGACTAAGGCCCACATTCGTGAGGGGCTCGGCCCCTCAATGGGGAGTTCACCAGCTTCTTTATCATTTTGTGGCTGTAATTCTTCTGCAATTGGTTGCATGTGGTTTCCAGGTGATTTAGTTTTGGCTTCAAGCCATCCCTGCCCTCCTCGGGCCAGGCTAGGCCCCGGGAGGGCCCACACACCCCAGGCCAGGCTGGGCCAGGGCGTGCCACCACGTTAACTCCTTAATTTCTTCTGCGCAATTCGTTTCCCTTCTGGTTTGTTAAATATGTCATTCATAGAGACATCACAAAAGTCTTTGATTGGCTACTTAGCCGGAATTTCACCTGGAGTTAACCATTTGCTACCCCAGTACTGGGGGGATGGGCTAAACCATGACACCTGACTTAAAATTTCTGCAGATTCTTTCCCCAAATCTGTCACTGATAGAACACTGATACCCTTGAAAAATTATTATTTTTTTTAAAGTTTATCATGCAATAAATTCTTTTCTAAAGTGACTGTGCATTCCAAGAAAAAAAAAATCTTCACATACGAAATGTGATACATTTCTAAAAAAAGGATTTCCCTTGGACTGTAAGCTTACTAATGAATAAACTATACCTACTGAAGATATATTAAACATCTTACTATATGTTTAAGAATACTGTTGCAAAGTGCCTGTGCAATATCACCCAAAAATATGTTGCAAAGATATACATGTATATATGAACCTCCATTACAGACACCTTTGTACATACAGTCATACATACAGAAATATATACCTAAAATACACACAAATAAAAAAAAAGAGACATTAAGGAGACAATCTAAAAATAGTGAAATAAATACTGAATGTCTTTATATACTGGAATTGATAATTTCAGCATTTTATTAGACTTGTTGAGATCAGCTATAAAGTAAGAGATAAAGATTACTAGATCTTGTTTAAAATATTTGTGGGCAAGTGATGTTTTATAGTCAAGAGTTTTATAATATTATTTACGTTCCACTTTCCCCTTCCTCCTCCTGCTCTATAACCTTCTCCCAGAGACAACTGCAATAGTCTCAAAAAATCCAAGAACTTGCAGCAAGGGAAAAAACACCCACAAACAACCCAACACATGATGCTGGAATTAAAAATAAATTATATGGAATTCAAGAAAAGCAAAAGAACAGAATATCTTAACAGAAGTAAAATGAAATAAATCTGGGAAAAGGCTGCTAACAGTATGTAATATATCTGTTCTCAGACACTGCAAAAACAGATCTTGAACTCCAGAAATCTGCAGTAAGTGCCTGAGTCTCATTTCACTAACAAACTGTAACAGCAAACATGTAAGGTCCAACTATATCACCTTCCTCTTAATTCACTTTCTTATTAAAAATTTGTGTTTGGAACAGACACAGTTTATTTGGTGGGACTGATATGCAAACAGCTGTTTGCATGATCATTAAAACAATCATTCCTGGAGCAATTTGCTATTTGTAATTCAAAGCAGCTCCCTTCATTCAGGTTTTTTTGTTTGGTTGATTTGGGGGTTTTTCTTCATTCTAGCTAAAAGTATACTTGATACAGAATACAACCACATTTGTGTTAACTAATCCATTAATCAGTAAACGAGGGAAAGGGTGCTGGGAATTTCAGTTTTAATAATTTTCTGAGTGTTTTCCCACAACTTCTATAATGTTTTCCTTCTGCTAAAGCATACACACTGCACTTCAAAGAAAGCCAACTATAAATCAAATCCTCTTTTTTTTTTTTTTT
>VXAY01006800.1:2359671-2556390 GCA_013399855.1 Oxyruncus cristatus | reverse complement strand
TTTTTTTTTTTTTTTTATTATGTCTGGTAATAGGCAATTTCAAACCAATACCTCTGAGTTCTGGTTTAAAGCCTACAGGAATGGATTTGAAACATTCCAAAGAAAATAAAGCAAACTCAGCCATAATCACCATAAAACTATTCTTCAAATGGTTCTTTCTAAAATACCCTGATTCTTAATTTGCACATAAAAATCAATGCAGTACTACTTTCACCAGCTCATAGGAGAGACCAGAGCACCTGTCAGAACACCCTAATTTGAAATATAATTTATACTGACTTCATAAAGATAATGATAATTTATTTTCTGTTATTAAAAATATGCATTTTACTAAAATAAAATGTTTAAAGGTGCTATAGCCACACATATGTGCATGTACAGATACTGTACACACACTTGCCTTTCTTTTGAGTTAACTCTCATACAGGAAAAAGCCTTTGACTGATAATTGGCATAAAATCTAGTTGTACACAAGTCTCCAATAAGCTTATTTTCAATTCTGGTAGAAGAAGTCTTTGAAGATTATTACTTTAAAGTACTTCAGCTGCTACCTATCACTTGATACAGGCAAGATGAAAAAATAAAATTTATCATCACACAATAGGAAACATCACTCTTTCTGGCTAATTCCACTGAACTCCATCCATCTTTTCCTTTTCCTTCTTCTTTATGATATGAGGTTTAGGGGCCTTGACAAGAAATGGATTCAATTTTTCCCTGCAAATGCAATCAATAAAAAATAGAGAGCACTACTGTGCTCTCTTTAAAAGAACTGGAATACACTTCTGATGATTTATTCAACGTATAGGCCCTGGTCTGCACACAAGACAGAGTACAACTTTATTTGAAAAGCCTGAGAGCTATTTCCTCTATCTGAAAATATGTGAGCCGCTGTTCCCTGCTGCAGCAGCTACACATACACTGGGGAGAACAGAAGGGAGCTCCTCAGCAGTTCATTAATCTTCTTTTAATGTGTGGAATGTATTATCCGTCCGTATTCTGCTTAATGAAGTTGACTCATTGATTTCTTTAAAGATAACACTGAGTAGTTATTGTTATGAATTAAATATACGCTTGCAATCAAATATTATGGTATTTAAAAGTGAGCACAGAGGGATAATACTTTTGCAAATGCATATTTTTGCATATATGTGTGCAGACACAGACATTTCCATCTGTAGCTACGCTTATCAGACAACAGAGAAACTCTACTGAAGGTATTAAATATTCTTCTTTATGACTCATGTGTTTCAGTAATTTTCTTGAAGACTACATTCCTACCAGTTTATCTTAAATTACACAGAATTTTACTCGCTTTCAACTGTCACTGTAAAGTTGCATACCCATCTTTTACACCGGACTAAGAAGGAATGGACTTTTTATTTTAAAGTACTTTTAATTAGATTTTTGCACTGGCTTTTATATATGAATGTGTATATGTATATACACATACACATGTGTATATCCACACATGCATATGCATTTTCTATATAATTCCCAAATATAGTAATTTGAGGAATTAATACAGTACTAACTTGAACTTCAACCCTTCAAATTTAGTTGCATGTTTTAAGCCAACTACTTCTTTCATGAAAAGCCAAAATGCCAGAGCAAAGGAAAGATTATAGTGGCTCCAAAGTGAACACTGTCTCCAAGGTCACTTCTACTTGGAGTGGCCTCAGAAACACAAATTTAGATATTTAGGTTTTCCATAGAAAACCATAGGAAAGTGGCCAACTCAAAACAGTCATCCCAAAAAAATTCTCTGATAATTAGAAGCCAGTTAAAGAGAGTAATTGGAAAATTTTGAAAGCTAAGGGAACTGGGGAGCATTTTACCCAACCTCTCATTTAGATTCCCTTAATTTTTATCAAAACGAGGTTATACAAATGTAAAGAAAATGTACTCTTTTCATTCAAAGCAAGAGAGGAAAAGCAAAAATAAGTCTAAAAATTTAACAACAGCTGTTACATAATGGCATTTCCAATTGGATAGGGCATTACTTTGCAAGACGCTCTGCTGGATCTTGTACATATTGCGTATCTTCAAATTAGTTACAAAATCTTGCTTTGAAAGTAGCATTTCTGTTTCCTACCATAACACAATTTAAACTTACTAGATAATCAGAACTGTTCAGGTAACACACATTTAATGGTGCATAAAACCAAAGAATTAAAATGCAATTTTTAGCATATGAAGCAATAATTAAATGAAATAATTTCAACTTCTATAGAGTAAATATTTTACACTTGCAATTAAAACCACAAATGATAAATTGTCATGTACTTTTTTTCTTGAAATGAACAACTTCTCCACTCCCCATTAGTTATTTGACATTATGTCCCAGACACTTCTATAATGATTCTCTGAAGAAGTCACTGAAGTCTTGAATACTGTTGTGTCTGTGTCAAATCAAGTAAATTAATTGGCAACGCCATACGTTGTCTGCTGCCTGGCTTAGCTGCCACATGCTGATAGCTAGAGAAGCACAGTAAAATAAGTAACGCCCAGGAGAAGGAAATGAGAATAAAAATGTCAAGAACAGAAGGTGGAATTAAGCTTCTATTATAGCTCAACAAAAGAAGAGTTAATACAGTGCAGAGTAACAGACTCTTCACTAAACACCCATACTTTTTCAACAAGTTTGTTTATCTCTACAAAAGAAGACACTCTTATTATATACTGCCACGCATTGCTGATAACAGCATTTGTGTACATCTTACACATTCTTGCCTTGCTTCCTCTTATATCAAAATATACCATGATGTATTCCAGAATGAACTAATACCTGATGTAAACAACCATACAGTACTGTCGGGCTATTTTCTGTGAAGGTGGTAAGAAGATAAAACATGAAAGATACTGTTGATTAGAGTGGTTCTGGAGGACTTTTCAGACTTTGTAGGGCTGTGCACAGTGTAAGTAAAATGAAAAACAATAATATTTTTTAAGTAATTACAGCACATGCTGAATCTTTATTATTATTATTACTGTTAGACTATTTATTATTGGGTTTGCACATTAGTTCAAAGCCAGGCCTGTATTTGGAAATAATTCCTTCTTTAAAAAACAAAACAAAACAAAACAACCCCCCCAAAAAACAACAACAAAAAAAAAACGAAAAAAAAACTAAAAAAAAACAAAGAAAAGAAAAAAAAAACCAAAAACCACAAAAAACCCCAAACAAACACCAAAAAAATCAAAACCAAAACCAAACAAACAAGCAAAAAAAAACCCACAAAAAACCAAAGCCACAACAACAACAACAACAACAACAACAACAACAAACAAGGAGATGAGTATATTTTATTTTTATGGAAATATCTGGGATTAAATATCAAAAAAACCCACTTAGAAAGTAATGATGACTGTATTTGACATATTAACTCAAGTCTTCCTTCACTTCGCTCTATTTGTTAGCATTTCAAAGGATATCATAGTGACACTCAAATTAAATTTACTATAGAGATATGCTTGATCTTTAATGAAGACTTTTCTCTATAAAAAAATTAATTAGGTGTTAACAAAACCAAACAAAACCAATCAAAAGACTTTCAGAAAATGCTGTCTTCAATCTGCCAGTGTACCATCATTTCAATAACTTTCTAATCACTAGAGAACCTTACAAGATCAGTAAATCCCAAGCAGTAGCTGGTTCAAGTAAGAAGAAAAAGGACTAGGAACGCACCGACTCACGCAAAAATATTCCCTCTTTTGCTCTTTTCCATTATACTTCGTATTTATTATAGTCTGAAAACAGTTACGTCAGAAATGGATGCTATCCCATGTTGGTTTTATGTAGATTGTCTAATAAAAAATCTTACAATTTTTCTTACAACACGTATAATGTCCATCAACAGCATTCCCTTCTATCCTCTCCCCAGCCATGGCAAATTGGAAAGCACACTGACCTCCAGGAAAAATAGATATGTTAGTACAATAAAATAAAGATCACTTGACACATTGTCTGGGATTCTCTAACTTTGTTTTTTCCATTATGCCAAGGAGGTGAACGGCATGTGGACAAAGTGCTGAAAGTGTCCAGTAAGGTAGCTGTGAGGAACAGAAGAGTAGAGAGAGGTTCAGTAATGCAAACTAAAAGAATGAGCCAGTCAGAAAGCAATCCCACCCTTGAAAAAGGTAAGTAAGGATGGCACTAGCCCTGTAACAAATAGGTGTACACTATTTAAGAATAAATAAGAGCAGACAATTAGAAGATCTCTTTTAGAAGAGAAGGTCCTAGAATGGTCTTCTGCTAAGAGGCACCAGCAAGGAGCCCAGAGCTTTTAAGATGGACCTTGATTGGTTTATGAACAGAATGACATGGCCTAGCTAGACTAAGAACTGGGTTTGGAGCTGCTCTGTTTTGATAGATCACCCTTTGTTACAAATAAAGAAAGGTCTGTTTAGAAGCTCAAATTTAATAAACACAAACAATGCCCTTTTATAGAGAGTTAAGGGTAGCACAAGAACTGGAAAGAAATGTTCTTATTAATCTTTAATAATAAATAATAATATTGATCTTTATCATTTAATCAATGAGTATTAAATGTTTTCAAATAAACTATGAATATTTATATTACCTGTAGATATAGTTATACTATGATTACATGCATATGCATGCTGCATACATAAAATATTTTAATTATTAATAATTCTGTATAATAAAAATATTTTATGTATATTATATAGATAATATGTGGAGAACATACATATTTTAAGAAATATTGAAGTAATATAGTAGATTTGGTTAATGGATTTTAATCTAATCCTCCTATAAATTAAATATTAAGGAATAGAAGACTGGTTTAATCCATCTAAATATATTTCTGACAATAGAACTCCAAGACACACCAAGTGTGTGTGAGTGGAATACAATACACAAGCAGAAAATGTGAGCAAAATGATGATACAAGGTCTGTTTTATCACCTGAGCTGGTGACAGCTCCTGCTTCTTGTCAATATTCCAACCATCTCATGGATGAGTCTTGTGAATTACAAATAATGAAATTTCCTCAAATATTCCTTTTGCTGTTTTTCTTGTAATTGTTTTTGGCCAAAGACTGGTCCAAATAGGAAGTGGACTAATATTATCTGAAATTCAACTACCCAAGGAAAAAGTCCTCTCTCTCCAACAGATGGATCATCTGTACCATGTGCAACTGCATTATGCCTTATTATAAGCAGAACATAAAATCAGAATAGAAATTTTTATTCTTTGGCCCAGCAACATCATAGGTATTATACATCAATTGTTAGTTAAGTGTAGTTTGGTGTTGTTTTCCAGATTATATAGATGGAACATAAATACAATTCTTCTCTTTCAAAGATCATCGGACTATAGAGGACTAGAAATGTTGAAAGCTTGCTGCCTGTATAAACAGAGGTTCTTTTCTCTCTGAAGACATTGCTGTTTCTTTCTTTAAAGACTTTCCCTGTATCTTTCCCTGTATCTTTACAAGAGGAAAAATATATTATTTTTATTTCATCTATAGCATTTAGTCTACGAGGAAGGACACACAGACTCACAGACTGTTCCCAGAACAGTCCTGTTCTGAGATGCCAAGCTGAGTTTCATTCTTGGCATGAATCCTGGACTCCCTGACGTTAATGACAAAAATTTTACTGCCCAGGGAACTGATTTTATCCTTCATTTTCAGAGCACTGTAACCCTGCAGTGTTCAGCCACTCTCTCTGTACATAGTATTTTGGCAGTCTAATGCAATAAGCAGATAATAATATTAGGAGTCGGGACTTATTGCTTTAGATTTTTTAAGCAAAAGAAAAAAAAATCCTTATAGATCACTTCATAAGACTCAAAATGTCTTTGAAATAATGTACAACTCAAAAGGATCTTTGAGAACTCAGTAAAATTAAGCTTCTTTATAGCTGGTTTTGTCTGCTTCCATGTCATGAGTAGTCTCTTAGGATTCATCTGAATTTTCTCTATTCATTGCTTTAATCACTCAGCATAGCAGTTCTTTGTTATACTATGTCCAGACAGGAATACTTTTTTACAATCATTTGCTTGCTGAAGGTCTCCTAGTTTTCAAATTACTTTGTAATTATAAAACCACAGGAAAAGGCAGTAAACTTGAAAAAAACTGAAATAGGATGAAGAAAGACATCTTATCTTCCATCTACCTTACCGTTTAAAAAGAAATTTTATCTTACAAATATCTACCCTAATGGCTTAAAGTGTACTAAATTTTAGTTACTTTAGCCTCCCATATTTAACCAAGGGCCATTATCCCTCCTGAATAAGTAAATACTGCATAAACAGAGTTTTTAAAATGAAAGAAGCTGCTGACTTTGAGTTTCTAAGAGCTTCTGTATAGATGATTCTCAATACTAGGAAGAGATCAATGTATTAAGAAAATACAGACACAGCTGGAGCAATTCCTGTAGAGTGAAAAAATGCATCTGGAATCAAATTAGTTAAGAACACATTAAAAAAATCCCCAAAGTCACATGGTATTTTGAACACCTAATTTCAACTTAAGTCAGGGAATAAGAATAGTGAGTAACATATTCCTAGGATAAGGAGAAGGATATAAGAATATAAATCTGGATTTAAAATAAGGCCGGGGAGTCACATCACATAGTGAAATACAATAGACTTCAGCACCGTTATTACAGACATTTCCATACATATTTAACTTTTATATTTGATAAATGAAGGAAGCAAAATGCCAGCAGCTTAGCACCAGCTAAATCCCACTGTGCTCTGACGATCTGCATTAGTTCAGGATGTACTCCAGGGAAATAATGCAGCACTCTGCAACAACTGTTTCAAAAAATTAAAAGGAAAGACTCAGTGTTTTTTTTTCTTTTTCATATAACTTTCAGGGGAAAAAACAAACAAACAAAAAACACTCAGTACTGTACAAAGCAATAGAAAATTTCTTGTGATAAACTCATGACTTTGCTTTTCTAACACCTTATTGGTTTCAGTGACTTCACCTGTATCAGCCAGAAGTGCAGCACAGCAGAAGCAGATATAGTTGCTGCTGGGAATGTGACATTCATATTATCCAGGTTTTGGAGATTTTATTTTCTGCTCCATCTAACCTGTGCTGTAGCCTGAATGCCCATTAACAGCAGATGCAGGCCAGGGGCACTGTCAGAGGGCACCTTCTGGTTTAGCTACATCGGAGGGGAATCCAGCTGCCACTCTCTGAGATGGCTCAGCAATGTCAACTGCAGTAACTTGGGCCAAGCTGTTTTCTTCTAAAGGGCATTTCTGCTCCCAACTAAAATACTCACACAGACAGATCCAGCTCTCATGAAGCAATGACAGTCAAATAAATTAGGTAGCTGAAAGTGAGAGGGACTTGCTTTCCAGTGGCAAAGAAGTTCACAGTCAACTAGCAACACTTAGCTTCATACTCCAGAGTGCCATCCTGTCTCCAGCACAATGTCACCTCACAATTTTCATTACCCTAGTTATCAGTAGCAGCAGATGTATTTGGATCCAACTATAGCAATATTTTCTGTTATAACTGCAAGGAGACAACATTCAATTTATATAACGAGATGGGCCTGAGCATAAAGAAAACAAACAAAACATATATTTTTATAGACGGAGAAACGAACAGTAACACATTTAACAACAGAACTTCTCATCTGAAAAACAACTGCTTCCTTGATACAAATATTCTGTAGACTAATGGCCAGTTTCCCACTTGTTGCAAGTGGACATATTTTCACTAAAGCCACTGATACGTTATTCCAGTGTATAACCTGAAAACGCGACCGTGATTTTATAATTCTTGGTTTCACCATTACAACTTGCAGTCCAAAAGCAAAATTAAGGCACTTTAAGGGCCCAAGAACACTCTTCACAACAGTTAAATTTTACTTTAATCAGTTCCTCTAAATGATTTATGAATATAACAATGGCTTAGAAAATAAGACATCACCAACAATAAAGAAACCAGAGCTGGGACTCTGGCTTATGGAAACTGATATACCAATATTGAAGGTGTTAGTGCTAAATCAATTTGATGTACCTGCTTTTAATTTTTATTCTAATACTCACTTTCAGGAAAATCTTTGGCATATCACAATCTTACTAAGTATCTTCTTCAGCTTTGGAACATGAACAATTTTTATCCTTAATGTCAGTGTCAGATTCAGAAAAAAAATTTAAGAGTCTTTAATGTCTTGAAGGTCTTTTGAATGATTTCTTCACATAATCTGGTGCTGTGGCACAAACCCCACTTTATGTTGTACATAATTTCTGTATTGTTTATGAGTCAACATCTGGATAGCATTTTACAGTTGTAAACTCATGTCATATGTAAACAAATTACTGCATGGATTTTTTTTCAAAGCATCAATCCAACAATTGGAACATGGACTGATGTTTGTAGAGCTGTTGAACAAAATTCACTTTATGCTGACAATATATGAAGTACTCTTTTATTTTAGATATCCAGACTTCCTATCACTGGCAGAATTCTTAAAAAAGATTTGTTTTGAAGTCAGGAAATAAAAAAAATTAAATTTCTTTTTTTTTTTTTTTTTTAATAGGACAATTTTTTTTTTGCAGAAAAAAAAATATTTTATTCCTTCAGTTATCTAGCTACAAGACAGAACCAAAAAATGGCAAGGTACAAATGTTCTGTAAGACAAACTCCCACAAACTTACTTCAGGGGCAACATTTAAAGAAACATTGTAGGACTACCCAAAGACAATTTGTTTTTCATAACCAAAGACAATTTTTCTCACAAAATGGGATTTCAGGTGGATGACCTAGTGAGCAATCATCGGGTATCTCTCCCTTGTCCCCCTTCTTGACAGCTTATGCCACAGCAAAGCATAAAATACTGTAAAAGTCATCCAGTTCACATGTCATGACAACATACAACAAACCAAAAAGGCAGACAAGTTATCCATCAACTGCTGAGAAGAGAATAACCCCCAAGGCAAGGGAATAGACAAATGCTGTAGCTATTCAATTTGTCACAATTAATTAGCTAATTATTAACGTATTATGATTTCATTTTTTTAAGTACAATCTAATCAAATGAGTAGAAATCTTTCATGTCTTGAAAATTTTTACAGTGAGAATTAAGACCTGACATTTTAAGACAAACATGAGCAGCAGGTTGAGAGAAGAACTGTACAGCAGTGGAACAAGGATAGAGGCTACTGTGGAGCTCTGCCATAATCTTCAATTACCCACGGTCCTCCTGGTTTTGGAAAACTAAAAAAACAACAACTACTCAACATCCGTCTACCTCTGACCTCTCATTCCCTGTTATCTGTGACAGAGAATTCAGATCAAATCAAGGAATAATTTTGGAAACTGAAGGAAACTTTATTGACTACAAATGGAAGAACTCAAGAAAAAGGGGTGCAAGAATCTACTGGTGCAGAAATAAGGTGTGTTTTGTGCAGGTATATAGTGAGATACCAAAAAATAAAAAAGATTGTTTTGGGGGGAGCTCAATAATTGGAAACAACAATTGAGACGTTTCAAGATAGTCAGTCAAAAATAATGCTTTTGAGACAAACAGAAAGTGCTTAATGAAATTACCTTAAAAATTAGTACTGATTATTCTGTAGGGAGACAGGGAATAAAACAGTAACCCCATACGATCAACTGCCACAAAGTTACTTGCAGAGATACACAAAGAGAAAGCTTTGGCAAATTATATATTTTGTGCCATTTTCCATCAACCCTCACCAAAGACATAAAAAAAAAGCCCCAAAAACATTTAAAAGGCATGTATACATAATTTGTAGCTAAGTTTTAAATATTCAATGTCTTGTGGATTATATAAATAATTTTGAAAATATATGGTTATTTTAGTATGCGTACATATACTTAGAAAATATATATATAAAAGCAGTGAGTACCCAGTGCAATCTATGGGTGAGACAAAAAATACAGTTCTCACAGCGGAGTAGGAAAAAGCTGAAATGAGCAGTTACTTATTTTGCCTGAGGTTGCATATTACTTTGGCCTTACACTAGGCTTTCATTAGTCATTCCAGCAATTAACATTTTGCTCATCATCTTCCTTCATCTGCCTAGAGCTTTCAGTGTTTGTGTCCAGCAAGACTGCATTACAGAAAAAAATTAAAAAAGGAAAAATAATAAAAAAATAAACCTACTGTAGTGTTTTTTTGTAATGTTGAAAAAATGCAAAAAAAATAGCAGGCCTTACCACTATACTTTTTAGAATCAGGACATAATTCACTCTTTCATGCAATGACTGTGTTCATTGATTTAATTAGGATTGTATTGCCCTAAATATTACAAATAATGCATTCTTCAGTGGCATCTCCCAGTAAAAACTGAATCAGCAGATGCATCAGCAACATAAACATACAAATTTAGTGATGAGAGAGTACTCTCACTGACATTAATGCATACTGGTGTGCCAGATTGGAGTTTTTTTCCCTCCAATGTGAATAGTAAAACTGCCTACCTATACTGTCAGCCTCTATGTCAGCATACATTGCATTATTAGGTTTTAATTATTATTTGCTAGGCCTGCAGAGTAAATTTAATAGTAAAATAGGGCAAAGTTCTAATGTAGGAAACTCTGGTTTGCTCTTCTTTAGACTGCTCTGTAATGGCAATGGTCATCTGCCTCATCGTTCAATTTAGTGACTTTAAGACAACCCCAAGCTCTGAAATTAAACATTCAAGCTGTATTTCTGTCTTTTGAAAATTTAACTACCAGAATGCATGAAAAATGCTAATAGATCCTTCATGAGAGATCATAAATCAAGTAACTTATCTGAGTAACTAGAAAAGAAATCCCAGCACTATTACAATTCTAATCTTCAGAGGTAAAAGATGAATTTAGTTCTGTGACAATCAGTCCCTTATTGAGATTTCAACAGAACTTATTGTATTACCCTATTTTTTTTCCCTTTCCATATCTCTATCTGCACTTATTGGTGATATTTGAAGTATTTTTTCAGTAAGAAGTCAAAGTAACCTTCAGAGAAGTGAGCCTGAAACATCAACAGTAAATAAATTACTTACAAGTGCCATAAAGAACTCGTAGACATCTCCCAAAATGAGTGTCATTACAGTTATTGCTCCAACAAACCCTCTCCAAACACACATAGTAATACTGTATTTTCTAATAGGAAAGTTCTAGGGCATCCTTACAAAACTTTCTGGAGCTGCATATAGTGGGGACAAAAAAAGGCAAGTGTTAATTTTACTCAAAATTGTCTTGTGTCCTTAATAATGTGGAACATCTTCACTTTTTTTTCAGCTCTACTGAAACGCAAGGCCCAGAAAGCTTTCTCTTGTGTTTCCTACTCTCTGGTCACTGCTGCTAAACAGTGCATTCTTTCAAGACTAAGAATTAAATTATTTGTAAACAAAACAAGTGAAAGAACGGTCTACAACAGATTTTTAAGTCTAAAGCTGTGCCTTCATCTTGGAGACACTCAAAACCCATCTTGGCATGGCTCTGAGCAACCTTCTCCAGCTGACTCTGCTTTGAGAAGGGAGTTGGACTAGATCGTCTCCACAGGTCCCTTCCAGCATCATCCATACTGTGATTCTGCAATGCCATCATTATGCATATGTACAGAAAACCTCATTGTTGTGAATGATCTGCCAGAGCTGGTAAATAACGGTGTGCTAAACATTTTAAGCAGGAACAAGGAGAGAAGGGACATCTGATGGAACGTTCTGTTCTGTTGGTCTATTAGAGCCAATCAACTTGGATGGCCAATCAGACTTAGATGGGTTTTATTAGTGCGAGGGAGAGCAAAGGCATTTATTTCCTTCTCTGATTCTGTAGGCCTGTCATATCTGCCATTACTCAGGAACAAGAAGAGGAAGAAAATAAGCTCATCAGAAAGTCATATAGATACAACTCCATGTAAAGTAGAAAGTGGGGGGTGGTGGGGGGGTGGTGGGAAGAGGAGAATGAGTGCAGAAAAACTGCTACAAATGGAAAATGGGATCCACCATCCCCAGAAACAGAGACCAGACTTCAACTATAGTCCAGAATATCCTGAACCTGGCATATGTGACCTTCTGAAGTAATCACACAAAAAAGAAAGTATAAGCCACTGAAAAGAGATGATGTGGAGACTATGAATTTAGAACTACCCCTCCCAAAGCTGCATGCAAATATCTTTAAAATTCTGTAACAAAATAGTTCCTTCACTTCCCTAGCACCTTCCTGTGACTTGCAATAATTAGTAGAAGCTAAGTATTTTACTTATTGCATACATTTTCATATTAACTTTATTCTTGAAAGCACTCTCTATTTTTTGGTCAGTTTGCATGGCATTTGCTTACATATCAATCATATGCATGCAGCAATCTTTCACTTACAGGTCAGATTCTATGCCTCTCTATTTTATAGTCATCTTATTCTAGCAAAGAGCTTTCACTTCTCTTGTCAGCTTCTATTGAATTTTTTTCATATTGGTTTTTCAAAGTAACAGCTTTCTACTTTCACTTCATTTTCATAGCTATCATATTAATTTCATATTGAAGTCAACATTTTGATCCTCTGTTGCCTTTTTCCACAGTATAGCATTTCTACAGCTAAAAGCAATTTAAACACTTGATTTTGACATTACTGTTAACTGCTCAGAAGGACAATCCTAAAACCCTGTGATGACTTTGGACAGTGTCTCTTACAGTGTCTCTTAAAATTCACAGAACTCTTGGATGATATCTTTCTAATCTTACACCAAAAACTGTCTGCTCTTCCAATTATCCCACTGATTTTGATGAGAGGAAAAAAAACCATAAAACTTAATTGGGTAACCTTGCCACACACAAAAAGCTGCACATCCGTTTTATGGTACAAGTAGGCCAATTGACTTATTTTACTTACTTATAAAGCCTTTACAAAAGCAAAACTTTCCATGAGAGTCAGGAATTATTTCACCAGAAATAACTTAGAATTGATATTCCTTCACCAGGATCTTATATCTCCACAACTTTACTTACACTCACCTCAGTGAAACACCTTCCTCTTATGGCCAGAAAATGCTGATTGTTGTAAGCTCCCAGAACCAAGCCTTAAAACACTCTATTTGCCCACATGAATTACCACCAAATCACAGAATGGACTAGTTTGGAAAAGACCTCTGAGATCGAGTCCACCCTTTGACCTAATACCACTTTTTCTACTAGACCATGGCACTAAGTCCAGTCTTTTCTTAAATACCTCCAGGGACAGTGACTCCACCACTTCCCTGCACAGCCCATTCCAATGCCAAATCACTCCCTCTGCAAAGAAATTCTTCCTAATGTCTAACCTAAACCTCCCCTCACACAGTTTGAGACTGTGTCCTCTCATCCTGTCGCTGCTTGCTTGGGAGAAGAGACTGACCCCACCTGGCTACAACCTCCTTTCAGGTAGTTGTAGAGAGTGATGAGGTCTGAGCCTGAGCCTCCTCTTCTCCAGGCTAAACAACCCCAGCTCCCTTAGGTGCTTCTCACAGCACTTGTGCTGCAGACCCTTCACCAGCCTCGTTGCCCTTCTCTGGACTTGTTCCAGCACCTCAGTATCCTTCCTAAATTAGGGGTCCAGAACTGAACACAGTTCTCAGGAGGTGGCCTCACCACAGCTGAGTACAGGGGCAGAATCACCTCCCTGTTCCTGCTGGCCACACTGTTCCTGATCCAGGTCAGGATGCCATTGGCCTTCTTGGCCACCTGGGCAAAAAAAATATGGAACACTTCACAAATTCGTATGTTATCCTTGTGCAGGGGCCGTGCTAATCTGCTCTGTACTGTTCCAATTTTTACTATATGTGCTGCTGAAGCTGTCCCAGTACCCCAAAGTGTCCACCCTCTTGTACTTCTCCAGATACCTGTGGCTCCTTAAATTGACATTATGCTATAATGCAAGGGTTAGGGGTGGGAATGTAGGTTCTAAATCCTGTACCTGTACAGACATATCCAGAGGAGAACTTTTCCAAGGGAACATAGCAATGAAGCTACTTCAATCACCATTCTTTCAGAATGTAATCAGAAATTTATCAAAACTAGAAAAAGGAAACAACAAAAAAAAAAGGGACTTGACATCAACATTTTTAAATTATCAAGACTTGTCCTAACGGGATATAAAGAAGATAATGCTTTTTCATACAGACCAATGTACAAATATTCAGTTGCTTTTATTCCTAATAGAGCACTGTTATTGTGTTTGAAGGTAAATTTTGATTTGACATATTAGTAAGCACTCTGTATGGCTCAAATGATCCACTTATAGTGGAACCTGAAAACATTAATTTCTACACTGAAGCCAGCACTAGAGGCTATTTGACCCAATTTTCTGCTTACTCAAAGAGAGCCAAGTATGTTATTTATTACAACGTGGCTGTCATCACTGTTACATATGCATTAAAGCACAGAAGGTAATTTCTGTTCTTTCATAAATTTAAATTGCTGGTGCCTCTAAACCAACGCATTTCCGGTTACTGTAAATGGAGTTTTCTTTCTTCATAAACAATCTGTGCACATCACTGTAGAGAAAATAAAACAAGGCATCACCTCTCAAAACTACTGCATACATTCACAGTTGACAGTGTCAGAGAGCGTAACAGAAATTATAAGCATTTCAACCGCTGAAAACTCACACCCAAATGGCTTTCTTCTGAATTTGTTTCTGATAGAAGTTACATATGTGTAACCTATATGTATATATGTGTGCAGAAGGCAGAACTCCTGGCTGAGAAAATCTAAAGATTTGAAATGTCAGCGAGAGCAACAATTAACGTCAGACAGGAATTGGTGGGTGTGATGGAAGGAAGGAACAACGAGACTGGACATAAAATTACTTGTACTGGCGCGGCTAAATCAAAGAACCAAGTGATGCATTGGCAATCAGAGGAAGAAGGGAATTGCAAAAACAAGGTGGAGAAACACCAGCAAGTGAAAAAGCAACAGTTTCAATTTGCTATCTTCAAAGATACAAAGGAAAAACAAGCAGCGCAAATGACGGAAGCTGGAGAAAAATGGGCAGCTAATTCAAAAGGGATGGATGATACTATAATTCCTCTGAGACTGCCGAAGACAGCACTTCTTTCATTATTTGAGAGAGATGTCAGGATGATATATATATATTTACTTGAAAGAATGGGAGACAGAAGTCTGGAAAATCATGCTAAAATCACTAAAAGTCTTTAGAAAACAGCACTAAGGAAAATAGGCTTATTTTGAATTTCACAGACAGGTATCCTGTCTACTGGGAACTAAAAAATATAAAAATTGGAGAAGATTCCAACAACAGTGAGGC
This sequence comes from Oxyruncus cristatus, assembly GCA_013399855.1. Classification (NCBI taxonomy): domain Eukaryota; kingdom Metazoa; phylum Chordata; class Aves; order Passeriformes; family Cotingidae; genus Oxyruncus; species Oxyruncus cristatus. Next base: position 2,541,142 of record VXAY01006800.1, on the reverse strand, counting down.
AGAGGTTACTGGTAGTTTTTCATGTTGGAATAAATAATTCAGCTTAAACCTCCTTTGCGTGGATCAGAAGCAAGCGTCAGGTGACAAAAGATTTTCTAAGAAATGTAGGCTCAGGTAATCTGCAGAGAGGAATATTCTTGTCCACAGATTAAAAAACAATGGCTCAGAAAACAGAGTTGTCACGATTTGGTGATATCACAAAAAAACACAAAAACCATGTGGATGAGTAAAACTCTCAAGAGTTTCCAAAGAGTCAGTGAGGAAAGAAGGGTCAAAATTGACACAATTTTTCAGCTGAAAGGGAACAGGTGTGAGACAGTTTTACAACCTCCAAACACCTTCCAAAAACACAGAGAAGGAAATGAGATAAACGCAGCAATGTTAAAGAGAAATCTCAGAGCATCAAGCAGAACAGTATTATAGTCAACACATCAGTTGTGCCATATCCACAGAATTTTGATTTGGCTATGATGGAAGAAAATGTTTAAGTGTGTGTGTCATAATCGCAGTATATTTGAACAAATCCTCAAAGAAGTAGAGCTCTCTGTAGAAGACAAGTAATTGAATATGGAGAGGATCAAATGTAATTAAAATTATGAATAGAACCGAAGAATATAAAGTTATAACGTAGCAACATTGCATCTTAATGGAAAAAATCAGAATGTTTATTGATTTTTGCAATCTGCTGGGTGAAAATATTGATAGATGATATGCTACAAAAAAAAAAAGAAACTCAAAAGGAGTTATTGGTGCCTGTTAAACACACTTAATATCACATTTTTATTTGGAGAGTGAATAAAGAAGAAAATAAATAGGAAAGGATGAAAATTTCACTGTCATGGGGCATACACAATTCCCTTCCTCTGAAAAAAAACCTACAACAAATGAAAAGATTCAGATATTTTCAATCAGAAGGTAGATTTCTTTGCGATCAATTAAAAAAAAAAAAACCACCAAAAATGTGATTTTAGGCTTATGTGATGGATTGTCACAGTTAGTAGACACCATATCATCTGCTAAATATGGCAGAACTGGAAGGAAAAGAGGAAGGTGTCTCCCAACTTGAGCTCCAGAAAAATGCTCTGGAAGAAAGTAAAGATTGCTCTTTTCCATCTTGCAACATTAGAATAGAATAGAATAGAATAGAATAGAATAGAATAGAATAGAATAGAATAGAATAGAATAGAATATTTCAGTTGAAAGGCACCTACAAGGATTATCCAGTTCAGCTAACGTGATTGATGACTGACAACCTGACTACTTCAGGGCTGACCAAATGTTAAAACATGTAATTAAAGGCATTGTCCAAATGTCCCTTAAACACTTGACATGCTTGGGGCATTGACCACTTCTCTAGGAAGCCTGTCCCAGTGTTTGACAATCCTCTTGGTACTGAATTATCCTTCCTAACGCCCAGTCTGAACCTCCCCTGAAGTATTCCCACACTGGAATAGTGATAGTGTCCTATCAGTGGATACCAGGGAGCAGATCTCAGACCTGCCTCTCCACCTCCCCTCCTAAGGAAACTGTAGACAGCAGGTATTGCTACTTATAAGAATGATTTTGGGGAGAATGACTACAGAATAATTAATTTATTTTAAAATCCCAAAATAAACAAAACAAAACCAAATGGGATTGAGGAAAACAGCTTAACTGAAGACTTAAAGACAAGAAGAAACACTGACTCAGCTTAATAATACACTTTGTATTGCAAGAGGAAGACAAGGAGATAAAGGTGAGATACTATCCACAGAAAAATCGTCGTGTTAAACAGGATACGAGGAAGGAGGGTATGGATGAGGGAGTAATAGATCAGTGAGGAGAATTATGCCTTAGAAGATAGTGGGAAAAGTTGGCATGGTGTTTCTTATGTCTTGTTTCTTTTCTACTTCTCTTGGACTCATTAAACAAACTCAAACAAATAAAGAAAAAAAAAGTAACAGAAAGGATAAGAGGTATAAAATATGTTTCATATTATGACAAATTGATTTAATGAGGACTCTTTCAGCCTGGGGGGAAGACACCTTAAAACCTATTGGCAGTACACTGGATAATGGTAAAAAAAAGATATATATTTTTTTGTACAATACTAATCCTATGCTGAAAAGACCTATTGTCACAGGCAAAAAAAACAAAGAACAAACAACAAAAAAGTTGGAATATAAAACGCAAAGACATTAACCTTCATCAGGAAGCCCTCCAGCCACAAACTCCAGCAAACTGAAAGTATATTAAGGGTACATACTTGCCCTAATCTGAACCCTTTTCTGTAAGTCTTCCAGTACTGTGTGATACCAACAAGTTTTTCAAATAAATTGGTGACATTTTCCATTTCACATTTTGAGTTAGCAAATGTACTGCTAGTGTGGGAATAAAATGCTCCGAATCTCTCCTGCATTTTTTGCCTGTGACAGACATTAATTTTCTACTTAATTTTTAAGTTTACTAAAAGTGGAAGGCTACTGGAATATATTTTGTCACCTGTATCTCACAGTGTCAAAAGAGTAGATGATTTTTAGGATATTGATGCTTGAACCAGACACCTGTTCCCCTTGGTGAGATCAGCATGGGTGACAGAGCTATGGCTACAGGAAACTGGACCTGATTGTGTATTCTGTCCCTTCCAGTAAAGCACATGAATTATTTCTTCATATATCATCATTTCTTGTAGAACCTTTATTTATTGGTTTTTTGAAACAAGAAATCTAAGTTGACACCTCACAGCTATAATAAAATACCACATTTTAATTATAAAAATCACCTAATCTTCAGAAATGATTGTGTGCTTGCTTCTACCTTCCTAGAAAAATTATTAAAATAAAATAGAATAACTCTCCATTATCAATTTGTACCTTAATTTACAGTAGCACTAAAGAATTATGCTGAATGACTAAATGATCAATAATTATTGACCTAATAGCAATAAAAATATTAGATTGATTGTGAGGTAGAAACAAGAGGAAGAAATTTACCAGCATTAAGTGGTTGACAACCAAAGCTATTTAAACAGTAGCTTCAGATGAGGCTCTTCTCCAATGTACTTAAGTGTTTTATGAACCATCCCAGTAACAAATACTTTAAGTGGGCAGTGAAATACTGCCCTCAGGAAAATTCAAGCAGATTTTCTCGTTTTTAAAATTGTATGGAAATGCATCTCATTCAAGAAGAATACACAAAGTAGTAAATACACTCTTGCTAAAGAAGTTTTGTAATACCAAACACCACTCTTTATGCAGTGTGGTGTTTGGAACAGTGATACTGAGTCAGATCAAAATTATATCTCAGAACTAGATGTTTTTACTAATCCAGTTAATGAAATACAAATCCTCTGCTTACTGAGAAAGAGAATGTATTCTACCTCCTAAAGAGAAACACTGTTGTCTATTAATAGCCATCAGTCTTTTCATTAACATCTTCCAGAAAGCAGCTCACAGTTCAGGATGATATATTGTTTTCTTCTGTGCAGCTTACTATCAAACATGTCCTCTGTCAGTGCCATCTAAAGCACAGTTGGCTTTCTTTTTTAACAACAACAACAAAAAAAAACCCAAACAAAAATAAACAAAAAAATCAAGGGAGATAAGAAAAAAGAAAAAGAAAAAAAAAAAGAAAAAAAGTAGAGTTTGCAATTATGCAGTGCCCTAATGGGTACTAGAGAACAGAAAGCAGAAAGAACAAAGTCATGGATTGGTTAAGTATACATATAGCTTTCTATGATATTAAGTAACACACTGCTTGAGAAATGCACACTGTTTAATTGCCTGTCCATGGATAAATTAATGCTTAGCACATTGGCAAAGACAAGCTATCAGAAAGTAAGTTGCAAGATATACCCAACTAAATATCCTATATTACATTTTTTGCATATTGTGAATGCAATGGTGCTTAGTGCTCCCTGCAAAAGTTAGATTACCTGAATTTTATAGTGAAGAGCATGCATTCAGACAGCTCCATTGTAGATGGATTTGATATTCTAACCATAGGTTGCCCTCTTTCAAACACGTTTCAGTGGTGTTACCCTTATTTGCAAGTGTGGATGGAGACCTCTCAGGGCTCCCTAAAGGGAGAACAAACAGTGGAATTGCTTGGCATATGCCAGAAAAGATTTGAGCGTGATCATTGTGCCAAAGGCTATGAAGTCAAAGTAAAAATAAAAGGTAGCAAATACATTACAACTGAAGTTTTCATTTCTACTAGTAGCCCTATTTCCAACAGCAATTTCTTTTTTTTTGTTTTTCCTTTTCAGAAACACATCGATACAGATTCTCAACTACTGTGAATAAGAATGCAGAAACAGAAAACACAACACTGAACAGAAGTAAAACTTACTGCATAACAACCAAGGGAATGGGTAATCTCTATCCCTGAATTCTGAAAGAAAGGGATTGTGAATTTACAGGAAGGGTTTCTAAAAATAGTACCATAGTGCTACATAAATATAGGACATACACTCTATGAAGAAAAAGGAGGAAGAAATGACTCAAGTAATCAAGAGACCTATAATGCATGTTTTTAGAATAAACAGTGAAAGAGGAAAACCAGAAAGATGAAGGGAAAATAGGATATAAAATACCAGATCAATACAATAATTCTAAATGTTTATTTATTTGATACTAGGGGGATGTGGAGGAAGAATCTAATTCAAATCATCCATCTAGTTGCCAGCAAAATATCGTGTCTTACACATCTTGTAAGTTTTCTAGGATGCCCAGTTGTGTCACAGCTTTCTTCTTGTATCTACCCTTAGCTGTATCACGGTTTTGGATTTTGTCTGTTATTGCAGGGCTTTTGGCATAATCATCCCAAGCATCATCATCTCTAGAGGCCTGAAAATAAAATCATTGACACCAATCATCCTCTCAATAACATCTACATTCTCATTCAGTTCCTGGCAATGGATCTATGATACAATCTGTTTTGATCAACATTAAGCTTTTTTGAATATGCTGAAATGACATAATTTAAAAAGTAATCTCTCCTTTCCTTTTGAGAAAATAAACATCCTTATTCCCAAGCAGCACTCCATATAAATTGGGTATTTCAAAAACATGATGCTAATGTCCAGTAATCAATAATAGACTGAAACTGAATTAACACACCATATAATCATCAGGGAGGAAATAGCCTATGGCACTGGAAAACTGATTTTTTTCTGAAATACATAAACACAGAGATTTTTAAATGTGGTGTTCCAAAACACCCCCAAATATACAAGAAGCCTTCCTTTAAGGGATTTAGGAACATAAATATCAGCAGAAACCTGAATCTTCTCTTCATGATGTACAATATTCCTCAGTTGATAGATAAAAGCATGCGTAGAGTATTACCATACGAGGGTAAGATACAGGTAAAGTGATAAATCTTCTTCAATCATTGCTGCATCATGTCAGATTTAAAGCTGCCCTGCATCAGGGTGTAACTTCTTCTGAAATATGAATATTGCTTGAGGGAACTTCTAACTCTATGCTGCCTTAGAAAGATTGTTCAAGTTTTGTTTCAATATTTAATGAGTTCTCTATGATATTTCAAAAGAATGTGTAGAAAGAGACCATTACAGAAGTAGTCTTTTATGGGTGACATGAAAGGAATATAGATAGTTAAATTAACAGTTAATCAGGGCTTCTAAGAGAACTTGACTAATGCATTTATCATTAACTTCACAAACATGTTCTTGCAAATCAAGGAGGTTTTTTTTCTTTTCTCCTTTAAAATAGGATTTTAGTACATTTTTTTCATTCATCAAAGCAAAAGGTTCATGATACTTGTTGAAGACCCTTATACTGTGAAAAGAGGAGCTAGTACTTGATTCCTTGATTCCTTTGTTTCTCTGAGAGGAATCTTCCTATTATTGTCTTTTTATTATCATGTAATTTGAAAAATATTTTCTGGCAGCTAAATGAAAAAAAAATAATTTCTGTCTTCCTAGATAGAATCTAGGACTGCATTTGGAGGTACTGAGAAGTGACAGCACAGAAGTAGCGAATGCAGGAATGAATCATCTCTTAATGGATTTTATATATTAGCTAAAACCAGACTCTGGATCTTTTCCTGTCCTTCTTGGGGAGAACTATCAGACACCAATAACTCAAATAACTATCTGAGATGAAAAGAGGTTTTGTCAGACCAGGCTTGAAAAAAAAAACACTAGAAGAGAAGTCCTTCAAAATCTGTCACATGATGAAAACAGACTTCTGATACTTCTAATCCCATTACTAATTTACAAAGCAGAGACAAATCCATACTCTTGAAGTGCATTTGAAGAAGGTTTTCTGATGCATTTCTAAGTGTCTGGGAGACTGATTGTGGGCTTTTTATTTTGAAGGATGGAATTTCCCCACGTATTTTCGTGCGTTCATAAAATTTCTAATGGTGTTAGCCGCAAACACTCCTTTAGAAAGGGAAAAGGCACACTTTGTTCTCAAATAAAAAAATTCAACTCAGATTTTTTTTTAAAAAGTCTTATATTTGTCTTATTCTTTTAAGTGCTACACAAAAGTATAAAATAATTAACATATAAAAATGCATGCAACTGCACTTTTGAATAAATTTATGTAAACTAGTTCTTAAAAAGAGCACCAACAAGTTTGACTTGTGTACTGTGTAGAATTTTAATTCTCTGATTATCATTAATTTATGTAGTTCTACAGAAGTTCATGGTGTTTTAGCAAAATGCATTATGAAAATGTATTCAAGGAATGGTATCGAGGAATGATTAGAATAGAAAATTGTAAAAGTTAAATATTTCCAAGCTGAGTAGCTATGACATAAAAATCCAAAATCCAGCATAAAAGGTAAATTCTGCAAAAGTTTTGTTATTTTCTCTATAGCAGATATATTAATATGTATTTAGGAAAGAGCCAGATAAATCATTAGATAATTTCCCATAAAGCATTTTGCACCATAGAAAATCTCCCTGCCATTGTCATAAGGTGTAAGTGAATCTTGAGCTTTAAGTCAGCCTAAAAGGGATCTACATGTGCTTTGAGTAGGAAAAAAAAAGGTTGTCTCCAATTTCTCAAGATTAAATAAATAAAAGGTTAATGAAAGCATGTTATCTTCTACATCAAGAATCTACACTGGTTTACGAATCAAGCAAGCAAACAAAAAAACCCCACCCCTCCAGGCCCCACCCCCATTTTCTTACTTTATGTGAATGAATTCTGCTCCAACTTTGAGCTGGATCTGACAAAGTCTGATTACCAGCACAAAGAAGTTGAGGTTTATAAGATGCCTTTATTGTCTGTGATTTATTTTCTCTCTGCTTCTGCTACAATCACAATCCTGCTACTGTATCTTTTATCCACCTGTTTCCCTGATGGTGATGCTAAATTCCAGTATTCCAATGCTGAACAAAATGTAAAAAAGAATTTTTTAGAGGCCACAGAAGGAAAAACGACATGAACTAGAGAGGTTCCTTTCTGGGTTATATGCAAGCAATATATAAAATATAATATGATATGATATGATAATATTGATTACATTACTGTATAGTATATCATATCAAATAATATTATAATTTTAAACATAAACAGTATATGCTGCATTATTTTTCTTATATTTCTTAGAATTTCAGATCCAGTTATTTTATATTTATGTATATTTATGCACTGTGCATTTTACCACACTTCAATACTGTTGTTTCAGGCAATCCAAGACACTATAGGAAGTTACCAGACTCTGAAGAATAATCCCATTTTGACACTGCTCAGCTTCTACAGAATAGTATCACTCCAAAGGGAAAGAATAGCAGAAAATACCTTAAAATGAATATTGTAAAAGAAAGAAAGAACCCTATTTTATCATATCTAAAATGAAGGTATAAAGTTTTGCTAAACAAAACTCTCCATAAAGCAACCAATAATAACTGTACATGAGATTAAGGTGAACTGGAAAATTATAAGGAAACAGATCTGTTTTCTTACCGTTTCCAGGGAATGCATGTTCCCTGCGTATCAGAGAAAAGAAAAAGAGAGGAAAAACAAAGCAAAACAAAACAAAACAACAAAAAAGGACAGAAGCACACTCTTCAACAATAATAACTGTGTTTTTATATTCCCTGTAAGTGTGGTCCATAGTTTGGATAAAAAGCCTGTTATTGGAGTCAAACAGCTTTTAGCTGCTGGAGTGTGTAACTCATTCTGAACACACCAGGCTGCTTCAAAGAGGGTGAAATGCTAACTTCTATATCAGTAATTTGCAGTAATAGAAAGCTGTTACTAAATCAATGTCTCTTGTGGAAAATAAATGTTTCCATTTCACCTTTCACTCAAGCCAGTGGCAAGAGGCTATTATCCTGTGACTTCCTATTAGACCAGCACGGCCTCAGACATCCCTTTACAGCACACACTGTCGAAAAGACTAGACACTCTTTTCTAAGCTCATCTTCCAAAAAATCCAACAACCAAACAACAAATCAAAACAACCAAAAAACAGTGCAAAGAGTTTTTTTGATGGCGATCAAGAATTTTACCACAGTCAGCCTTGCAATCTATCAGCCTGATACTCCCTACATAACTCAACATCCAAGTTGTTGGAGACAATCAAAATACCTTCTGCACTACCAAAATTCTTAAACAAGTAATTAATTCCTGTATTACAAGCAGGAATCTAAGTTAATCTAAGAACAGATGCTACCTAATGTCATATAACTTTTTGATTTCATGTCAGGCTTTCACAAGATAAGGGACAACCACTATTATTTTAAAAATAAACAAGAGATGGGTAATGACTCCTCCACATCATGGAGATTATTCAGGGCAGACGTAACTGAGATTCACATTTCTCAAGGACTGCTAAAGAGAGTTAAGTCTAAAAAAAATCAGAAAAATAATGCCAATAAACCCGGAAAAACTTTCCCACTTCTAATACCAACCATTAGTTTTTCCAATTTTTTGCCTTTTTCAAAAACCAGAACACAGAGAACAAGCCAAAATCAGCACAAGGACAACAAGCTAAAATCAGCACAAGGACTGAGATACATACGGAGAGTGGATAAGAGGGGAAATGCATTATGGTTGATGAAATGATAAATATGCCACAAACAGGCACTTTTATGAACAACTATATCAAATACCTTGTCTTTAAGGTAATAATTACAAGAATTTTTTTGAAGTTAAGAACAAAAGCATGACAGATCCCAGCAAAAACAAGAGCTCCTATTCATTAAACATGACAACATTGTAAAAGCAAAGTAATATATAGGATATCCCCTTCCACTGGCAAACACATCTGCTCAAGTATCTGGGCTGACTCTATTTCATCATCAAACATTATACCATTTTTTTCTGCATGTGAACAAAGAAAAAAATATTTATCATTTCAGATACAATCCCTATGATCAAAATCAAGTCAACAACCATCAGTGGTTTTTGACATAACAACAAATGTAGCACCTATCCACCCGACATGTCAAAACATGGTTTGGACGTTGCATTAAGATTTGCAAAGCAGAAAGATTTTCCTGGTTAGATAATGTAAATTTCTCATGCTGGTGAGAACTGCACTAAATGAAATTTAAAGTCAATGAAGAAATAATTAAGTCGGGACACTCTGTACCTCTCAGCTGATTTCTTCTAAATACAGAGCAGGCATCCTTCAATGAAATCTCATTTATTCACTGTCCACACTATTACATTCAACTGGAACAAATGGATTCTCCAGGACACAATTCCTTCTCATATATAAGTTGTGAACAGGAAATCACTTGAATTCCCTATTATTTTACTAGCACAATGAATCTAAAATTTAACTGCAATGTGTTAATTTAACACTATTTTAGTACTTTTTTATTTTTCATATACTTTGAACTACTAATGTGACTATCTTGCAGTTCTTAGTATATTATATATTCATAGGAAAAATAGATAATATGTATAAATAATATAAAAATATTAGCCTCCCTTTTTCATTACTTAGATGCTTCAGGTGAAACACTGACTTCAACAAGCTAAAAGGAGTTTGAGCTAATTAATAATTTCACTGGATCTACATCTTTAGGTTTCCTTAAAAAATCAGATTTAGTGTTATATCTAGGTTGAGGACATGTTAAGATAAACTATTACCTTGACCTGCAATTACTGCTGAGCAAAATACTGTCAAAATGCAAATTCAGATCAAGCCACACACTGTGTAAGAAGGCAAAGCAGAATGTCACTTGCTTAGAAAGCTGAAAAATCAGTAAAGATACACTAAAAGTCTTGCAAGATATGCAACACCCTGAGAGATTAAGTGTGATACAGTGACAAAATAAGATTTGTAGATGAGACAAAATATAATTTGCAGGACTGCAGTTTTACACTACTTGTTTTATCTACTTTAATGGTGTCAGTAAACATACTATTCCAAAATGTGTAGGCAATACAAATTTTAATGAAAGCTATTGTTTAAGTACTGAGACTAACTCTATTAGATAATAAAATAAATATTCAGTAATTTGTATAAAAATCTAGTGGTAACTATCAATGATAGATATTATAACCTTCTAATGCATTGATGATGTTATTCCAGAACTCAGTCATCATAGAGTGATGCAAGACTGTCACAGGCACTACCACAGACAGTATTTCACAGACAACACAATCCTTTTAGAGGTCATATTTCAGTTTTACAGTATCAGAAATACCATTCATGGGGACTACTGCACTGGATCTCTTGGGTTTGATTCATCCTTAAGTCATTTCTACATTAAATGTGTATCATACTGATATTGACAGATCAGTGCTGGAACACCTTCACTAAGAGAAGCAGAAGGTAAAAACTTAGTTCCTCTGAACTACAGAAAGTAAAACTGAGAGTCATAAATAGACATGTTTAGATTAGAAATTAGAAAAAGATTCTTTACCATGAGGGTAGTGAGGTACTGGGACAGGTTGCCCAGAGAAGCTGTAGATGCCTCATCCTTGGAGGGCAGATTGGATGGAGTTCTGGATAATTTGGTCAAGAGAAAGGTGTCCCTGCTCGTGGCAGGCTGTTTGCAATTAGATGATCTTCAAGGAGACTGAGGGAAGACCTCATTGCAGCCTACAACTTCCTTGTGAGGGGAAGAGGAGGGGTAGACACTGATCTCTCTGGTGACCAGTGACAGGACACGAGAGAATGGCCTGAAGTTGTGTCAGGGCAGGTTTAGGTTGGATATTAAAAAAGGTTTTTCACCCAAAGGGTGGTTGGGCTCTGGAACAGGCTCCCCAGGGCAGTGGTCACAGCACCAAGCCTGACAGAGTTCAAGATGGATGATTCTCTCGGGCACATGATGTGAGCCTTGAGGATGGTCCTTTGCAGGGCTAAGGACTGGGCTCTATGATCCTTTTGGGTCCCTTCCAACTCAGGAGATTCAGTGATTTTATGATTCCATGATGTTCTTATGTGGAGTCCTGGCAAATTAGGAAGGAAACCAGCAGTATTTGATATTCAGTATACCATTCAGGGAATTGAGCGCTCCTATTTGGATTCAACTAAATGACACTGAAGGAATGCACAAAATAATTGGTATGTCCAGGCTGACTGTGCAGAAACTTCAATCAGATACATAGTAAAGTGTTGACTCCTGAGATTTTTATTTCAAATAAAGCAAAATAACAGCCCAAACAACTAAGCCTCCTCTCATCCCTAGCAGAAAAATTACTAGGAAATACTAAATCAACATCTCCTGGCACCCCCCAGCTCAATAAGCCCCTATGCTATGCCTTCTTACATCTTTATTTTCTCTTTGTCTTTCCCAACCTCTACGGATTTTTATTTTTTCTTAATTTGTTTTGAACTGTGTTGTCAGTTTGTTTTGGAAGATTTTCTAATTTAAGATTTCATTATCATCTTTTCCTCAGCTCTGAACAGTCTGTCACTTGCCATACTCATCACGCTGAGCTACCCAAGTTCGCTTTTGATTTTCAGCTGCCAACTGAGAAAGCCAAGGTCTAGATTTGGCTTTTTCCTGCCTTTCTCACTCTTTTCCTAGTCAGCAACTATGTATTGTTTTTCAACAACATAAAGTAAGGTGCTGACCTGAATGGGCCTGAGCGATTTCAAATACTACTGAAAATTAATGGATACCAAGGACACAGAACCTTTCACAGGAATAGGTAAAGAATTTAAAAATAGTTTACTATGAAATTCTCCTACATAATGAACAGTTATAGAGATAATTGTTTTAAAAAATGGTGTGTCTAACTGTAAAAACTAAAATCATTTAAATAAACAAGTTTTAAGCTTAAAGTTGACTTACAATGAGATGTGTGACCATGTTCATTAGAAATCACTAATATTATCATGTTGATTAATGGAAAAGTCCTAGTCTCATTTTACAACACATGGTTAGGCTAATTGTTTTTGCTGAAAAATTGAGCATTTGCTTGAAGGAGAGCTGACAGACAGAGGCTGGTTCCAATAGCAAGGGCAGGTAACAGTCTCAATGAAATGTCCCGTCTGAACTTACAAGTCCTGCTCAGAAACAGGCTTAAAAGGATTTCAAAGGTAGTGTACTGGCATCTGCTTTTACGAGTGCACATCAGTGTCTCAATGGTAACCATCATGCACTTCACCTGCAGTAAAGGAGAATTAATTTTTATCTTCCTCATCATCAAAAAGAAGGGAAAAATGTGTGAGAAGACCATGAACATAAATGTGTATGTTATGGATCAGTTCTGTGAGTTGAATTTCAGAAATTTCAGAATTGGACGTAAACCAAATAATTTCACAAAGAGTCGGACACCATTTTCAAATCAATGCTTGTACAACTGTAAGAGAGAGAAATAATTTCTAAAGCTGAGCTTCATACAAATGAAGAGGGAAAGAAGGCAAGTACAGACTAAAGGATGGAGAGACTGCAGGGAGCGAAAAGATGGAAAACCCATAAAACCAATGTGTTATTATTGATGGAAATAGTAATCTGGAAGAAACTGGTGTCAGACACAGAAATAACCACAGCTAATTTGGTGTAAAACAACTTCTGACAGAGAAGCAACTGAGATACTTGTACACTATATAAGACCATTAAAACATAGTATTCTTACATGAATTTCAAATTATTTCATGACAGACATTTAAATGATGCACAGAGAAGACAACATAACTTATGCTCAAATGGACATTTGAGAATAGCATGAATTTTGAGTCATTCAGTAGTATTATTTAAATAACTTTATACATATATATTTATATATCCATATACACAGATGAAACATATAAAGATCCCTCTATTCAAACTACACTGTCAAAACTTCACAAAATATAACCCCAATAATGGGAGAAAAATCTATGATTTATGTATTGCCAGAGGAACACCTTATTACTAAATTACACACTATTCCTTCTTAATATCTAAGACCGGAAATGAACTCACATGGCAGAAAGAACGAAGTGGACCAATCAAATCAGTGAGTCTGTAGTAATAAATAAGGAAATAGTAGTCATGTCCCTAAATTACATTCCATATGTTATTACAACCTTTAAAGACTGCAAATTTTGGACATAGCCACAAAAAGCCATTCTCTAAGGATATTCAAATCCACTTATGACAAACTAATATTGTTCCCAGTCTCTCTTTACCTATCTTTTCTCACTTAAAACTAAAACTGATCATATCATTTGTGAAGGTGATACTACTTTACAAATAGTAATAACTACAATGCTGGATAATAGGATAATGTGCATGCTGAAATTATAGTAGAGGAGATATATTCCAATCCATTAATCTACCGCTGATTTACAAACAGTTTCTTGGTATGTAACCCATATAATTTTATCAATAGGGATACTTCCAACAGTACCCAGATTTATTTCCTATCTTTTCAATATATCATCTATCATGGTTAGTATTTTTCAGAATAAAATACTTTGAATCTTAATTTTTATCTCCTGCACACTTATAATTTAACAACTTTATCTCCCTTTGTTCTGAAAGAATCAAATGGATGAAATATTTTTAGAGTATAGCTTTATAAGGATTCATCATGTAAGTCTCATTAAGTGCAAAAACCCAGGGATATAATTTTTAACCAATAGAGGTTAAAAAAATCATAACTCATAGCTGGGCTGCCATCAACAGAGCAAACCTCGCAGCTGTGGTATCACAGGCTAGAAACACAAGACATTCTGAAATGTGAGGGCAAATTTTTTAATAATGAGTTTTACAACAAACAAACATTTTTTTTTTTAATATGGTACAGCTGAAAGTTAGATTTCTTTCCAGGGGGAAATATTTCAGAACTCTGTTGGCAATAAGTATATTAAACCTTTTAGATATTAAACCCAGGACAAAACAACAAGACACTTCTAAAAATTTCATGAGCAGAGAGACGGTTCCATTCAAAATATTTCACATTACCGGAGTGAAAAAATTGACAGTCTGAAAATACTTTATTTCAATTCCCCATAATTTGTGTGGGTCAAGTAAAGAATAAACAAACACATTGTATTCTATTACATTATTTTTTTATGTATAGAAGCTACCTATGTATGCACCAAGGCACTTGTTCTTGGCAATACACATTGGTTATTTTATGCAGCTTATATTATATTACTGGGTTTAAATCACCTTGCCCTCTTCTTTGAGGATTTGCACAAGTTTGTTCTATGCATGTGCGCTTTCAAGCCCAGACAACACCATCAGAGGCCACGGGAGCACAGAGGTGGAGGCAAAAGTTGCCTGCACTGTCACATGTGCTCTTCTAGGACTTTACACAGGATCACAGACGGTGTCAGCTGTACAGCTCAGAGTAGAGTTGGCAGCTTGTGTGAGAACAGAGAAAGAAGAAAAAGGGGGTAGGCCATAGTTCCCCTTCCCTCCTCCTTTTCTTTCTCTGTCCTGACTCTACATCTCAACACACTGTATTGAAAATAACTGAGGACAAAATAAGGGAAAGCTTATTTGAGAAGAGGAAAAAAAAAGTTGACAGACACTCAAGGTAACCAAGGAATATTCCAAACCTCTCACACTAAAACTGAGTTTTAAGGTTTTAGACAGAACATCAATTACTGTTTTTCCATGAAGGGCTTCACATAAATTGGTATTTTCTTGTCAGATATTATTTACTTCAAGCAATTTAGCTTTTTTTTTTTCTGGTAGTCAACTTAATTCATCATATCTACTTGTTTGACATACTGAAACACACCTAAACATTTATTTTCATTCTGAGCTTGCAAATACAACAACTATGTCTTCCTACACTCCCTTATAGATATTGGGAAAGAGTTTTGAAGGAGTAATTATAGAAAAATTCCTGTGAATCCTGAATGAAAGACTTTTATGTGCTGTGGAATAACACTTGCAGAACGTCCCAGTAGCTTCCTTACAATCCTTCCCTACTGTAGAGTAGGTTTGAGAACACAATAGCAAAACCCTCATATCAGCAGAGGCTTTTAGGGGATGCAGCTGATCAAAGGCTTGAGGCGACATTTCCCCTCCCTTGAGGATCAATAGAAAGTTTGGACAGCATATGCCTCCTGCATCAACCTATTTTGCAAAGCTAACCCAGGTTTATGACATAAAGAATCCTTGCAGCAGTTTTCACAAAGGGAGAATTGCACACACCAGAGTCAATCACTCCCTCAAGATGGTTGTTAAAATTGCCTTATTTTTTAATATGTGAAATAATAAAGATGTACTGATATTCAGTGCTCTGCTTAGCAGTCTGTATTGCTGAAATACAAAGGCCACCATTAACTATTTTTACCTCAAGAACATTGCCAATCTTACTGCAGAGCCAACCTCTCCCTCTCGTACAAGAGGATTCAGTACTAATTGCTATTCCAAGCTGTGCATAAGAGAGAAAATACTGCAAAAGGAATGGAAAAGGAATCTGAGGAGCAGCAGCAATCATCTGGTCTCCAAAATAGATTTTGGCAGTATGCACAGCTCAAACATCTATTACTCAGTCAAGCAGACTAACAGACATTGGAAACCCAGGACCTGCTATAAAGTCCAAGATAATTCTAGAGGCAGAGCAGAATGGTCAAGATGATTGATGGTCAAGAAATCTGCAGTGAGAGGTTGAAGGATAATCACAATCAGCATTCAATTTACTAGAAAAGTATTTTCACACTTTTTTTGGTTTTTTTTTTACGAACTATACAAATTAATGTTATACAGTAATAGGATCACAAATGTGTTTTTGGCATCTTTCTGTCTAAACCCCAGAGTCAAAATGTATGTAATTCTATTTTGTTGAAGTCACACCAGAATGACCAATTTAACCAGATATGACAACTTTGCCTTCTGGTCTGGCTTTTCACAACTCCCCATGATACTGAAAATATTAAACAAGTAGGAGATCACACCCTTTGAGTATTTAAGAAGACTATACAACATCAGAGATCCACGCAGATGAAATTCTGGATACAAGAAGAGAAATGACATAATATAGAAATTTTGGTAGTTGAGGGTCCACAAGAAGGTTGCTGTGAAAAAAGCCCACAAGCTTTGATTAGGGCCATGCCTAAGGCCCATGGTGTTTCATTGAAAACCCAAACTCAATACTCTTTAAATTTGCTTCCTTTTTAAAAAGAGCATGAACAACAACAACAACAGAAGGAGATAAATTATCCCTTTCCTAGACTTAATGAAATAGGAAAAATAATTCTTGATATATTTTATTGCATTTAAAAAGAAATAAGGGATAACATAATAAAGTATGATTTAGTTTTGTGGCTTTCAGGGGGAATTCTGTGTCAATACAGCATCCTGACTGCAATTATGTTTTAGCAATACAGGTGTTTGGTTTTTTTCATGAAATATATCTTTAAATATTTATTTAATAAAGGTAAAGCAGGGTGCAAAGAAGATTGTAAAGATATCAATTAGAAGCTAAATTTCTGCAGCTAACAAATGGGAATCAATTGTAGGAGTGATTAAAGCTGAATCAGAGAAAAGTAGGATGTCTCTGCATGGGCACAGACATGCTGTGTTAATATGCTTACACCACAAAAGAAAGCTGGTAATGGAAATGAAAGTTGTTTTTTTTTCTGCCAAAATTAGATAGTAAATAGTAAAATGAAACACTTTAAAAGTAAAAATAACAACTGGTAAGAGAAGATATGAAGAAAACTTCTTTACAACGAATCATAAAGTAAACCCTATAACTTCTTGTCATCCTAGTAACAAATGGCTCTATAGGATAAAAGGATTCACCAAGATAAAGAAAAGATTCCCATCATGAATTGTTAGTGAATTGTGACTGTTCACTCAGCTTGAATTCAGTATTTCATTTCCCCAGGTTAAATGATCCAAATAGATGTAAAATATTTAAAATATTTTACAGCTCTAAGCTGCAGGAGCACTTATACTGTTAGCTTAGAGAAAACTTTTCAACACAAAATAACATACAGAAGTGTAAAAATTAATACCTGTTGTTTTCAACTTGAGGCAAGCAACAAAACCTAGTCAAACTCAAACATTAGCCCAAATATTTTAGGCATAAATTATTATGTTATATAACTTTCCCCTAATGCTTCTAAACAACAACTTAGTTTCCAAAAAGGTTAAGAAATTAATGAATATTTCAGGAAACATTTTGAGTGTTAAGTGTCAAGAATCTCATAAAGCTGTCTTTCAGTCAGCTCCCACACTAATACATACCAAATAACAAAAAAAAATTATATTGATTTTTAACAGTTAACCCTTGATTCATTTCAAATAAACATATTTCCATTCAGAAGTACAATATATCAAAAGACCCACTGCCAGTAGAAATGTGTGTTTAGACAACTGCGTCTCTATGAAAATCTATGAAATTTACATTCTAAATTTACTTCTTAAAATAAAAATCTTGATTTTTTTATTTTGCAGAAACATTTGAAAATTCTATTCAAACATCTTAAGGTAAGACAATGCAAGTCTGGAAGATTACCTGGAATTATAACAGAAGTATGTTTTATTTCAGATTTGCCACTATTTCTTTTCCCATTAAGAACATTATGTCACATTTAACAGTCAGTTAGTCTTGGATAAACTTTCCAGGCCAAAAGGTATTCTCAAATATTCAGCTTGAGAATATTACATTACATCATTTTTGTAAAGCATCATTATTAGGCAGATTGCTTTAGATCTACATTGATAATTCCTTACTACAGCTGTACCTTCAAAATAGCATGTGCCTAATCAATTTAGTCTTTCAAGGAGGAAAAAAATTAACCTTGTCTACTGAACAGTCTTTCCTTATTCTACCTTATTATCTTAAATTTTGATGACTTTAAACAGAAGTCATGGTCAGCTTGATGTCAGGTGACTATGCTAAACCATCCATCCAATGACCCTAATGTAATCCAAGCACCAAAATATAGGTACCTCCTTATGATGAAGGATACTATTCCAGTTGTTTGGCCTTCTGAACAAAGAAAACAAGCTTGTTTATCAATTTAAGAAAGCTATTTCTTCCTGCTGCTTATTTAAATATGAATTTAGGTTGGTGAGCTTTAGCAAGCTACTTGGGGGGGAAAAAAACCCAACACTATAATTGTCAGAACATAAAAAGCAATACTGACCCTACAGTTCTTTACTTCAGCTTCTGCATCAGTATTTTGCTTCCAGGTTTAATACTGAACCAACCAGGCAGTACTGCAACTAACATTTGCTTTATAGTTTCCCCAAGCCATAGTGTTTGGTATTTAAAACAGGCTGACATTGAAAATTCATTTAAAGGTCCACTTCACTTCATGTTTTCACAAATAACTCACTGATTAAAATAATGGAGAACATGAAAAAAATTACAGGAAAGTAATTTCACATGCCATCTGCATGTGACATAAATAATGTCTGTTTCCAAATTCAAAGGTGTGAACAAACACAAAATCAGAGATTTGAAACAATAATTTCTCAATCTCAGGTGTATTAAACCTGAGCTATTCATCTATCCCTTAGAAGAAACCAGGAGAAAAATAGTTATGAATAGCTTCAGTTTCTCAGCTATAACAAAAAACATCTTTACTCTTAAAATACGTTGAGCTAATTAATTTAAGTAATAAAAGTGTCTTGTCTGTCTGTAACTGTTATTTAAACTAAAAACAACAACATCAACAGCAAAAAAACACACAAAAGTTTTATTGCTTCTTTAGTAATTTAAGGAATGCTGATGTAGCACAGCAAAATATTTACACAACAATTTATCAATATCTTGATTCCTGAATAAATCTTATTTATTATCCACACATTCGACCTTCCACAAATAAATCATAATGCACTTTTTCCTAGATTATTTGATTTGGGGTTTTTTGAGGAGGAATATTCTGACTCTCATAGTTTCATTTCCCCGTGTTTCTAAGGGTGTTTCTTTCATAGAAACATAGAATCATAGGATGGCCTGGGCTGGAAGGGACCTTAAAGATCATCTATTTCCAAACCCCCCTGCCATGGGCAGGATCACCTTTCACAAGACCACTATTCCCAAAGAATATTTCTTCTTTTCAAGCTGATAGCCTGAGATGCCCAAGACAAAACTATCCAACATTTTAAAAATCCCAGTCAAAGAGATACTATTCCAGTCAAGATAAAAATCAAACCCAAATTTTTCAAGTTTTTCCTAAAAGTTTTGAAAGGCAGTGAAAAGTACTACTGTGTCAAAATACTTTATCAATAACTGATTTATGCGATGCACTACTAAAAAGGCAAAATTTATGGTCACTACCAAACTTGCTATCAAATAATATCTAATAAACACAAGATTTTAAGCAGCAGAAAAATTTTGACTGCCATGAAAGTATCAAAAAACAGCATGCATATTTGATGATTATTAAGGTATATGAAGCATCAGTTAATTGTAACTCTATTTATGACTGGTTTAATGCGTTCTGAGCAGGGGAAGCCCTTTTTTCTTGCTGGTAGCTGTCCAAACATATTCAAAGTGATGTTGTCGTGTTCACGACACATTACTTTCAACCTGACACTTTAATCAACTCTCGAATGCTAATCAAGTAGTGGCATGTGGAAGCAGTGTTTCTGATTTTAAGGAGCTAAAAGCAGGAATAACTACACAGAAAAAAACCCCAAACCTTGTTTGTGTGCTCTGCCTAACACCTTTCCTGAAACCTACCCCAGTACAGACATACACCCAGAGCAAGGTGGAGCATTATGAATCTCAGACAGCAAGGCCATGTGGTATTATCCACTGGGAAGATTAACCTCACTTGCCTTGTGCCAGGGATTTCCTCTCACTCCTGGCCTAAAGTTCCTATATTCTGCCTAGGGATAAGCATGGTACAGTTTTAACAAGGATTTAGAAACAGGACTTCTACTATTGCTAATAGGAGATGCATGACTAATGCCCAGTGCATGTGGTAGAAAGACGACCTGAGGGTCTGTTCCGTTTTCAGCTGCGGATTGATTTTATTTCAAAACCTAAATGGAACTCTCGAAAAATACTGAATTAAAAGCCTGATTTTGGTCTAATTTGTTTGGATTGACCTCCCCTGTGGTGGGACTGAAATCCTCAGAAACGGGCAAATAAATTAACTCCCCAGACTTTCCCTTGTCTCTGCATAGGTTTCAGAACCAGACCCAGGGAAGGAAAAAAAAAAACAAACACCCAACTTGCATAATATTCTTTCTGCAATCAAACAAGGCAACAAGTAATAACATGGATGCAGTAAATGGATATTTTGTAATGATAGATCATATACTTCTATGGTGAAATAAAAGGTACTACTTCACAAGAAGCTCATCACTGTATTTCAAAATATGTGAATCATTATACATGTAGGAAGCCAAAGAATATTATTCTATAGCACATACTAGTTTTCAAGTTTAAATAGGTGGTGCACCATTACAGAATTACTAGCCAAGGCGTTTTCCCATTTTAAAAAATCTAAATGGACAGGAATTTGTTATTTGATTCATATTTTTTAAATCATACACAATCATAAATAATAACTGCAATAAAAATGAAACCTAAATAGGAAAGAAAGATTTAATAGATAACATATTGATGATCTTAAAGGTCTTCTCCAGCTTAGTAATTTGATGATTCTATGACTAAGAGTCAGTAAATGTCAAATTCCTGGCTTCATGCAGAAAAAAAAATAATTAACATGACAAAGTGTGAGTGACAGGTCCAAATGAAAATTCAGACTGCATGTGGCTCTAACAGTAATTGTCCCTCTCCCCTAGAGACAACAACCTGCTACTGTAAGAGGCAAGAGAAGTGAAAACCAATCTCAAGGAAGAATAGGCAAGTCAAATATTCGGTCATTGAAAACTATTCTGTGAGATCTAAAGAGCAATTCTTTGTTTCTCTTGGCATCCTAAAAAATATATACAATAAAGGGCAAAAAATGAAATCTGCTTCCCAAGATGTATTTCAGTTAAAAAAAAAAAAAAGAAAAAAAAAGAAAAAAAAAGCTTCCAAGCAATAAAAGTTGTAAAGTGTCTCTCATCCACTGTTTCTCAGAAGGATTCGTTGTCATTCCTGTGTTGTAAATGCTCCCTAGCCAACTGCGATGTAGACAAGGAATTGCAGATACTATTTTCAAAGTGTACAACTGTTCCCTAATATAGTGGACACTGAAACCCCTATCAAGAAGCGACAGCTTAGATCCTGTGAGCAGGAGGAAAAACTAAAACAGTGTTCTAGATATATTATCAGTCTTTCCAGGGTTATAAAAATTGCTTGCAGATTATATCTTAAAAAGACAAAAACTTAATTCTACATTGCTGAATGACTACATTCCAATTGCTCACTGTGTTCAGATGACACATGAACTTTGCAACTATAAAATAAAACCTGGTGATGCTTTTCTGTTTGTTGATAGGAAATCTGTGATTTTGAGGTATTCTCATGCAGTTATCTCTGAAAACTCCATCTGTAACTGAAAGGTACACAGCCACACAACTAGCTGATTTTTCTGACATAGAATTCCAGTCTTCCTGATAATTGTCTAGGCTTCCACATCTCTGGTAATAAATATAAAAGCCAGACCCAAAGAATCATGAACCATATATCCTGCACATGCAGTTGCCTCTCTCTAGAAATGTACATTTCTGTCTTTTTCATTTTTTAGATAATAAAGTTGTACCTTTCCTATGGAAGTTATAATTTGTCTTCCTTTTCAGGTTGATGGGCTGTACAGTAACATTACCTAGCATGCACTTTTAAGGAATAGAAGTGCCTTTGAGAATACCGCCTAAAATCTTAAATTCAATGTAACAACAAACCATTTTACATGCTGTTATGATGACAATCTTATATCAAAGTTCACATGGTGTTTATAGATATCCTAATAACGCGAGACGAGTTTTTATAACATTTCGTAACAGTGAAGTATCAATTCTCTTCAAACAAAAGCAAAAGAAACCGCCTGTCAGTCCTCTGTAATCCTGCAGTTTAGGTGCATTTTAGCACTTATTAAAGCCAGAATCCCAGAATAATCCTCTAGGTCTGTCAGTCAAGCACACCGGAGTTACCATGATTTTTTCCCCCATCATACTGACATTTCCATTTTCATCCCTGTGTCATTTATGGAAGCTGCATGCAACTGTGGCCATGAATTTTAAAAAGCTCAGGGGTCACACTAGGGTCTCTTTCCTCTTGATGAGACTTTGAAAGGGGAAAATGACCACATACTAGAAATTAGGACGCTAAATTGAAATAAAAAAAAATCAAAACTTAAAAATATATGAATCCTTTTTAATTTTCCTTCTCACTTTTTTATAAACATGCAGCCACTTTGGATGTTGAAATGTCTTCTTATTATATGAAGATTTTTCCTTGATGATGAACACAGGAAAAGGAACTTATTTACATCTTGAAATATAAATAATTTTGAAATACAACTAATGAATCCTCAGCAGAATATGCATTTTTTGCATAGTTTAGAAAGACTTCATGCAAATTCTCTGCTAAAGTCTGTTACTGCAATTCTAGAAAAGCACTGCATGCAATATTGGTACTACTATGTCACATGGTATGTTATTTACCTGAACTGTATCTGATATTGGGATACTCAAAAATATTTTCAGAACTCATCTCTGCCTGAGGCCAAACAGAATGTAAATAAGAGCTGTCAAAAATTGTTTATTTTAAACGAGAACAACATTGAGAAAAAATGCATCATAAAATTAGAATGTTTAAGAGTTTCTTTTCATCTCCAGTTCCATTTGTGAAACTCAGATCCAATCCCAGTGGATCTCTTTAACTGTGGCTCCTGCTAATTCATAAAATGAATTTTATGCCTAATACAGCACATCTCTGAAGTATTAGCGAAAGAAGTAAAAGTGACAGTAGCAGCAATCCTGTACTAAAAACAGAGGCAAAAATTTAGTTTGGAGGTTACTTGTTTTAAGAATGGGACACGACTAATGAGCTTAGTATTAGAATATAAGATCACTTTGTTCACATGCTACTTACAGCCTTCATAAATATCTGTTGGGATGTGGACTGCTGCATGCTGGTAAGACGTTTGCCGTCGGAAAACAGGATCATCTTCAAATACCGGTCTGATTCTCTGGCTGCCAGATTCAGTGTCATTCTTTTCAGGCTTTTTAAAGAAAGACATGTAAAGGGCAGAATATTACAAAGCATGCTAAAAACAATTCCATTCACATTTGCCTCTTTTTACCTAAAGGATTCATAGCCTTTCTTTCATTGCTAACATTTTGTATTTGTATATAAACACAATTAGTTGCTCAAGGTCAAGGAATATTTTCGTATAGTTTGTTTTTAATTTTGACTTATGCAATGAAACTCAGTGAAATGAAGACCTGAAAAAGAAAAGTAAGAGCCTAACACCTTACATGTCTAAATTTTTCACAAATGCATGTAATTTTTACAACCATAATGCAAGTATATTAACTTTTATTACATGTAATAATTTGTACTGAATCTTAAATATAAACACTGTATCTTATTTTTCCTTCTGCAGATTATACTGTAAATCACAAACCTAAAAATGATATCACTCCTATGCATTTCATAAACAGATTTTTGAGAAACTGTGGTGTAAATTTACAGAGAAAAAAAAAGAAATTAAGCCTTCTTGAAACTTCTGATCAAATCAGGATTTGTTCACTGGTCTATTTTCACAATGAAATCTCATGTACTGGCTGTATCTGCCTGGGTGGAAATGCCCCCAAATGCTCAGGTGCTCACCATCACCTCTCTGT
This sequence comes from Oxyruncus cristatus, assembly GCA_013399855.1. NCBI lineage: Eukaryota > Metazoa > Chordata > Aves > Passeriformes > Cotingidae > Oxyruncus > Oxyruncus cristatus. The sequence goes on along the minus strand of VXAY01006800.1, from coordinate 2,517,063 downwards.
CTCAGGTTCCCATCCTCTCTTACCTGTCTGCACCCTGATACACACTTCTTGACTCCTTCCAATTGACTCAGTCAATTTGGCCTAGTCCTTAAAAATTTTGAAAAGCAGAGACTTTTCTGACTCATTTGCAAAAATTACATGGAGTGTGGAACCAAGGAGGTAGTGAAGACCCAGGAGGTGGTGGCAATGTCTTCACCTGTCCCAGCTGCAGCTGGAACAGGAGGTCCCACGACATGAATAGACCACCACTTAAAGCAATAACAATTCAACTGTGATACTGAATGGTTACTCAGGCCAGCAATTGTAGGCAATTATAAGGATATTTTTAATACTATAGAGTCATCAGTTTCTGAAAATGTGCTAAACTTGATAGATAGTGCTGACAATGAAGCACCTGCTGGTCAGTCAGGCATTTGTGTGCTGAAGCTATTCCACTTATTATTATCCCCCATCAAAGTATAGACAGCTAAATTTTAACTTATCCACAAAGTCATCTAATGAACTGCTAATGTTTTCTCATCTGCTTCATCACAGGGTTACAGACAAATGTTATACTAAACATAGATTCAAATGTCACCTGAAGTAAGCAGTAGTCTCAGATTGGTTTCAAGGAAGTGGTTTCCTTTGGAAACACAAAGGGCAGAACTCATCTAACCAAAGACATTCACTGTGCTCAACAACATAGCAGTGCTGTGCTCATCATCCCAGGCTGCCTTCTTAGGCAATGAAGGGGAACAGTCATTTTTAGAGTACAATTCATCTCATCTTAATTACATACCTATTTTCCCATGGCATAAATCATGCTCTAGAAGTGCCTCGTACTTTTGACTGATTGTAAACGTAGCCACAGGGCAAGTCAACCAGATGCAAGAAGTCTGCAATACAGCTGTCTAGAATTAGGTGAGATGGATCTCACAACACAAGTCAATTAAAGTTCTGATAGAAAAGAAGGTGGGTACTAATTTTGACTACTTTTATGCAGTATAACTACTATATCTTACTCTAAGAAGTTCAACTTGTGACTTAGTACCTAACCCCACTCTCTGGGGGTGGGCAAGAGACTGGGATTGGACACCTGACCCAAGCTGACTAAAATTATATTCCACGCCAAAGGATGTTGTGTTCAGCAATATAAGCTAAGATAAAGGAGGAGGGGAGGCAGGCATTCATCATTAAGGCCCTGCTTCCCAGGAAGTGTCTGGACATCGCCTGCTGATGGGAAGTAAGGAATAGATCTTTTTGTTTTCTATTACTTCAATGTGTGGCCTTTGCTTTTCTTTATTAAACTGCCCTTATCTTGATCCACAAATCTTTTGTGGTCTTATTTTCTCCCCTCTGTGCTGCTGGGGTGGGGGTGTGAGAGAGAAGAATGTGATAGAGAACGTGGTGGGCAACTGGCAGCCAGTCAAGGTCAATCCCCCACAACCATTATACCTTACTCTGAAGTGTGCAAACTGGAGCAAGGATCAGTACAGTTTATACATTATATGACTTGAAATATATGCATTATGATAGCTTCAGACAATGTAATTTGGCTGAATTTTTACACAGGGCATTTTTTTATTGCTGTTGCTCATTTGTTTAGGTTTGGGGGAGGGCAGCTGTTTGTTTGGGGTGGTGGTTTTTTGTTTGTTTGTTTGTTTGATTGATTTTTTATTTTTTTTATGGGAAGAGGGTTGGATTGGTTTGGCTTTTGTTGTTGCTGTTGTTGTTTTCTCCTATATTATCACACAGGATTTTTTCCCCCCTCAGAACTGGAATGATAAACATTAAGCAAATTCTGGAGTTCTCTTCAAAAGTTATCTTTCAGCTTCATGCTGCTCAAAGTAATGAGTTTGTCTAATTCTGCAAATGCTATCTCAACAATCAATCATTCATGAGACAAAATTCCCCTCCTGCCTGAGAGNTTTGTTTGTTTGATTGATTTTTTATTTTTTTTATGGGAAGAGGGTTGGATTGGTTTGGCTTTTGTTGTTGCTGTTGTTGTTTTCTCCTATATTATCACACAGGATTTTTTCCCCCCTCAGAACTGGAATGATAAACATTAAGCAAATTCTGGAGTTCTCTTCAAAAGTTATCTTTCAGCTTCATGCTGCTCAAAGTAATGAGTTTGTCTAATTCTGCAAATGCTATCTCAACAATCAATCATTCATGAGACAAAATTCCCCTCCTGCCTGAGAGTAATTTGATTAAAAAAAAAAAAAATCCTAACACACTATTATTTCTGAAATTACACAGCTACAAACTTAGTGCTTTTACAGATCAATTCAGAAAAGAGTTGAGAAACATCAGGCCCCATTATTACAATAAAACACCAGAATGAGTGAATGTCAAAAGATTACTTTCAACTAATTTTCCACAAGATATATTTGGGACAGAAGGGGGATGGCCAAAGAGAAAGAGGGTAAACATAATTAGAGAATATCCTGAGTTGGAAGGGACTGAATAGGATCATCAAAGTTCAACTCCTGGTCCTGCACAAGACAGTCCCATGAATCACACCATGCGCCATATGGTCCATCCTAGCAGGTCTTGCACAGAAGTTTTCATATTACAATATATTTAGATTTTTTGCCTGAAATTTCTGAAGCATCTGAACATAAAAATATCAAGTTTCTTCTTTTTTTTATTTCAATTTAATTCCAATTAAGAAATTCAACCTTTCAGTCTCTCCATTCACTCATATGCTATGAAAGATGATTTAAGTCTCCTGATAAAATTTTATTAAACTTTGTTGAAAATTAAAGGGTTTAGTTAATAGACATGAATGTCTTAAACTTTCAAACACAATATCTACTTCTCACATTTCTAACAGCACACATGCTCATGTCCCCCTTAAAAACACTGTGATAAAGACCCAGTCTGTTATTCTTCATACCAATATTCCATGATACCAAAGAAAAAACTTTAATTTAAAAACTCTTCTCAACTTATTAATGCAGGGCAGTGGATCTATATCTAGATAAACTAATGTAGAAGCTTCCACATTCTGCTTGTTGACTTTTCCTGGGAGTATTTTGTGATGTACAGCTCTGATATTGAAACACGGCATCAATCTGTCCCAAGACCCAAAGACATCAAATGACGAAGTCCTTTAAAAATTGTAAAGTTTCCCTTACACTGGAACATTTTGTTCTATTAAATCTAAAGGTGTCTTTAATAGTTCTGCACACAACAGGTAAGTATCAGAAGCATTTTATGTAAATTATTGTTAAACTCACTTGGGCCAGCACCTCCTGACCGGCAAGACCAATACTGTGCCAGGCCTTACACATCCAAATTTATAGTGCATCCTTCTATAGAAAGTAAATCTACATAGTTTTCATTTTTCAAACTTACGAATTTCAAGTAGTTTACATTTAAATTAGGAAAAAAAAAAAAAGGAATGGTTAAAAAGAAAAACCTCAATATTATTAATTATTTCAGTCTGGCATTTCTATGAAAAGCCTGACAGATTGTGGTGTCAGTTGGTACAGTTTAAATACACAGTTAAACTTTGTTTTCAGGAAAGTAGTAAAACAAATATTTTGAAGGAAAGTGATCCAGCATGTGAATACCATTAAAATCCAACTCCAACCAATTTCTCTCCCAAGTCAGGAGCTGAAATGCAATCAATACTGGCACAGGCAAATCCCATGGGAGACACTGGTTGAAGATTAATTTTCTATCTATTCAAACCTGGCCTTCCCTTATTGCATTACACTGTTACCTACCACTGACAGTCAGCAAAATAACTCACTCATTTCTCTGCAATGGATTTCCAGACCAATTTCTCTCTCCCTTGAGAGACAGATAAAATCCATTTCTCTTTTCAGTTCATGTGCCATTTAAGGCTTTTTTTTTTTTTTTTAAACAAATAAAGTATTTTTTCATGTGTCTACTGTTCATCATCAGAATAAAGGAAATTGATATAGCAGCTAAAATTCGGATAAAGTGAGTTTTTCTGTAGCCATTCTTTGTGATCTTTTGTAAATCACTTTTGGCATGATCTGCAATAAAATGGAGGCTGCCTTCTGTGGTTTTTGGTAAGCCAAATACATAAGAGAAATAATGTAACTTCTTTCTCAAGGGCTTTGTGAACATGAATTAATGTATATGCATGAGATAACTGGAAGCTTTATGCCAAGAAGTACCACTGAAAGATGTGTCTAGAAAAGTAAATATCCAATAAAACAAAATCAAACAAGGTCATTTCAAGAAACTGTGACATAATTTAGCTGCCCATTTCATTGCAGCAGAACATATCCTGATACCTTTTTACAGCACTCAGTTACTTTCCATCATCACAGTTATAAGAAGATGAGTGGACTTTGTATCTCTACTTGTAAATTTTTATTTAGTTGAAAAGTACTGGTTACTGTGGAGATCAGAAGGTTTTCCTGCAAATATAAAACTTATTTTTTGTTTCTTGCAGCTGTTGAAAACTGAAGACCAGAAAGCTGATGTTTATTTGAAAAAAATCATCAGTGAAACACAGAAAAAAACCCACAAGCAAACTGAAGCAATCTTCAGTTGTTTTCTGAAGTAAGATTCTTTTCAGGAGCAATGCAGCAGTTGATCAAAGCGTCAGAACAGATTTAGCACCACGACAAAAGAATAATCTTTCAATTCCTGAATAGATATCCATCCAGAAACAATGATACCTGTCTGCTTTCATACTTATGTAAAATAGAAAGGAATTGGTGGGTAGTATTTTCCATTGCCTTAGTATCCAGGGTCTGGTTTTGCATAAAACCTCACTGTCCCTACCAGTGCCATTTTAGAGAACAAATGTGGAGATGAAATTATAACTGTTATAGTTTTACAGACATCAAATTTCTTGCTCTGCGATTCCTTCCTGTCTTACCTTGAATAAATAAAAAACATAAATCAATTTTCATCTTTAGGTTTCTGCCTGGTTTTTATTTCCAAATATCTGTTCAAATTAAGGAAACAAGTATAGAATTTCGCCGTACTCTTTTATTTTTTTTTTTGCTGTTTTACTCAGTTTTGCTGTTTTGCTGGCATTTTTTCCTCCCTGAGGAAAGTAATCCTGCAGAACTATACACACGGCGCCTCCAACACTGCTTGTGGTCCGATTAAAAAGTTAGAGCTGGACCTAACAGAGAGAGTAAAATGAGATGTTGCTTGAAGCACACAGCTCAGCAACATGCCTGCAGCAAGCAAAGGATGGGAACAGTTCTTCTAAGGATGAGATAGAGGGGAATTAATTTTGAAGGGGCAGCTAGAACAGATTTCTAATAGCCACAGCACTTTCACACCATTTTAGGTAATGTAATGAGTTCATTGCCTTCTGATAACATTTTTTTATTTCCTTTTCAATAGATGTGACTTTCCAGCTGCGGGAAAACTGCTGAGCGTGTTTCTGTGGTTGTGACAGAACTGCAAATAGTTTTATTTCATTTTCGTTGGGGTGTCAGTGTGGGGGTGTGGTCTCCACTCAGCTACTTGAAGATTTTAAGTAAAGTGGCATCCTTCTGTTTACTCTTAGGGACAAAACTCAAGTAAGAGATTTACAAATAAAATAAGAAAACAGTTGGCTCAGAACTGAAATATTCTTACTTTATTCTTTATACAAGAGGGAGGTGTTAAACACAAGAATATGAACATATGCATGTTCACATATATAAATATAAGAATATATAAATTAATATATGTAGGATCTGGTTAGATTCAGAAAGGAAAGTAGGAGGGAATTTAGTAGGGAAATAGTTTTATATTTGCATCCATCAGTATGTTATGCTCAAGGGCCATTACATTTAATATAGATGCAAGATGCTTTCAGTGCTTTAAGTGTTTCCATATGCTTCTAATGCATCAATTGGTTAATGTATGTCAGTAAGAAAATGAATGGAACACTGGATTGAATAGCTATATTAAAAAAACAAAACAAAACAAAACAAAAAAACCCCCAACTTTTACAGCAGTCATTTTATTTTCAGTGTTCTGTCAACTGAGTAATTTCAGTATGTATCAAATACACACACAAAATAAATTAAAAGTATTTATTTGTTTCTTAAGCTATTTTTCTGAATGCAACTATCTTTTGGTGATAATTTCTATACAGTACTTACAGGCTTGTCTACTATATACAAAACTGTGTGACATTTTATGGATGGCTCAAAACCATTTGGGGAGGTTATGCATTCATTTATCTGACCTTATGGTTTACACCTTGTGATGACAATTTTTAGATACACACAAAATTATTATAAAAAACATAAAAATGTTTCTTTTTACTTGTATCCCAACCTATTCACAAAATTCATTGCATCATGACTTTGATTTCCTGAATAAATGAATCCTTGATGTAATCAATTTATCAAATGTAAGGACCTGGAAATCTGGGGACAGGCCTTTTAGCAGGGATCCTTGAGATAAGACAAGGGGTAATGTGTAGATTCAGCCTAGATATAAGGAAGAAGTATTTAGCTGTGAGGGTGGTGAAACACTGGAACAGGTTGCTCAGAGAAATGGTAGACACCCCATCCCTGAAACATTCAAGGTCTGGTTGGTCTGGGCTCCAAGCAATCCGACCTATCCCTGCTTATTGCACAGGGTTGGACTGGATGAACTTTAAATGTTACTTCCAATCCAAAGCGTTCCCTGATCCTATAAAAATCTTGTAACATTTCAGTGAATCACATATTAGAGAAACAGATAAAATGATTGGGTTTTCCTAATTTCTTCACGTAGAGAGATTTTCAAAACAGAAATCCAAGGTTCTGGAAATCCTCTTCTGTTTGAAAGAGTTGACATTACATCTATGACTGTGCCTTAAATACCACGAAATGGTAGACACCAATTTCTTCTATATAACCATTTTCTTGATTTCTGACAAAAAGGAACATTCTCAAGATAGATAATTTGTCAATAAGCTAAAAAACCCAGACCTTAAGATTAAAAGTTAGCAATAAAGGAATTAGCAAAGTTTTAACAGCAGTTCTTTTGAATTTATATTTTGAATCATACCCACAAAACCTATCCTTGCATTTTATACCTATAGATAGAAAATCACTGAATAAAACTTCTATACAATTTTGCAGGTAGGGAACTGAAGGAGACACCCTGTTTTCAATGACATGATGAACAACTACCCATCTAAAAAAGGTAGTCAGCCCATGACAAGTATTAAAAAAGGAGGTTTGCGGTAGGCTAGTGGTCCAAATGGGAGAGAACATGGCAATATATCATATTAAATATTCAAATCTGTTTAACAGTTTTCCTAAAGAGGCAGGATTACACACCTGCATAGATTTATTCTTTTTACATGAAGATAACAATTCAAGTTCCTACCGGACCTATCCAAAAGAACTTGTTCTAGTTTGCAAGCCAAGACCATTCCTCCATCTCCTTGATGCCTGCTTGAAAACTGAAATGCTAAAATGCCTGAGCCAGCCTATTTAAGCTGACCACTGAGTTCAGGGAGATCACCTACTCTGATTTGAGAAGGCAGAGATTTTATTTTGTAAGTGTTCCAACAAGATAAGGCTGAGAAGGTTAGGTCAGATAGCAGAGTGAGGGGATGAAAATCTGAAACCACCACAGCATGCTAGCAATTGATGTAATTTACCTTAAAGGGACTTGTGCAATCGCTTGTTTTTCCTAAAACTGTCATGATATTTTAGTAAGTTAGGATTTGTATTTCTTCAAACCTTGATTTCTTATTTAATAATCACAAAAGAATTAAAAGCTATGTTCTTTTCTCATTATTACAGATTATAGCTGACCTTCAGTGCAAATCTGCACAAATCTGCTGTAGCAACATCAGTATGCAAAAATTCATTTCTGTCCTGTCCTATTTTCTGTTGAACTGCAATGTCAGATAAAATGAAATGTGTATTTTAAATATTTAAGCACATAAGAAATATGAGACATATTTATCTTCCTAAAGATAAATGTGACACTTTCCCACCCCCAAGTAATCAGAGACCTCTCCAATCCCCAAAGTGTTTCAAGGATGATAGAGAGCTGCCTCATAGTGATATCTGCACCCTTGAATCCATCTCAACTGGTCCCATGGACGTGTGTGTATGTCTGATTAGCCTCAATGATATCTAATTCCATCCCTTCCATTCCTGAAGGTTCAGGTAACATCTCAATAACCCTCCTGGGTTTTACATCCTGGTCTGGGATAAATTAGTATTTCAGGACCAAGGTATTCACTCAGTGATTTTCCTATCTGCCCTTAAATTATCAGATGTTGCACAGAACTGCCTAATTCAGCATTGACTATAATAGTGGTTTGATTGGATAATATCACTAATCAACACTAGAAATATAGGGTCATATTAGAAGAAAAGCACATCTTACTTCAACTAATTGAAATGTTCAGAGGAGTTCAGAAAATCCCAGTTAATTATTAAACCAAAAAAAAAAAAACCTCCCTTAAAATTCATAGCTTCCTTCATTGATCTTTCACATTCCATTAGAGTACTCAAATATGTAATAAAATAAAATATCTATTGTTGACAAAAGTTCCACAGAATTCTTAGTCATCTAAAATGTCAAGACCAAAATGCACTCTAGAGAATTTAGATTTTTCATATATCACCCAATTAAATCTCAAACTAGGAACTGTTCTACGCTTATTGGAATAAATCGCCCTGTCTACCTTTTACCATCCCCATATCTGATTAAAGATCATATCCCTGGAGAGCAAGAACTGTTAAATCATCTTAATGCTTCATTGGGAATTAGTTATAATACCAACTGAATGTGAACATTTAATTAATTTGATTTTTTTTCATCTGATGCAGTTGTCTTTGCCAAGCTTTGCTAAGCCATTGACTGATCCTGTTTCACAGCACATTCTTATCACCAGTAACACTGGTTAGGTCCAGATTTTGTACATCCTGCAACATAATAATTCGTTATTGTTCCTGGTTCTTAATTTGTACCCTCTTCTGTGTCAGTAACAACATTAATAACAGCACAGACCTGCTTTGAGAAGGTTGGGCTACGTGACCTCCAGAAGCCCTCCTAATGTATTTTTTCCCCCACTAAAGGGGCTCAAAACATCATATAAACATCACTCACCAATTCATGCTCACATAAATTTAAGGCAGCTTTTCACGACTGAAATGGTAGCTGTACCTAGGTAGATAAGAGCTGTAGGTAACACTAAACCATGCACTGACCTATGGACATCGAAATTCCCTGCAGACTAAATACCATGTAGCAATTACCATAAATACCATATAGCCATAACACTATGTAAGACTATTTATATGTTTTTTTAAAAAATGCTGGTATGGTGAAATCCTAACAATAAAATAAATTAGAAGAATAGCATACACAGAGACTAAGGGAAATTTTAGAAAGATATTCTGCCCAAGAAAAGAAGCACATCTGAAGGAAACAAAGAAATACACAAACAAAAAGAAAATACAAACAAAAGGGAGAAGGAACAGGTCAACCTATAGATTTTGATAGAATTTTTAAAAAGTCAGCAAAATAAAATGCTTATGTAAAAGGTCAGCTAAAGCCCAGTTCAAACATTTTTAGACTGGACAATGTGATTTCCCACTGAATTAAAACTTATTTGCAATACACACCATAAAGAGAGGAGTAAGAATGCCTTTAACGCACCTTCTGACATACCAGCTCTAAAACCCATGGAAGATTTCAAGACTCAGGACAGAAGCAGAAGCACAAATGGCCTTTTACAGCCACATGGGTAAGAAACTGGATCAGGCTACCCAGAGAAATTATGGATGCCCCATCCCTGGAAGTGTTCAAGGCCAAGTTGGATGGGGCTTTGAGCAACGCCGCCTAATGAAAAGTGTCCCTGCCCACAGTAGCAGGGTTGGAACAAGATGATCTTTAAGGTCCATTTCAACCAAAACAATCCCATGATTCTGAGAAATGCTTCTGAGATCAGTTTAATTGGTTAGAGCATCATGGTAATAATGCCAAGGTCGAGGGTTTGATCCCTGTACAGGCCACTCACTTAAGAGTTGGACTTGATCATCCTTGTGGGTCCCTTCCAGCTCAAAATATTCTGTGATCCTGCGAAGCTAAACCTCAGACTGCTTCTTACTCAACCCTACTCAAGGCATGACTCAGGTGCAGAACTACAGAGTAAATGACCTTGCATGAAATGAGAGGATTAAATTTTGAAGCTCTGCTGCTTTACCATACTTAAGGCATGTACTGGAAGCCAGAGATGTTAATTAAGAGAATTTCAGGAATGGGTAACACTGGATACAATAAGCAGGCCTTAAACTTCACAGAATAGACTGATCATCCACTTTGCATATTACATAGGTCAGTTCAGAAATGCTCTTATTTGCAGCCGGGGCAGTGCAGGAACAGGCAAGGAACGGCATTTTGGATCACCTACACTACAGGAAACTCCCTGAAAATTCCAAAACAGTGCAATGCGTAGATTATTTCCTGTTTAGTGTGGTATTTGGAGTCATAAACCACTCAGAAGGATCTCCAGGAAAGGCAATATGATATTATGTCTCTGAGTTGAGCAGCATTTCATCTGAGGAAAGGAAAACTATATATTAATCTCCAATCAACTAATAACAATTTTATACACTTCCCACAGTGGGGATTCCAGAGTGTCTCCTTTGCTCCATATACAAACTCAATATTGAAACAAATTTTGTAATTATAATATTTACCTCTTATTTCAGCCATACTTATAAGGAAGGCCTCCTTTGGTCATCTGTTCAATCTGACATATGCACAAGCTCAAGTCAACAGAATCACAGAGGATACACCCACCAGCACATTGCCTTTGTTAGGTCTTTTTTCCTTAAACTTGAAATCATCCCTTGAAAATTTGGGTGATTTACACATCTTGAGTCTAAATATTAAATCTTATTGAAATATTGTAAGTGCCCCATTCCAGGATTCTTCATATGACTTGCAATTTTCAAAGCCTGCTTCCACCTTCGATCAGTCATGTGAAAATATCAGATCGAGTCATTTCTTTTGTTTTGTACCACTTAAAAATCTCTGTGTGACCCACACGTTTCAAGGTGATGTGTCAGAACACTCGTACATGTCAGAACACTCACATAACACTGCTATCTGTAATCAGGCAACAAAGTGCTTGCTAAAAATCACTGCTTTAAAATGCTATAAACATGCTATGACAAGTTCAGCTTTTGGTGTTGCTTTTATTTACCAATAAACAATTACACTGCATTCACTGCAACTGTTATCACTCATGCATTTGATATTAGTGGGAAATACCCTGAAGCAAGAAATTTTCCATTAAACTGATGAATCACTAGCTTTGGGGCTGAATTCTGATCTTTGATGTGGCATAAACTTAGCCTCCATGGGGAGACTTCAAGCACTGCTCTTTTGTGTAAATTTGCCTTCAAGGTAGGATTCTCTGCATTGAGAACATTCTCATCTTTTTTAGGACACTGACAACTACAGTTATCACTCTTGCCATTATTATTTCATAACTCTGTTTCACAGGTAGGAGACAGCTTTGGGGCAGTCATTTATTTCATTATCATGTATTTTTCATTGGAAGCTAGAACATATATTCATTTGGGAGAAGGGAAGACTTGCACAAATTTGAATACAGGAATATAAACCTGACACCTATTTTTTTAATCATAATACTAAAAAAAAAAAAAAAAAAAAAAAAAAAAACCCCCCTGGGGAAAAAAAAAATTTAAATTTCAAANAGTGTTAAAAAAAATTAAAAAAAAAAAAAAAAAAAAAAAAAGAAAGCTCCCTGTGGCAATAGATCATTATAATTTCAATAGGAAGCTCAAAGGAATGCCTTTTCTCCCCATGGGTTGTACTCAAGCTTACATATAATGCCTTGAAATGGAAAGAACCAACATGTCTCCCAGTGATACTGGGTAAAAAGACACACATTCCTCAGTAACCAATGCAAAAAGTCTTGGTACTAAAGCGCACAATGTCAATCATGCCCTTGCTATCAGTTCCAATGCTTATTTTCCAAAGAATGGCATCTAAATCACACTGCTACATAAAATAGGATTCCTGACGTGAGAGAGAAATGTGCACAGAAATGTGCACAAGAACACTGGAATATGCATTTTGCTAAAAGATCTGGAAGTCAAAGTACCATGAAATTACTAGAATTAATAACAATATGTCCTCCTGTATTGAAAAAAAAAAAAAAAGGATGAAAATGGGATGAAAGATAAAAATATAAAAATAAAATGCTTTTTGTTATAACAAAATTCACTTCTATAACAGAATCTTCACTACAGCAAAAAGTGCATATTTTGGCCATAAACATTATTTTTATTATACACTGCAGTGCAAGAGAAATAACTCCCTAAAGTATAATCAAATTGCTACATTAAAAAAAAAAAAAGATAAAGTATGGATCTTCCTTTTTATGGCAGTTCATTTTCAAACATAATAATTAAAATGAAATTTTTAAACTTACATATCAAAGTATGTCCTACGATATCTAGAATATAATAACCTAAGAGAGAAACATTTAGGAACTTGTTGCATATTTGAGAAGCAAAAGACAGAGACTTGGAATACTCTCAGGAATCAGAAAGTACAACTACTATGAGATTCTTTCTAAAAAATGGAAATAAGTTATGGAATCTATGGGAGTCTATCTATCAATTTTTCCCTCCTAGTTTCATAAAATTTTAGGTTTGTTATAGACTTAATTATTAATTCCAAGCACTGCATTCCAGTACCAAAAGATATAGGTTAATATTTTAATCAAAATGAAAATGTAGTTGAAAAATATGACATTTATTACAGATTAGAAATTTGTGTTCTAATGAAACTTCTCTAAGGCTTTAAAAATGTTCTCTATACAAGTGCACCAAAAGTCCTACTCTAACAGTTTTTGATAATGAAAGATATAATTTATACTAGCAAAAATCTTCTTTCCCTCCTGTAATTAGCTAAGTCTAAGAGGAAACTATCTCTCATAATGTCTCCTTTGTCTATATAAGAAAGGGTTAGAATAGGGCATTTGTCTGTATAGCTAATACCCATTAAAACATCAATAGAATCCACGTCATATTGATTAGAATCAGTATAAGTGGCACAGATGCAGATCAACTTCTCAAAGGGTTCAAATTCAAAATATCTCCACTAAATATCTTTCAACCAGTATTTCAGCCTATTTACAAGTTTGGTCAATAGCCCATTTCAGTATGATTCTCCAAGAATGTACAACATTTTTTCTAAAACAAGAGCTAAATGATGTTTTCCAGTGAAATTTTCACATGAATAAATCTATCACATACCATCAAGAGACGTAACATTAAACAGAAAATATGAGAACTAGGTATGTAAATATATGTAAATATCTTGACCTGCTGAAAAACCCTAGTAGGTTCCGACAGAGAAAAAAATAAATCTAAAAATAGCTGCAACTTACTTACATGAAGGATAGCAACAAAAAAAATAAGCCATGAAGAAATATGCTGTATGTACAACAGCTACTTGTTGGTACCTTCTTGATTGCAAGGGACTGCAAATCACAGTTACTGTCAAGTTATCTTACTACACTTTCCAATCTCCATGGCATATACTTTGCCCAGTTACTCATCATAAATGAGAATAGCTGGGGCAAATTCTTCATGACTCATTTTAACAATTTTTTCAGCACTGAAGCAGTAAAGGACAAAGAGAAGATGAAAAGAAACACAACACATCCTAATTGTGACTGTAACGTCAAACCATATTGATTGTCATACAATGAGAGCAGAGGGAATAAGAGACCTAAAGAAGCGAAGGAAGTTACTTTTGGTAGGCTGCCCTACTGTAAAAGGAGGCTAGATTCTCTACTTAAGCTCATCCTAAAGTATTTGAGACAAATTTCTCATTGTAAATGTCTATCCTTCACTCTCTATGAAATAGTGAAAAGTCAGTAGCTTTAGCTCAGAAAAAAAATGAGATTTGGAAATCCACCGGTAGCTAAACCCAGATGGTGGGATATTGATTTTGTTATTTGTATGCTGGCACCCAGACCCAGTGAAAGAACTGAGATAAAACTACTCTTACATATGCAGATAAAAGGCATCTTTCTAAAGGTATGTCTTATCAGAGTAAGGTTAAAAAAACCTTGAAAAGCCAGAGGAAATCTGTAGCTGTCAGATGACATGTAAAAGGAATCCCTGTCACAGCTTTCTCTGTAGTGTCAGGGCAGGTCATTATATTCAGTCTCATTTTTCAATCCAGCAACTGGCAGCTGTTGGACTTGCAGAAACCTGGTATCACCCTTCCAGTCTCCTGAAAAGTCTCTTTATACCTGTTACCTTTGAGACTTGATCCCTGGAGTCCCTTATCTGCCCTGCCTCAGCTCCAGACTCTCCTCCAAACTGACCATATTCAGATGCCATTTCCCCCTCAAGGGTTCCACCTGACCCGAAATGCAGTTCTTGAGACACTGCCTTACAGAGGAGATTTTCTTTTTTGCTGTCCAGCTACAAAATGCATAAAATATTATACTTGAATAAATTCAATCATTTTAAGATTTTTAAATGTATGCTATGAGGAGAAAAGCCTGAAAACTCCTAAATTCTGCTGGCTGGAGCTAAAAAAACCCCAAACAAACAGCATTTCTTAGATCAAATTTGGAGAAGGCTCAGACTTGGTTACAAGTAAATCTGGGATAATTCATCAACAGACTTCTTTTTCCTAAATTAATTGCAGCTTTACAAAAAAGCAAATTTTGCAACCCTTGACACTATAAATTAGTGGAAAAGGCAAGACTTGTGTAAGGGTACGAGCAGAGATTTAATAAACTTCCACTGCCACTTACAGCATGCTTCTAAATCCCTGAGTGTTTTCTTGGGAAGAAGCAGACCCACCAGGAGCATGCCTCTTAGATAACCACTCTGTTCTCTGCTCACTGCTGCCCATTATTTACTTTGAGCATAACTTCACATTAAAAAAAAAAAAAAAAGTTTGGAGGGTGGAAATTACTTTCTCAAATGTTTGTTAAAACATGCCAGGATTTTTTAAAAAATATTTACATTCACGACTAATTATCCTTTCCTATTCTTACAACGGTATTCAACTTGATGTAGTTATTTTCATCAGAATTTATAATGCTCTAACTCGATAGTTGCCTTTATGCTGCAGGTTAAGCTCAAAAGGAGCTAACATTTTAAAAATTATTGCAAAATAACAAGGCATCACTGCATTAGGAATAATTCTTAAACCATGAATTATTCTGGCACAGACAGCTTACCAGTTTTAAAAGATACAACTGGCTGCTCCCAATTAAAGCCCAGAGAGTAAGACCTACAGGGGAACCGCAGACTTCCAGTGTGGTGTGTCTGGTTTCACACTAAAGAAACATTTCTTTATTTGTAATACTTAGTCCTTTCAGTCAAATCACTGAAAAATTTTCAATCTTCTTTTCTTTAGGCTCTTATAGTTTGTTCAGGAAAGAGGAGACCATTACAAGAAATTACACTAAAAAATTTTGAAAAGGAAGAAGATGCAAAGAGGAGCTGAGAAACATTAAGGAAGGAATTAAGAAAAAATGAAAATTTAGGCAATTGAGCAACTCAGTACACAGGGGAGAGGTGGATTACTTCAATGCAAGGAAACAGAAAAAAATATTTGGAAGGAATCTATAAACGAGATGTGGAATCATTGGAAATAAAATGGAGACTACTACAAAGAAGAGGAAAGAACTGAGCAGCAAAAATTACTATAAATAGGGTGGTGGTACAAAGGACAAGAAGAGAAAACAGGCAAAGCAATATGAAAACTAATGGGAAAGAGCATCTTAATGTGCTACCGCTGAGTTGTCCAATAAAAGCACTGCAGCATTTGTCCAAATACAACAAGAAATTGACACCTGCAAATTAAAGTGCACAACACAGGCTGCAATTGATCAAACTGAAAGGGTTCTTGGAAAAGGACAGTGAATGAAAACCTGAGAGACCTGTATTAAATTACAGGTTTGGCCATTATCTTCCTATGAGATATGAAAAATGGGAATATAATGCCTCCTACCTTGTTGTGACGATAAAACTCATTAATTATCGTAAAGTGCTCACACATTACATGCAGCATTGGGGAGGGGAAATAGGTAGAATCTAATTGCTGTTGTACGATAAAAGAGTACAAAAGGTCTATTACTGATTGATGGACTATGGGGTTACAAATTGATCATTTTATCTGAGACTGAGAAATCCAAAGACCAAAGAATGATTGACCTTCTCGTTCTTATTTGCTTTTTAAGTCCCAGAAAACACAGTGATTAGATTCAAAAAGGCTCACCAAGACAGTAGAAGAAAAATGAGAGAAGGATCTCCTGAATGTGGTACGTAAACAGGAAGACGGAAAGCAAACTGTACTGCAGCATATACAGAAAAATACACAGAATTTAAGTTTAATAGGATTGCTCTTCTGATAAAGTTGCAATTTTAAAAGGATGAGTAGAGACAAATAAAAACTGGCAGGGAGGACTGGTGAGATTAATTTCTTCTACATCCAAAAGTTAAGATCTAAAAGAGTCTGTAATAGAAACTGGTCAACAGAGAGAAGCACACATCTAGATTCAGCTGACCTTAGACATCTGTCTCAGAACAAACTGAACAGCTCTCTAGAGGTACCCACAGGGACTAGCTTAGACTCTAATTTTAAAAAAATAAATTTCTGCTGCTA
The DNA here is from genome assembly GCA_013399855.1 of Oxyruncus cristatus. Taxonomy (NCBI): domain Eukaryota; kingdom Metazoa; phylum Chordata; class Aves; order Passeriformes; family Cotingidae; genus Oxyruncus; species Oxyruncus cristatus. The sequence goes on along the minus strand of VXAY01006800.1, from coordinate 2,500,452 downwards.
ATTATTCTCAAATGAACTGAAAAAGAAATATAGTATCATCTCCCATGATTAAATGAAGGCTCGCAGCATGAAAGAGGAAAAAAATATGGACTTAGAGGCAGAAAAGAATGGATGGCAAAAACAGTTTTACTAACCAGTGCTTCAGAGATGATTCTCTGAAAATCTTTTGATGAAAAAAAAAAAAAAAAGGAAAAAAAAAAAGAAAAAAAGAAAGGCTGTCTTGAGCATTTTTTTTCAGGCAGGAACAGGCAGAAGAGTCTGTAGTGCTTGCATACATATTTGAGACCTGAATGAACCCAATATTTAAGCATTGTAATTCTGTTTCCAGAACTGATCAGCACCTGCCATTCCAGTGACTTCAATGAGAACAGACAAATATCTTTTAAATTTAGGTTACTTTTAATGAAGTTTACTTAATGCATGCAAATTTTAAAACTCAGAACAGCCTGGTTTGTTGTGTTTGGATTCAAGTACTCATAACTCTATATAAGCATATATAAAAGTTCTGCTTGACATGATCTATGTACCTTCTTTAATTGCCTTACAGCAGAAGCATCAATTATAATAGTGATGCCATCAATCTCTAAAGAATACTTGATTAAAAAGTGCAAATGAAGCATGCTAGCAATTCTGATTAATACATTTAAAACACTTTTTTCTAAGGTTTTATAAATTAAATCTATAATGAAGACAAGCAGTTGTATCATCTCAAGTGAAGGAGAGGATAACTTGTATTCTCCCCAGAAGACATAAAGATTTTTAACAGTTAAAGGCAGATAGGAGACTTCAAACCTCTTAAAGTAAGAGTTTTAGTAAACCAGGAATTGAAGTATCATACATTTAGTTTAAAATCTTGTGACTGGATTTTCAATTTCCCCAAAGTTTATTACAGTCACATAAGCAACAACAAAGTGCATGAAAATAATTGTTCAGTAACATTTTACATTTGCCTTCTCCTCATGCAAAAAATTTCTTACCAAGAATACAGAACAACATACCAAGAGTTTGGAAAAAAAGGCCAGAAAATGGCTCCTTCAGAGTAAATTATTTATATTTATCATTTTCATTCTCCAGACCCATAATTACGGTTTTATTACATTTCAAAAAGTGAATGATACTTCTGTGTGCATCTTTATTCTCCCAGCACATACTCTGACTGACCAGTAATCCAAGCTGCACAAAAGGAGACAGGCGTTGAGAATTAGAACATAAAATATTATCTGGCTCTTGAGGACACTTTTGAAGACATTTTTAAGTTTCTTGCTTTCTTGCTTCTGCAAAATATTTAAATGCTAGTCTCAGAGTATGATTAATATTTTCGATCCCTTAATTTTCAAGGATTACAAGTAATTTACAAGTAAATCTGGGATTTATAAAATGAAACAAAATTAAATGAAACATTACTTACATCATTCTGATCATCTTTTGCATTGTAATAGATTATATCATTATTCTGTAAGAGAAAGAAAAGTAATTCTGTTAGTTTGAAAGGAGAGAATAAATTTAAGTAACAATACTCTGTACTATTGTAAAATACATTTTGAAATAAACCACAGTTCTTTATGTATTCTCTTTGAAATAAGACAGATTCAGATCTTTGCTTGCTCTCTGTTCCATGTAGTATTTGCCATGCTTATGCTTAACTTTTTACATTTAATGCTTCTTCCTTGGGAAGCTATATAGGTCACTCAAAACACAGCTAGAAAAGCACAGGTAACACTGGACAAACTCCAGAGCTCGTAAAAGACTTCCACAAGTTGTTTCTTTTACAGACATGTGAATTCCCCTCATGGTGATTTATGCACCACGACATCCAGCAGACAACAGATACAGTGATGCACGGGCATTGCTAAGTGGGTTAAGAAATTTGCTGCACACACGTTTATTGTTCTATTCACCTCCCACAGCGAAAATACAATCTGTGAAAATACATCACAGCAGTCTGGCTGTGATAGTGGAAGGCAGATCCTGGAAGCTCTGTAGAAACACTGTACCATGTAATTCAAGCAAAGCAAAGAAGGAGATGATTGCTGGTTTCCACTGCAGAATCAGTCAGAAGCTTCATTCAGCAGTTTGAAAACTGGAGTATTTCCTATGGAATACGGCTTTGTTTTCTCTTGAAATATTTCTGAACCATTTAAAAGCCTCGAAGATTTAGGTTTGCTGTAGTAGCTTTCCACCAAACAGAATTGCTGCAAAGTGCCCAACAGTTTTTCAACAAAATCAAACAATTTTTATGTGCATTTCTGTATTAAATAATATGGACATAGTATTTTTAAGTCCCTTTACAGATTTTGAATAAATGAGAAATTACATTTCTTCATGTCCAGCAGCGTGTTTAAAATAGGTGAGTGTTCTTGACCTCCAAAAATTTTCCTAATTTATTTTTTCAGTTCTGTTTATGATAATACCTTTGGATTTACACATCTAAATAAAAAGCTGAGCACAAGTTCAGCTTTTTCTTTTATAAAGTGTTTTCTTTTATAAATACCAACAGGAAAGAATGCTTTCAGTAATCATTTTTCAAGTGGGTAAGGCAATGACAATTATTACTTGCACTAAAAAAGTACCATGACATGTACTACAAGGTAATGCACTTCATCTTTATAAACCATCATTTTCCTCACTCCATAAATAATGACATCATTTATTCTCCTTTGTGACCTTTTAGAGAGTCAGACATGAAATATATTAGAGATGAGCTAAATGCCATTTGAGGTAAATGCTATTAACATGAACTCATCCTTTTTGCTTTTCCCTCAAAATGCACTTTTCCATCAAGGTGCTGATCTATCCACAGGTCAGTTGGTTTTGTATCAGCATCTGGATAACAAAGCCAAATTTCAGGGTGTTGCAGACACAGGAGGAAATTCCTTTCATCATTAAAGACTAATGATGACTAATAAGCTATTTGCTTATTCACTGGATTGTTATAAAGAAATGACCATATGATGCTGTGGAAGACTCAGAGCATGTCGGAAGAGGCAAAAGATTCTATTTTCTTTTACTTTCTCTTACTTTTTACATGGCTATAAATAATTTGGGCTGTTCAAAACCCTATTTGATTCTTTAGCAGGCAAAGGATCCAACTCTGAATGGTACTAGCCAGAAATGTTAACAGAAGTGCTTCCATCACAAAGTGATCTGTTTAGTTAAAAAAAAAATAAAATGTTGTTTCACTTCAGCAGACAAGGGTAAGAAACACTTCTTTCATGAAAACCCCTTATGTTAGGTGGTGTTAGAGCAGTTCCTCTGTAATCTCTTCCCTGGAAGGTTTTGTTCAGGAAAAATGAGCTGCAGGAAAAGCAATACAGACATATCTATATGTATTTTATGTATATATTGTTTTTGTTCACTGCTTTCACTTCTAAAAGGAACGTTTTCTTAAAACACAATGCTATTAGGCCCTCTCTCGTATTGACCTTCATCTAGAGATCACTTTATTTCCCCAGCCCCTCCCCATTGCTCATGTTTATCCTAGCAGTACACCCTGTCATAGAATCATTATTACGTAGGATTTTTTAACACTGTCCTCAATAGATACAATTGTGTGTATTACTTGAAAAAAATGATTCTTTATTGTCACAATTATATTTCCCCCCATCTTTCATAGTTTTATTTATTTGTTTAAATTGCTGGAAGCTGGCATAGCTTTACTATGTACTTCTGCTGGACTGAACAGTATTTTTAAAATCACCTATTAAAGAATTATGTTTCAGAAACATGATATGTTCACAAGTTAATTAAAATAAACACCTCCCCATACCAAATGAATTAGGTATTTGTTAGGCCATTCATATCCTGTAGTGCACTACCCTTCCTGGACATATTACCAATATAATGGATAGATTAACACTGACATCAGACATTTCTCACTACTCTTAATATAGAAAATATGAGAAAGCTAGGGCTACAACACACTAAATGCTGTACAGTTCACAAATTAGATTCATGGATCAGTCAGATCTTTAGAGGACAATTTTTCATAATTTAACCACTGCTAGTTGACAAGAACAAATTGCTTTGCTGCTGGTACTCATGAGAGTAGTTTATTTATTTATTAACTTCTTGACACAAAGAATTTGAATTTTCCCACTGTTGTACACTTTTGCCACCAGGTAATACTACACACTTGGTCAGCAAGCCTAAGGTACAACGTAAATATCAGAGATACTTATTTTTGTTCTTTATCTACTAATGCCATGAGAGAGAGAGGGTAAATATTCACTGTTGCTTCTGTTCGTGAATAATGGGACTTAGTAAGACAGACCTGAAGCTGAATTTATGAAAGAGTGACTTTAGGAGACCATATGAATAAATTAGAAACTGTAGCATAGCATCAGTATATGAGTGTACAAAATCTATGCAATTGGAAAGGTGAAGGGTAATTTTCACTGTCTTTAATTCCCCTTTCAAAGAAAACAGTTTCAGTATCTGACAAGGGTATTAGGCAAGGCATACAAAAATTACATTAAGGACCAGGTCACAAATGTTTCATTTGTGACTCTTACTATTATCTTTTCTATCCTAATAATCTTCTTCCACACTTCCATTGTTAATATTATCTGCTGAAGTGAGATTGTTCCACTGTCTTTTTATTGCTTTGCATTTTGATAGTTGTTTGTTTTCCAGCCTGGGGTATAAAACAATTCCAATGGGAAACACTACATATTGGCTACTATTAATAAGTTCTTAAATTTCACCACATATAATCCAAAGTTTCTGGTCTCTCTAGTGTCTATGTCTAGAGGTTTGAAGAAACACACATCCGCAGATGAAATCTGAACTCACACCAACACTAACTTACACTCAGGTTTTGGTTCTCTCCTGAGCAACTTTACAGATACAGTCTATTGATTTAACAAATAAATGCTTAAACTCAACTCAGGATTACGTGAATGGAGCTGAAGTTGGCTTATCACAGGAAATAATGCTTTTTTTCAATCCCATTCTTTCAAGAACAACAAAAAGGGATTACGCCGCAACAAGACATATCTGAAACTACAGATAGTAATGTATAGTAAATTGTTAAAATATAACTACATCACTTTGTTGTCAAAAGCTATACATCCTTCTTTGCCAAGTGCCAAAAAGAAAGTTCCTTGTCATTGCTGCCCCGTTATGGTGTCTGTAGGAAAACCTCCTCTCTAAATGTTATGCTAGAATTCCAAGAATTTTGCACGTAAAATGAGTCCCACCAACCAATCTAATTTCTTTTTTTTTTTTTTTTTGCTTTTGGCAGAAAGATTGTATGTGTGTCATTTATGAAATATCTGCTTTCCCACAAGAGATGTTTGCATTTCATTCAGGAAAGAAAAAAACAATACTCTAATCTTTAAGATTTTCCACAAAAACCCTCTGCGGTCAATTCAGAAATGTTGCTTTCACTGACCCTGTGGTTAAGATTAAATATGCCCTCAGGTCTGTCCATGGGCTCCCCTAGGGATTTTATGTGACCCAGTGCCCATGATGGAGTCCAAAATGGGGTTAGGCCTAAGGGGAGGCTGAAGGCCTGAAATGAATACTAGAATTTTATAAGACACTATAAGGAACTACCAGAAAACAAATAAATTATTAAAAAAAAAGGGAGATGAAAAAAATGTTTTTCTGCATCTTTTCATATATTAAGAAATTAATGTAATGTATAAATTTAGATAGACATCACAATTATCCTTTTTTCTCCTAAAGTAGCAGTTCAAAAACAATTGTAGGTAAAATGTGAAAGCCAAAAAAAATTACACTTTTATTCATTTCAGAGATGTTAGAAGAAAATGAACTCCCTCAGAAAAGAAAACAGAAGATTGTTAGTCAAAGATCTCTATAATTCAAAGATTTACTTCAGTGAACCACTGGAGGCAAATCTAAAATTAATGTAGTAGATTATATTGCAAATATACATTATATATACACTACTGCATAATTATTAGTGCACGTTTTAAAATCTGAAATTAAAGCCAATATGTTTCTTTAGATTTTCTTTTAAAACAGGATACTTCCCATGACTTCTAAGTATTTTAGTCAATAAAGTGCTAAAGCACCCAAAGCCAGGCAATATATAAAAACTCCTCCATATTGCAGCTAATCGGCAACTAGTGAGGATTATTTCAATTTTCAGGTAAGGAGGTAGAGTCAGAAATCAAAATTCAAAAGAAACCAAACCATATTGCAAATATATGCCTGATTTTGATGCTTTAGTTTAAAAATATGTTCTTAGAATTACAGGTACAAATTTTGAGAACATATTAAAATCATATTAATCCCACTCATTTGGAAAAGACATTCACATCAATGAAAGAACTCAGTGTCCTTTTGCTCAGCATGTGGCAATAAAAATATTTGTAATACTGGTCTGTTTCACTTTTCATAGGCAGACCAAATGAAATTAGTGTAAATGCCTAAAAATGCTAAAAAAAAAAAAAAAATTCATTAAGTGAGAGTAAAACATCTGTTTTAATTTAAAAAAAAACATTTCATTGTGTCCCCTTGGATACAGAAGTGCATGAAAAAATGTTCTCTCTAATACCTTTGGGGTAATTAAGATTTAAACCCATCCTAATAAATCGTATGACAAATAAGCCAGACAGTTTTAGTTTAATCCCTTACATAGTCTGACGTGCAGTTTAAGGCACAATTAGACTCTTCAGGAAAGAAAGCTAAATATGGCCTGCCACACAAAAAATTACATCTATTTCTAAAGAGGAGAACTTTATGGAATAAAAGTCTGCATAAGGAGAAAAAAGGAAAGAGTGCCAACTACTACAATTTCTTTTGGTATGGCTTTGTAATTTTATATAAGTGAAATGGCACATGTAAAATAGGAGGATTAGCAGCTAAAAGCCTTTTTTTCATTCAGTATCCATATGAAGAAATACTGATTTATCACTTGTCTTTAAAGTGAACAAATTGCCAGGCAAATATAGTAAACAATCGCAATTATAACTACAGTGTATGCACATGGGCTGTAACAAATGGGTTAGAAAGTGCATTTAAAACAGAATCTTTAAACAGGACTTGGAAATTATATTTTAAAAAATACTTTTAATAAAAACATAAAAAATATTAACCAGTTAAATAACATCCCCACAAAGAAATATAATGCAATACTACACATAATATGGGCAAAGGAGTCACTTGAGTTAGACAATTTTTCCCAAAACCTAATTCAATCAAATAACTGCTTTGTCAGAATACTAAATTTCATACACTAATTAAAACCTTCCAGGTCTGCACTATAATTTGTGATAAGCCTTTTTCATCAGATTTGTGTAAAGGGCTTTTCTCAAGATTCCACGGAGACAAATAATTGAAATGAAAAGATGAAGATTTCAGGAAATAACATAAAGAAGCATTAAAAGTGCTGTATATTCTTTCTTTTAAATGGTGAGAAAGATCAACTTTTTCAGCATTCATTTACAGGCTATTCCTTGGTTGAAATTTACAATCCAGAAAACTTCAAATTTATAGATGAATATAATAAGAAATAAAATTTTCATGCAGTGGTCACTTATCCATTCACAGAGTGATAAATAACATGAGTAATTTATTAATCATCTGCATGCTAAACAGTGGGACTAAAATATGGAAGTATAATATAAACAGATAAATTATCAGATAAGTGTAATATACAGATACAGATGCCAGATAAAAATACACTATACGAAAAATATATTTTCAAGACCTTGACATTGATTCTGAAGAATTTTGATCTGAGACTAGATCCAAAGATTGCAGCACTGACGGTGGTTAGATTTTAGGCATCTGAATTAAAAACTAAGATCATGAAAGAGTTCACTGTGGTCTAAACTTAGAATAATCTAAAACTTTGGAAATATTTGAGATTCCAGCACTGATATTCTCTAGGTATCTAGGTATCTATAAGGTATCTAGGTATCCTATTTCTACCAGGAACTTTGAAGAACCTCAGACTGCACATTTCTGAGAAGTTTGGACCCTACTTTGCATCTTCACAAATTCAGGATCCGTAAACTGAAGCCTCTCACCTCTATAATTTAAGGTAATTCCTATTACTGAACACACCAGTCTTTGGAATATCTAATAATGACTAACAGTCAAATATATCATAAGATTTAAGTCACAATCTGCAAATGGAATAGACATTTGCCCTGCCCTCACCTCCTTTTCCCCTCTCCTTCCTTTCTCCTGACCATGTGAATAGTATAGTTATAGGGCTTTGCTATTTAGAAAAAAAGTATTATCAATATTCTGAACTCTGGATTCTGTATTAGAGCATTGCATTTCAGATAGCAAACCCAACACTTTCTTCCTCACTTTTACTGATTGTGAAATACATTTATTGCAAATGGTCCAGCTAAAACTCAGAAACTCATGCAATGAAAATAATACTGAAAAAAACCCAAACATGAAATTTCTGTGAAGAAACACATTAAGATAGCATGCATTTTAAAAATGCAAAAGCTATTTAAATGCATATCCTAAAAACACTGTACTCTAGGTTGAGAGGTAAGTTATTTTACCAAATCATGGTAAGTTTAATGGCTTAAGGCAGGCACTTTCTTTTAAGAGTACGTGTTTCAAATAGGAGAGCATATATTATGGTATTAGAGCTTCTGAATACTTACAGCTCTCAGGCACATCATGACCTTGTCTTGATCAAGAGCCAACTACAAGAGCCAGGCCAAGGGCACGAGGCTGAGTGTGGTGAGCTATGGCACACATGGCAGTGCCAACAAGGAGTGCAATGAGCCCTGGTACAGCCTGTGCATCAATGAATGGAAAGGGAACACGTGAGATGCTGGCAAGACATGATAATGTCATGGACTGATTTGACTGGCATCCTGCAACACCTGCCCATGAACCCCCCAGTAACAGAGACTGTAGGGAAGCATTGTCATGTGGATGTTTGACATGTCAGGAAAGCCAAGCATCAAGGTGGAACCAGCCAACAATGGTGCCAAGACGCTGCCCACAGCCCGGACCTGGGGCAAACATCCCATGTACCACAGTCTGGGCTCTGCCAACTCACCAGCACCGTGATCAGGTCAGGTCTCGGCTTATTTTTTGCATGGGGAGACAACATATTAGAGGACTGATCTATCACCAACCATCTGAAGTTCAACAAGGAAAAGAGCTGGATTCTGCACCTGGCATGGGGCAATGCTGGGCATACGTACAGACTGGGGAATGATAAGCTGGAAAGCAGTGACAGGGAAGGGATCTGGAGGTCCCTGTCGGATGGCAAATTGAATGAGTCAGTAGTGCCCTGGCAGCCAGGAGGGCCAGGAGTCCTGGGGGGCAACACGCAAACCATCGCCAGCCGGGCGAGGGAGGGGATTGTCCCGCTCTGCTTGGCACTGGAGTGGCCTCACCTTGAAAATAGTGGTAGTTTTGGTCACCATGACATAAGAAAGATATTAAGGTATTAGAGAGTGTCCAAAGGAGGGCAATAAAGATGGTGAAGGGCCTTGAGGAGAAGCTGTGTGAGGAGCGGCTGAGATCACTTGGTCTGTTCAGCCTGGAGAAGAAGAGACTGAGGGGAGACCTCATCACGCTCTACAACACCCTCATGAGGGGAAGAGGAGGGGCAGACACTGATCTCTTCTCTGTAGTGACCAGTGACAGAACCTGAGGGAATGGCCTGAAGTTGTTTCAGGGGAGGTTTATGTTAGATATTAGAAAAAGGTTCTTCCCCCTAGGGTGGCTGGGCACTGGAACAGGCTTCCCAGGGCAGTGGTCACAGCACCAAGCCTCACAAGAGTTCAAGAAGTGCTTGGATAATACTCTCAGGCACATGGTGTGACTTTTGGGGATGACCCTTTGCAGGGCTAAGACTTGGACTTGATGATCCTTGTAGGTCCCTTCCAACTCCGCATATTCTGTGATTCTGTGATTTTGCTGCCACAGCCCTTTCATTTCTTGGCTCACTTAATGGCACGACCTTCACAGTGGAACATTGTCTCCTGTTCCTCTCCTCACCGTGACAATATCTGATTACATGCTGAATTTAACCATGCTTGATTTAATTTGTCTTGTGCAAATTATAATTAGTAAAGCTGAATAAGAAGGTTTTTATATCACATTCAAATCTCGGGAGAAAACCCTGCTATTTTTCACAGGGTATGATAAGTAGTTTGTTTTTTTTTTCTTTTGCCTCAGCGCCCATATTATGCTACATTATACATTTACTTAGAAAAATTAGAAGTAATGAAGAGAATTAAGGTTGCATGCACAACCTCAAAAGGAAGCATAACAAACACTAAAAAGGGTACTTCTGTCTTCAAATCTCTAGAATTGAACATATAAACTGTAAAGAATAGGAAAAACTTCTCCACGTCAAACAAAACTCACCAATTTTCAGATATTTTTCACTGTTAGAATTGTATGAAACTGCCATTACACTACTTAAGCTGCCAGGATGATACTTAACTTCAATCTAGAACAGGGGTTTTTTGGAAGAAGATGATAGAGGGGCAGTGTAACAAATACCACTAACTTTGCACACAACTTTTTTCCGAAGACTGTTTCAAGCCATTTTATTTCATACTGAGATGAAACACACTACAGTCAACGAAACAGACTCTAGAACAAATCCAGCCAAACCTCCCTCAATATTCTTACATCTCCCCAAAGGATGGCAAAAAAGTCTAGGATTTTATGTACTTGCATGTACCAGGAAAGAAAATCAAAAGGGAACTCTACTGGAGTTACCCAGTTTACAAGAACTGGCTACATATATAAAGAAATACAAATAACCATCCTCTATTCTTCCTCCAGTCCTCTAAGTTAAAAGCAAGGAAGACAGAGAAAACCCTCAAAGACAAAAATATTTTAAATCCATTTTAATTTTGGTAAATATATTCTTCCAAAAGGTTCAGGAAACTGCTAATCTTCTCATCACAATAACTTCCTCAAAGTATAAGAAACTGCGAATGGCTTCTTTTTATAAGGCAAAATGCAAGTGATTACAAGGTAGATTTCCAGGTGGGAAAATGAAATTAATTTGTTAGCAGCTAATTAACCTCTATATCACACTATCTGATCAGTTTAATTAAAGCAGCAAAGTATGTTTATTATAATTTATTCAGCATTACTTTCTTTGGTTGATGAATTGGCTCAAAAATAAAATAATAATAAATTAAAAAATTGTCTAAACTGATTGCATATTATCTAGATTGTAAATCCTGGGACCAGTAAAGTACAGGAGCCCAGTTGAGCAATTGGGACATGAGTTTACATAAGATTCACAGGAAATTGGAATTCTGAATTCATACTTATGGAGCTGCTGGGATGCCATGAACCTCTTGCACTATGATAACTGAATATAGAAAATATGCCAGTCCTCCAACTCCAAAAAATCTACAAAAGCCTTTTAGAAAACTATTTTCTACAAAGAAATGGGCAAACCTTCAATAGCATTTTTTCCCCAAAAATGAGTGTGCATTTGTTAAATTATCACTGTGTTCTATCCATTACAGCCAACAAATAAGAACATGTTTAGCAATGTTCTTAGCAATGTTTAATCAGTGGTTAGAAAATACTTGAAAGGAATCAAGTTTTGGGCATATGACATCACAATGGAGTCAAATCTCAAGAGCCTAGCTTCTCAGTGATCCATAAGAGTGGCTGAAGAGTGTATATTCCATGGCTAATCCAAACCCAGCAGGACTCTGAGGTCAGCAGTCCGTAGGATATTGCTCTAGACCTGCATCATCTCAAAAGTCAGAACCTAGAATCTGAGGATAAATGCGTACGTCTATTTTTAAAAGAATATTTTTATCACTTTTTGCAAACAGATTTGTATTAATTTAGCCCACACTTAGCCCATCAGAAGCTGCTAAAACTAATTAGTGCCGAGCAGAGACAAAAATCAAGAAAACTGCTGGTAGATCATGACAGGAGTTGAGGACTCTCAATGGAGAGAGAGCCCCCTGTTAGCACTTGCACTTTCATCAAAAGATAGCCAAGCAAGATAAAATGTATAAGGAATGGACTACACAAAAGTGAACTCCACAAGTCATGACTGCCAGTATTACACAAGCAAATTTATACTGTCTTAATCCCTCTGACTCTGTAATGTATTAAACAATTAATGGCTATAAGTAACTGAATATAAACTTTTTAAATTTAAGTAATTATTATCAACTTATGAAATGCAGAGCATATTCTTAAAGAGATTGTTTTGTTTCTGGCAATAAAACAGTAACTATTATTCTAAAAACAAGATTATCCTCACTTCTGGTTCCACACTTATACCATGAAAATAATGTAAATATATCCAACTTAAGTCTAACAAGCTTATTCACAATTAATGTCATGAAGTTTGCACTGCAGCTACTGGAAATCCATTGACACACACAAAAAAAGGGGTTTTTTGCACTAGGATAACATCTTTAAACTTTTATTCAAAGGCTGCACACTGTGTTTTAAACCCATCATTTAAGCTCCTACTTCCTTGGAATCACACAACATTTAATGACATTAAACCAACAAATAATATTAGAGGGAAAAAATTATGTTGTACGGATTTGGAAAATGTTGTAGTAATTATGGATTAGCAGTGCTGGTAATTATTCTTAAACTTGAGAATATGAGTGGATTGATATTTGGATCAATTTTCAGAAGTTCAGGAACCATCCTGTGATCTTTAAGACCATGAAATCATTGCCTTTTAATATGTCCATTTTGACAGGAAATCAAGGGGAAAAAAAATAATACAAACCCCCCACATTATTTCAGTATATGTTTGGCTCCAAACAAATTTGAACTTGTGGTTTGATCCATTCAGAGTATTTTATTAAATTATTGAATATAATATATATAGCAATCGGTATATGAGTTGATAAAATGTAAAATACAAAAAATGAAAAAAATATTTTTCCTACTGAAATTACACCAAATAAAAATAAAATCAGCCCTATCAAAACAATTTTTCTTTCATCCTCCTCTTTAAATGTTCATGGAAAATTCAGAGATTTAAGTCTGACAAACAGTGTTTTGCATGGAATATTAATTAAGACAAAATTTATGTCTTCATCTTAATTTTTAAAAAGCACTTTAAAATGAAAGATTAAAATATGTAAGACTAGTTTTTATATTTATATACATATGTAAACTTTGAGAATATATCCAATGGTTGAAACAGTTCCACAAAACCAGAAATTTTTCCCTCTATTACTCTCTTTACCAAAAAAAAAAAAAAAATTAGTATATCATTAGGATTATACCACATAAAGAGACTGTATCTAAATTCTAAGCAAAAATACACATATAACATTAATAGCTTCTAAGAATCTCACTGGATAGAAAAATGCCAACATTTTGCATAATTTTCCTTAAACTGCAGTAGAGAGCTTTATACATCTCTTTCTTTCCTCATTTTTCCATATGCAAAAGCTAAAATACAAGAAGATTTTAAGACATTTCTGCAGGGTATTACAATACTGTGTAACACAGGAAAAATGAATTTTTGCATATAAACAATGAAAGTCAGATCCAAACTTTGGATCACATCTTACATAGCTGACACTGACCTGTAAAGTTAGTGATCTCTAATAAATTTTTTAGAAGCATTGATCTCTTTCCCTGCCTGGATCAATTCTTCATTGAGTTTATTCAATCACTTAAAGTGTGTCCACAAAATGCACAGTCATAACATACAAAAAGAAACATCCAATTGCTATAACTGGTCGTACACAATTTGCTTGGAAGTTAGAAAAAAATGCAACAAAATCTCTCCATTTCCTCCTAAATGTGAAAAGTACCTTTCCCTGAGGTAATGAAGTTCAAAACACATCAGGCCATGTCTTCTTTTCAGATTGTTTTGGCTTACCCATGAAAACAAATATTCCTGGCATATTGACTGTCAATTATTTTAATGGGCCTCTTATAAAGACAAATCTTTGTTAAGATTTTAATTTAAATTATTTTTCTCTATCTCTGATGCCTTAGAAGAAAAGCAACTCGGGACGGCAGTTACCGTGCTCTAAGAAATATCCCATGCTCACCTAATTAATAAAGAACAGAAGGAATCCTAATTAAATTATTCGGCTCTGACATCCGTTTTGTGCATGTCTTGCACTCAATCACAGCAATAAAGCAAAGCTTCATGAGCACACCTTATTTCGGAAGCAGTTCAGTCGCATCAGACAAGCCAGCAGCTGGAAAATGTCATTCATTTTACTATTTAACATAAAATGATGAAGACTTTTCCAGTTAATCGCTACAAGCAAAAGGCTCATATCAAAAATAATTAAAGTATAATTACTTTTCTTCTTAATTATTGATATGTTACACTGGTATGCTGGAAGCCATGCAGAAAGAGCAGTAAGATTTAAGAGCTGTATCAACATCTTGCTATTATGTTTCTCATTCTCAAACTTAACAATTGCACTAAACGAAAAATCATTTGTATTTTCTTCCATGGATCACAACAGCGGTTTTCACTCATTAGATATTTGATTCCTATGTCACAAAATGCAAAGACATACAGACACACCAAAACTTTTTACTAAGCTGGTTGGGGTCTCATGGCACGGAAAGGCTCTTGGATGAGCATTTGCACTGTCACAACCACAAGCTGCTTAATTTCAGGGAGTCCCATACAGCTCTTGACAGAAAATTATGCAATTTAAAAAGATTTCACATTCTTTCTTTTTTTTTTTTTTTTTTTTAATAGTGAAAGGATGTGCCTTCTTTTCACCACTCAGTCCTTTTTCCAAAGATGGTAGTGGAGTTGTTTCTTGGTTTTGTCATTTTCTGGAGTACAATGAGGAAAAAACTACTAAAATAAATGTTCTTTAAAAACAGGGAACAAATAAAAATAGAGGAAACCAGACACTAATTACATCCACAATACTTTGTGGAAGATGTTCCAATATTTCAGTACTAAACAAAACAGAACAGTCCAGTAGGAGGGAAAAAAAAAAACAAAAATCCAAGCAAACCAAAATCAGATTCTTCTTTAATTATGTAGTATTTTTATATAACTTAATTAAATTAATTTTCAGCAGTATAAACTGAGAAATAAATAGCAAAAGTAGTAATAGCAAAAATCAAGATGCTCAAACACAAGATTATATAAAGAAAAATGAGCAAGCTTAGAAAGTGATGCTACTAAAACACATTATGGTTTTCTTCATAATTTTGTTTGGCAATTCAACTGTAATTGTGTGTAAAAAGGACTACATCTTTTTAAACCTGGCTGTAGACTTTTTTTTTTTTCCCTTTCACGTTTGAGAATTTTATTTTTTATTACTATTTTCTCCCTTAGTAAAATAGGGATAGGAGATCATTATATTCCATATACATCCTACAGTGTTAAGAGCAGTCAGGACCCAGCATCTGCTGACATCCACTGATGGCCAAGTGCCTCCCTAGAGCCTGCCCAGCATGGAACACAACCCCAGGGCATCCCTTCCCACAGGCCCAGGACCTCTGTTTCAGCTCAGCCTGGCTCCCTTAGTGCCCTACTATCTCAGTGACAGTCTAGGAAAGGCTGTCTCCAGTCCTGTCCCTGTCCTATACCCTAGATGGACCTCTGCAACCCAACAGACCCCCTCCTTAGACATATGCTGCAGCTCAGCACCAGCTCATCTCTTTCCCTGGCCTCATTACCTTTTCCTTCTGATGGCAACACCCAGACGGACCCCAGACTTGTCTCTTTGATTGCTGTGCACCCACCCACCACCTGGAACCATTGATGGAGGCTGTTACCAGCACTCAGCTCTGCCTGCCCTGCTCAGCCCCACAAAACTGCACCCATCGGTCCCCTCCAGCCCCAGCCACCCAGCTCTGGGAGCAGTCGGCCCTCACTGCTTCCTGACCCAGCCATTCACTGCATGTCTACGTTTCCTGTTCCTCCCAGATTTTTCTAACCCTGCTGTAATCACTTTCCCAAAATCTTTTCCGAGCCTCACTCAAATTTTAAGTAAATAACAGCAGTTATCTTTGCTTAGTATTGTTTCACCTGAAGTTCAGCCATCACTCACACCACGTTCTCTGAATAACATTAGTATTAGGTGAGAGGGGGAACTCTGCAGATGAACTGGAATAAAAATGTTTAGAATACTTAAAGTAACTATTCTCTGCCTCAAAGGACTGAAGTAAATCAGTATCACCATCTTGGTAACACGTAGTCTTGGGTCCTTACACTTCGTATAATTCACTTTCAAATTCTTGTACCAATCAGCACTTCTTTGAAATTCATCTGTTTTTTAAAATTCAGGGTGGACAGATAGATATATCATAGAAGTGTGAAGACGTGAAGAAAGAGACGACGTGAGAAATTTTAAACAAGCGAAATAGCTATCTCTTGTAAAAAAGGAGCGAAATTAAGGCAGGTATTTGTTAAAAAAGACAGACAGTCAGAAAAGCTCCTGCAAACCTAATGAAAAAGGTTACTGAAAAAAAGAGCTTAACACTGGAAGATCACAGTGCAGAAGAGAGTATGAAGTAAATTGCAAATTGTATATTAAATTGATTTGAATTTGAAGAAGTGCCTCACTTAGGTCCCCAAAATTTACGCTCTGTTGCTTGAGACTATTTCAGCTCAGCTTTCAACAGCACCATTGCACAGTATTACAGAAGCGTGAACTGAGATTTCAGAAAGCACAGGAGGGAGGAACTACAAGTATTTAAGACGAGATAATGGAAGACGGGAAACTTAGGCTGAAGAGGAAAGAGGAAGGAATGCTGCAAAAAAGGGTGAAGAGTCTTGCCAAGGACAATGCCATGCTCACATCCTGAAAAGATGTAACAGTGAAAATTGGGAGCAAAGGCAGAAGACAACTGCAGCAAAGCAGTCATTCTCAAACCTTTCCCATCAACGACCTCTTTGGCAACAGCCAAAACTTTCTGGGCCCCTTTTCCCTCCTTTCCCTGGCCCCTTCTCCTTGTTACACACTTCAGGTTGCAAACTTTACTGTTCACCTTGCCAAGGATTGTTTTCTTTGGTTTTACTTAAGAAGTTTACATACAGGAAAATTTACAGAATTGATACATGCAGATATCTATAACTCCCACCTATTTAAGTAGGACTAGCACAAGCTTAAAACTTGACTGATTCTTAAAATATCACCTAAATGTTGTTTAAGAACACTGAACAACAGCAAAAAGCACATCAAATACGCAGAAATCTTGTAAGCTTTACCTCAGTATCTTGAAGCAATAAAGAAAACTATTTGATCTGTTTCACGTTTAAACCTCTTGATAATACAATATTGTACAACTCATGCACAGAAAAAAAGGTTTTGGTGCATTCACTTACATTTATTTTAGTATTTTCTTATCAATACGGAGATAATATGAAGAGGTGAATTAATTAAGTGCATCCTATTCTTGAAAAACATACACAAGGTCA
This sequence comes from Oxyruncus cristatus, assembly GCA_013399855.1. NCBI lineage: Eukaryota > Metazoa > Chordata > Aves > Passeriformes > Cotingidae > Oxyruncus > Oxyruncus cristatus. Next base: position 2,483,117 of record VXAY01006800.1, on the reverse strand, counting down.
ACTAGATATATGGATCTTCACTGTTATACCTTTATTAGTACATATAACTACTTCAGTGAACTATTCTTGTGTCAGTAAAAACTACTGATGTGAATCTGCAAAGAAAATCCAGTCTTTTTGTCATGTCATAGTTATTTTTCATAAAAGTAGCATTCATAGTTCACAGTCATAGCATAGTTTATAACATTGTAAACATTTTCACAGATATAGTGGGATATTTGCCCTACTAATGTTGCTAGAATGTCTGAGGAATTTATTAAACTGATGTGTTTTTCCTTCCAACTTTCAAGGTATATTTAACTGTAACTGATACATAGCTATTGCTGTAAAGAATTCTTTTTCTCTTGAACAGCATTTCTTCTTGGTGCCTATTCTTGACACAGGATGTTTACTGATGTGTAACCACAGTACTTTTTAGGATAGAGCATGCTTTGTTCTCCAGAGAGAGTGTGATGTCCATGCTTCAGAATAAAACACAGATCAATCCTGAACACAGGTTGCTATTCATCCATATGGTACTTGTTAGAGCTGCCCCCAGGACACCTGAGTAATGTGCAGACACATTCTGTGCACCAGGAACCATCCTCAACCAACTGTGCAGACAGGTCTACACCAGGTTATACCTTGTCTTGCTTTCTACATGCCTGCAATGTTATTTCTATAGGTTTTACACTAACATATTCTTGCATGCCCTGTTGTAATTGAAGCATGCAAACTCCCTAATTTTATGCCTTGAAAATATTCTTTTCTAAGTTGCACCATTTCCTTCTCACAGTTTCAGAAACTTTGAACAGAAAGGTATGGAAACACATACACATTATAATTTAGAGTTTCCCAGATACCACCAAGAGAAGTCACAAGTGTACTTTGAACACCGACAATCTGTCACTCAGTCCAACAATCAGGTCCATAGATTTGTTTTATTCAACAGTATAGATTTATAAATGTAAGTTTTAGAAATGCAATAGAGTTCCAATCTTGGGCTTATTTCTTAAAGAAATACATCAGAGAGGCAGAATTAAGACTGCATCTCCTTCTGAAATGAAATATGCACCAGCAAGAATGGGTTATGAACACGCAAACATAACAGCTTTGAGATTACTTCTGCTGCCACAGGGTCACTTCACCTACTGCAGCCTTTCCTGGTACTGCTGGCCCTCTGCCTTTTGCTCCCTACCCTACACTGCAACTCCCCACACTTCTCAGGAGTTAGGATGTGCCGAATGAGCTGTGGCTTTAGGAAGTCCCAGGCTTCACTCAAAAACGCCCTGTGATCCTCCTCTCCTTCTTTAGCCACCAGTTTTCCTATTTACTATTCGTACACTTAAGGAGCAAGTCTCCACCTTGTATTCAGAATCTCAAAACATGACTTAAATCAGTTGAAAGCCTTATGTAGTAAGGTTAATATCAGCAAATCTTTACAGATATATAGTTATAGATATAGATGATATAGAGATACAGATGATATATAGATATAGATGATATAGATAGATTTGCATATAGATAGATATATAGATGATATAGATGCAGATATATAGCTATAAGGGGGAAGAAAGTGTTTGGAATGAAATCTCCCATGTAGTGTGATCCCCTATAAAAAGGAAAATATTTCAAGTCTGCTGTCAGCAGAAGAAATGCCAACAACCATCTTTTGGAATTAATAAGTATTTTGACAATATTTTTGAAAAAACTTCAGTCTTAATCCAGCCTTTGTTTTTTTTCTGCTGGCATCTCTCACCAAATGTAAAAACAAAACAAGACAAAAGCACCCTTTGCGGTAGCAGCACAGCTCTATCACAAAATACCTGCATATACTAGTAAAATAAATCTCAAATGTTGTGGCTGAAAGGTGGGAAATTCCTTCAGCAAAACTTCCTCGATGAGTATTTTAGAGTACCTTAAGTCTAGAGGTCATTTAAACTATGATATCAATAACAAATTAAATTAAATTAAACTTGCCTATATGGAAAACATTCAGTCTGGTAGGAAACTTCTGCTGGAAGTCTTCTTCAACTTTTTATGTAGAAAAAAACCTCACAGACAAAGCACTAAAAAGTTTTATCTGGAGAAAACACCAGAATTTTGTGCAAGCCCAGAAAAATATCAATAAAGCCACCTCCTTAGTTTTACTGTTCCCTTGTGTAACTCTTAAGAAATGCAAAACTGAAGTTATCCTCTTGAGAAGTGGTAAGGCCCAAAGGACTAAGAAGAGAATCCTATCTGAATTAATAATTCATCAGGGATTATTCATCCATTTTTAAAAGCATGGATCCGGTCTGGATAAGCAGAGTCACTTTTATATTTATCCTTCATATTTTCAAGAAAGTTACAATATGCAGTATTTTAGCACAGTATAATTTGGGACTACCAAATGGCAAAATGAAAACAGAATTATAGTATTTTCTATAAACACATAAATCAGAGTCATACAGTTGTCCTAAAGCTCTCAAGACTTGCTAAATCCTAACGTCCCTACAGGGAGACTTAGAGTTGTTTGTGTGTTTATTTACAGAGTTCTGAATTGCTCAGAGCTGATAGCAAAAATTAACTGGAAAAAAATAAAACAAATGCCTGACAGCTACATTTTGAGTGAAATAAGGTAGAACTTTTAAACATAGAATTTTATAGCATGATGTAGAAGAATGTTAGGTTATTGCCAATTTTGAAGAGTTTCTCTGCTCCATGTTATGCACATCTCTTGCTTTGTGGTCAAGTCTACAGAAAGTCTACTTCAATCACACATCATCATTTTTCCAGGACATAAAACAGCCACAATTCCACCTTTTGTTTAAATTCTAATGAGAATTACACTATACTCAGGGGATTGAAGGATAAGAATTCTCAAATACCTTGAGCAAAAGGCAGCTTTTAATAATAGGGTTGTCTCATACTCCCAGAGCATTTGAAAGTCCATGCAGACTGAAACTTATATTAAAATTTCTGCTGTATTTCAACTGGAAAATAGGGCAGACATCAAACATTTTCTGTTCTCAACTACTGCACAAGCCCCTGTTCTAGGAATATGGCTTCTTGGTAGTACAGAGGCCTAAAAACTTTTAAATATGGAAATTTTCCAACTCCCATGTTAGCTCCTTTTTCTAAAGATAATGAGTTGCGACAAAGATGGGTCAGGATAATATGTGATGGGCAAATGGGAAATGAGTTTTACTGGGAAACAGAGGAAACTAGTAAGATCCTAGTTATACTGGCAAGGATAAATCATAAAGATATTGTTAGTTTTGAACTGAAAATATTTGACAGAGAAGCTTACAGACAAAATAAACAGCATCCTTGAATTGATTTTACTGATTCATCAAAGGTAGTACAGCAGTGCTATGTATTAATTATACCAGATTTACCTGAGCAACTGAACTTGAAGGTGAAAGGTAAAATACAAAACTAGTTAGCTTCATCTGTGCCACAAATTAAATGAACCCGTAGAAAATGTGCACAATAGCAGCCTGCAGAAAGCTTTTCTTAGCATATTGTACTTCTCTATTGTAAACTGAAGAACCTACAGGGTGTTAATAAACTGAGTACAATAGTATATCTTGCTTTTAATAAGATGTTTTTTCTGAAAGCACATTAAAGCCTCAGTCAAAACGAAGGTGATAATGCATATGTATGGTGGCTTAATAATGAGAACTCACACCTTTCTTTCTTTTCTTCTTACCCAGGTCCTTTCCTCCACCTCTTTTTCAGAACATCCACATTTTTTAAATGAGTTTTCTGGTCAATAAGTAAAAACTGTATTAGATGTCTTCAACGTATTTGATTTTTCAGATAAAATTGAACGCTTGAAAGCCTCAACAGTGATTGAAGGTGTTTCTTCACTTTACTCTAAAAGCTTTTTTGGCAAGTTTCCAACCACTGAGCAGATGAGATCCTTGCAATGATTTATATTATAAAGTTACACTCCTGTACTCAAGGTAAGCATATTAAGAGATGGTAAATAACCAGTATCTAAAGACAAAAAGGTATCGCAGGAAAGCTAGCTCCTCTACAACAACACATTTAAAATCCCTGCTTATATATAATCCCAAAATTCCTAAAGTGTGCAAAAAAATAGAGCAAGGACTGAAAATATGATTAGAAACGTGTTCGAATCACACTAATACTCATATTAGCGTAATTCTTATACAGGATCGTATTAGACACGTTATGGAACAAAAGCATGGAAGAGACCTCCTATGGCAACTGTTATTTTAGAGGAAGTCAATGATTTCTAGACTTACAGACTCACCTGAGAGAGTCTAAGGAGTTATATAAGTCCGGGCGAGGTAGCAAGCAGCAGCACTCTTAAAAAGTTTTCTAATTACGTGGATTTTTTTTTAATTGCCTTTAAACCGTTTTTCTTATATCGAACCAGTGCCTCCTAGACATCTGTAAAAGATGCACTGAGACTTTGTGAAACAAGAATCCAAACATTAGGGGCAGCATGTTGGGGACAGACAAGTGAACAGTGGGATCCTGTTCCCAGGAGGCAGTGCCAGACAAATTCCGCACTAATCCGACGAGGCTTATGCCACATATCCAAACAGACTTCAGCATGGGCACGTTCACAGTAGATTTGCTTGTTCCTGCAATACTCACAGTGAACTTGCATGATTCAAAAAGGTATAAGTGATTTGATAAACATCAAATAAACATCAGAACAACCCTTTAATTTCAGTAAATATGCTTTATTCTTATTTCCTCTGCACCTACTACTCCCACTGTGCACACTTAGCTCCATCCCCTGAGTAGAAAGACGTCCAAGTGCAAACAATCACTGACAGATAAAATGTTATCTCATTCCTTTCAGTGAGACAGGGCACATTCAATTTAATTATACACAAATGAAAGCTATAGGTCACAAATGAGAAGGTGGCACACAACCCTTCAGAGAATAAAATATTATCCTCCCTAAAACCTTGACCATTTAAACCTGTCAATTTAAATCGATCATTGGCTTTTTTTTTTTTTTTTTCAGTCAGAGGCTCTAGAAGTGTGAGGCATTATCCAAAATTAATCAAAATCAATGGAAGATTTATTTCACTGAATTTTGGATCAGAGCATTGTGTGAAGATACAGACAGCTTTGACACTTTGCCTGTGTTTAGTGTTATTAAAACTTCCACAAAATTACAAAGTACATATGACTTATTAGGAAAGGATCCCACATCTGCTTTGTGCCTGTGGGGAGCAGTTCCCTGTAACTCACGTCTGGTGCCAAATCCAAACAGTATCATTTCTCACAGATGCTCTTTGCACACAAGAGGAATATCAGAGGTACAATCCATGAGAGAGCTGTATCCTCCCTCTGATGAGCTGAGAGAAAAGGGATGCTAGTTTGTTTCCTTCACAGAGCTTTTCCCTCTTTCAAAAGACAAAACATGTTCAGTAAATTGCCTCTTTATAATAAAACAGTGTTAAGGTTGAAAGTTTGGTGGTTGGTTTGTTTGTTTTCCAAGAGGCTTTTAAGATGCAATGCTTTAGCATAGTTGTAGCATCCACAATAAATTACAGACAGTCCTGAAAACCTTCAATTTGCAAGATACAACAGAGATGCCCACTACTGCTCTGCTCTTGTAGGTCACTGTTTGGATCAATTCTTGTGATAGAAGACTTGTTTTATCTCAGTTATTCTTTTCATCTTCCATTTCTTTCCTGAGCAACTTTTCACTACAGTTTTACACAGCCAACATTTCTACCAGAAAAAAAAAAAAAATCATAATTCCAAAGTCATATTCCCATAACTTCTTGTCACTACTTTTAAGCCTGGTTGGTACATAAACACCAGCCTACATATTATCATCAGAGCAAATGTTGTCTCAGAAATACCAGGACACATATAATCATCATTTACACAGAAGAAAATAAAATGCTAGTAATGGTTTAAAGAGAAGGCATATTGAAAGAATTTTTTGTGTGGCATTTTTATGTGATAATTAATTCTTAAAAGGCTGAGTTTTGGTCTTCATACAAATAAGTGGATGTTAATAGGCCATGCATACAGACTCCCCTTGTTAAAATACCAGTGAGATATCCCTAATGTTTATACATGTGTAAGTACAATTAATATTGCAACCCAACTGGAAACAAAATTGCTTTAGTTAACCAACCATTGCAAGGCAATCAAATGTGGTATCAAATGTAATTGTAGAAGACCCATTTGGGGAATAACAGCAATTACCTCATACAGAATTCTCCCTTCCTTCTTCCAGTTCATGTACAATTTTTTCATGCATCTTTATGCCATAAAAATAACTGGACTATCACAAGTGTCAAACCCACCCCCGCTTTCACTCTGTAGTGTACACGAAATTTCAAAATGACAAGGCTGATTCATTTAGATATATTGGGTTTGTACCTCTGAGTTGTAACTGCTCTAATCTAAAAACATTCAAGTAAGTTTAATTCTCTCAGATGTACACGCAGCTAGGGAATTGGGCAACGCCAATGAAATAGGAAACAGCTGCATTTCTTATTTGTCTGAAGCTAAGCACTCTTGATTTACCTTCATAAACTTCATAAATGTTCTCTAAAGACCGAATAGCTTTCCAACAGGTAAGTATTATTTTAGGGCCATGGATGTAAACTACAGTTCAGATGTTTTAACCAACTTTGTTCTTAATCAGGAAACAACATGTAGCAATCCAATATTATTTTTTTTTTCCTTTTTTACTCAGAAGACATACGGTAATTTAAATTATTATTCTTATTTAATATTACTTTGAACAATTTTACACCTTTAGTAAATCAATTAGTAAATGCCAAAATTATTTTGATATTTAATTATTAGCATAAAATACCAATATCCATTATGATCTTTATTTCTGTCACTCAGCTAAAAACTAATGATAAATATGTAAGATACTTGCTCTTAACTCATTTTAGATTTTTATTTTTCTCTTAAGACATTCCATATGCACCTCAGCAAGGGTTCATTTATTAACTAAAATAATATATTTAGGCCCAATGACAATCTATTTAGAAAGCTATGCAAGGTGATAAAAAGAAAGGAATATGAAATATGAATACTTTAGCTGATACCAGATATTCACTGTTCAGTAATTTGCTGGGTTACAGCTTCCCAGGTACAAACTAATTTCAATCTGAGATAACCATGCTCATGGCCATTTTTGGTTTTGGTAAACATGGACAGATTATTTCAGATAAAAACAAAATAAAATTTTTTTAAAGATTCATTTGCCTATTGATCCTGCCAAAGTCAGGGAGCAGATCCTCCTGGAAACTATCCTAAGGCACATAGAGGATGGGGAAGTGATTGGTGACAGCCAACGTGGTTTCACTAAGGGCAAATTGCACCTGGCAAATTTGATTGCCTTCTACGATGGTGTTACAGTACCAGTAGAGAAGGGAAGAGAGACTGATGTCATACACCTGGACTTCCAGAAAGCACTTGTAGAAAGCTCCATACAACATTTTTGTCTCTAAAATAGAGAGATGTGTAGCAAAGCACTTGGAATTGGCTGGATAGTCACACTCAAAAAGCTGTAATCAACAGCTGAGTGGAGAGGGTAATGAATTAACCTTGCTTGGATGGGGGAAAGGGAAAAAATCATCCTTACCAAGATGGTGTGCCAAACCTTGAGTAATGGAGCACTGATGGGATGCCCCAACCTGCCTCAAGAGGTCTTGGCTACAATGTACCACACCTGAAATATTTCTGCACCAATGCACGCAGCATGAGGAACACAGACGATGAGCTCAAAGCTTTGGCTCAGTCCCACAGATTTGATGTCATTGGCATAAGTGAAACCTGGTGGGATGAGTCCTGCGATTGGATTGCCCTGTTGGATGGTTACAGGCTCTTCAGGATGCATAGGCAGGACAGAAGAGGTGGGGGTGTGCCATTGTATGTAATGGAAGGGATAGAATGTATGGAGCTCACAGCTGGCAATGAACAGTTGAGAGCCTCTGGGTAAAAATTAAGGCATAAACAAATAATGTGGATGTTTTTGTGGGATTCTACTACAGATCTCCCAGCCAGCACAATGACACTGATGAATTATTCTTTGAGGAACTAAGGGACACTTCCACATCAAATGCCCTTGTCCTTATGGGGGACTTCAACTTGCCAGAAATCAACTGGGAGCAACACACAGCTGGTTCAACCTGGGCCAGAAGATTCCTAAAAAACCTGGATGACAACTGTATGGAAAAGGTCCTAATGGAGCTGACTCTGAGAAATGCCCTCCTTGATCTTCCCCTCATCAACAGAACGGATCTCGTGAGTGGAGACTGGCGGCCATCTTGGCCACAGTGACCACGAGATGATGGAATTTAAAATCTCTGTTGACAGGAGGAAAAGTACGAGCAAAACCTCAACTCAGGACATAAGGAGAGCAGACTTCAGGCTGCTCAGGGATTTATTAAGTAAGGTCCCCTGGGAAAATGTTTTTGCAGGTGCCAGAGATTTTAAACATCATCTCCTAAGGGCACAAGTGCAGGCAACTCCCAACTGTCGGAAGTCAAGCAGCTGAGGCAGAAGGTTGGTTTGGCTGAACAGGAGTCTTCTTGTGGAAATAAGGCAGAAAAGGAAGATGTATGCCCAGCAATAGCAAGGTCAGGTGACATGGGAAAAATACAGAGATGCTGCTTGCTGCTGTAAGGAGAAAATTCATGCAGCCAAAGCTCAACTGGAGTTGAAGCTGGCCAGAAATGTGGAGAAAATAAAAAGAGTTTTTTTCAAATATATTAATGTCAAAAGAGAGCATAGAATATCATTGTTCCATTACAGGATGGAGATGGTCACCTCACAAAAAGGGACAGAGACAAGGCAGAGGTGTTTGGGCGTTCTTTGCCTCTGTCTTAAACATGGAGCAAGGGGGTCTCAAGTGCCCTGAGCTGGAGGATCATGACTACGACAATGATCCCAAGATCCTACCTGAACTTGTACAGGATGTGCTGCTCCAGCTGGATCCCTAATCTATGGGGCCTGATGGGATTCATCCAAGAATCCTCTAGGAGCTAGCTAATGCTATTGCGAAGCCTCTCTCAATGATTTTCAAGCAGTCTTGGGAATCCAGGGAGACGCCAGCTGACTGGAAGCCGGCAAACATTGTCCTGATTTTCAGGAAAGGCAAGAAGGAGGATCCTGGAAACTACAGGCCTGTCAGTCTCACTTCAGTGCCCCATAAAGTCATGGTAAAGATTACTTCTGTGAAGTATTGAAAAACACCCAGAGGACAACACAGTCGATGAGAGCCAGCACGGTTTCATGAGGGGACAGTCCTGATCGTTGAACCTGATTTCCTTCTACAACAGGGTAACCCACCGAGCTGATCTAGGAAAGCCAATAGATGTTAATCTTTTTGGACTTCAGTAAAGCTTTTGTTACTGTCTCCCACAGTATCCCTCTGGAAAAAAACATCCAGTGCACAGCTGGATAAGCAGCTGTGTGATGTGATGGACAAGCAACTGGTTCATGGGCTGGGCACAAAGAGTTATAGTGAATGGGGTGATATCAGGCTGGTGTCTGGCCAGTAGTGGTGTCCCATAGGGCTCCATCCTCGGCCCAGTTCTCTTCAACATCTTCACTAATGACTTGGACATGGGACTTGAAGGAATACTAAGTTTGCTGACAACACTAAATTGGGAGGAACTGTCGACTCCCTCAAGGGCAAAGAGGCCCTGCAGAGAGTCCTTGACAAATCCGAGGGCTGTGCAATCACCAACCATATGAAGTTGAACAAGGGGGAGTGCAAGGATTCTGTACCTGGGATGGGGCAACCCAGATGTACATACACACTGGAGAATGAGATCCGGGAAAGCAGTTCCATGGAAAGGAACCTGGGGGTTGTGGTCGATGGAAAGTTGAATACGAGTCAGCAGTGCCCTGGCAACCAGGAGGGCCACCCATGTCCTGGGGAGCATCAGGTAAAGCACGGCCAGCTGGGCAAGGGAGGGGATTGTCCCACTCGGCTCTGCACCAGTGCGACCTTGAGTACTGTGTGCACATTTGGGCACCAAAATATATAAAAGACAGTAAGCTATTCGAGAGCATCCAAAGATGACCACAAGTATAGTGAAGGGTCTGGAGGGGAAGCCATAAGAGGGGTGGCTGAGGTCACTTGGTTTGTTCAGCCTAGCAGAGACTGAGGGGAGACCCCACTGTGGTCTTTGATATCTTCACAAGGGGAAGTGGAGTGGGAAATACTGACTGGTCGTGACACAACTTGAGGAAATAGCATGAGGCTGAGTCTGGGGAGGGTTAGGTTGCACATCAGGAAAAAGTTTTTCACCCAGAAGGTGGTTGAGCATTGGAACAGGTTCCCCAGGAAAGTGGTCACAGCACCAAGCCTGTCTGAGTTCAAGAAGTGTTTGGTCAATGCTCCCAGGCACATGGTGTGACTCTTGGGATGTCCTGTATAGGGTCAGGAGTTGGACTCAATAACCCTGATGGGTCCCTTCCAATTCAGCATAATCTATGATTCTATGAAACTGAAAAAAGGTAGATTTAGACTAGGTATTAGGTTTAAATTCTTTGCTGTGAAGGTGGTGAGGCACCAACACAGGCTGCCCAGAGAAGCTGTGGATCTCCCATTCCTGGAAGTGTTCAAGACCAGGTTCGATGGAGCTTTGAGCAACCTGGTCTAGTGGAAGGTGTCCCTCCCCATGGTAGGGGGATCAGAACTAGATGAGCTTTAAGGTCACTTCCAACCCAAACAATTCTTTAATTCTATGATTTATCAAAAAAGCCAAAATTAAAATTTTCACTTTTGTTTTTCATTGCTTGCTCTTATTGAAATAGTTGGAATATAATATACTACAGTAATAAAAATGTTGGAAGGAAACGTACTCTCAAGTAAAATTGGAAGTAAGAGGGATTTTAGTAGATGTGGATTTATATTTTTTTCAATAGTTTAGTCCTAACTATTTTTCTAAAGGACAAGCATATTTTCTCCTTTAGACAGATTGGACAACCTTTATGACAAATTATTAGCTGAAACAGCAAAAAAGAGGCTGTGGAACCAAATCTGAATCTTCAAAGTTTTTTTCCCCACAACTAGCTAATTTCAAAAGACTGTATCTGAGGATGCTGAATTTCTACAATACATTAACCTGAAAACAAAACCTTTAACGCTTACGTGCTCCTTTTGCTGTGAACTGTGCAATAAACACTCATATTCAGCATAAAGTATTGGTACAAGCACTCTGGCAGTCTTTTAATTGACACGTTCCCTGTAGCTCTGTACAGACCTTGGTCTTACGGTCAGCCTTCTTTGCCCTTCCTTTTTTGCATATGTTCCACTAAAATCAGCTCATATATACTTCACCAGGAGGAATGTTTGTGATATTTTCTCCTTAAAACTCCATAGGCTATTATTTGGCTGCAATCTGACTGTCAAGGACATTGCTGATCACAAGCTCATTACAAGCTTGTCCCATGAGTTTCTTTCTACAGTGACTCATGCACAATGCTGCTGGAAGGGCTTTCATCACCCAAAACCAAGTCCTGGATGAGAAATGAACCTCATACAGCATGATATAGACCATTCATAATGCTATCAGAAGTACTTTAAGAACCCCCAACTGCAGGAAGTTTTACAGTCTATCTCTATTTTCCATCACAACCATTAGGAGAATGAATCTTCCAGTGAAAATTAAGTTTATCAGAAAGATCTGTGTGCAAACTAATTTGAGCAGGCATTTTCTAAAAAGTAGGCCAGAAGAGAAGAAAAATTACTTCTGGCAAAAATCGAGCAAATTAAATTATGAGGCTTAATACATTTATTTGAAATTTAATTGCATAACCTAATGTCAAGGTTATTATATGGTGCACACTGTTCTCAACCAAATTCAAACCAGTAAAGTACAACCTTGGTTTGAAGTTACTTTATTATAAATCCAACCACATTTGTTTTTTTCAATACTGACCATAGTGTCTGCCTGAGCCACAACATTAATATAAAATAACATTTCAAAATAATTTTGAGATGTCTCCTTGGCAATGAATGCTGATAAAATCTGAAGCCTCTCCGGTATGACTGACTTCTACTAAAAGGAAAGGTTAAAAAGAAAACAAAAATCTGAGCCAGTGTTGTTGACCTGATGCCAGAATGTATCATAGAAGCAAAATGACTAGGAAGAAATTCTGACTGTATTCACACAGTTCTGCCCTGAGTCCATCAAACCTGTAGGTTTTGTTTTCTCTTGTCAAGAGAGAGAGATTAGCAGAAAAGGTCACTGTAGCATTCTCATTATAACATCTCTATGGAATATGCTTTCTGTGTTTTATGTGTATTAGAAGCTGTGCCTGTGCAGAGAACACACTTAAACGCATTCAGGCTGTGTCCAGACCCTCTCTATACTCCTAAAGTCAGTCACTCCTATCTGAATTATATGTCCTGACCTTAGGGGGGTTTTGTCTGTTTTCAGATCTCCAAGTGCCTGAGTAACACTGGATCAGAATGGAAATTTGTGCTGCTTTTGTCTGGGGTAGAATTAATTTTCTTCATAGTATGGGCTATATTTTGGATTTGTGCTGGAAACAGTGTTGATAATTTGGGGATTTTTTTTTTTAATTGCTGAGCAATGCTTTTGCACAGCCAAGGCCTTTCTTCATCTCACACTGCCCCAACATTGAGGAGGCTGGGGGTGCACAGCTGACCCCAACTGACCCAAGGGATATTCCATACCATACGGCCTCATGCTCAGCATATAAATCTGGGGAAAGGAGAAAGGGGTGGAGGGGGGTGGGGTGGAGGACATTCAGAATGATGTTTGTCTTCACAAGTCACCATTAAGTGCAAACAAGCCCTGCTTTCCTGAGGATGGCTGAACACCTGCCTACCCACGGGAAGTGGTGACCGAATTCCTTGTTTTGCTTGGTTTCTGTACACAGCTTTTGCTTTACTTATTAAACTGTCTTTATGTCAACCCATGAGTTTTCTCATTTTTACTCTTCCAGTTCTCTCCTCCACCCGGATGTGGTGGGAGTGAGCAAGTGGCTGTGCGGTGCCTACTTGCCAGCTGGGGTTGAACCACGACAACATTATAAAAAACAACTGTGCATTTAACTGTGTGCCACTACGACTCTAGTGGATGTGCAAACACAGTCTAGGTTTGTAGTAACATCATGTAAAACCACAATTTGCTTTTTTTTTTTTCCCAAAGGAACAGGTAATAAAGGCATAGTAAATAACTTTGACACTTAGCAGGAACCCATAGCCTAAAATTAAGAGTCTTATAATCATGCAGCACAATATTCATTTGGCTTGACTGGTAATGAAAAATAAATGTTGTATATTTTACAATCATGTCACTTGTTTCTCATTAAAGTCTGAAATGACTTAAGAAGATAATTTATTGTTTTACCAGGTGAGAGTCTCTTTCAGCTGTACTAGACTATTGAAGAGATGGTTATTAACTACAGAAAGGGATTCTAAAAAATAGTCTACGACTCTCAAGTCTTGTAGATAACCAAACCCTCTTGTATTAAACTTCTTCCTGTTTTTTTTCCCCTTCCACATAAGCAAACAACAACTTGTAAAAATCTTTTCTATGACTCTGTTTCAGTGCTTGGAGCAGCACACTTTTAACTGATAGCAACCATCACTCAGATTTCTTCTCTGTAATCATTCCTTGTGTGCCAAAACAAACAGATGTCTTGTGTACAACTTGGAGCTACATCCCTGGGTCTGTGAAGCTCCCTATGAGCTTCTGAAGGGAAAAGTTCACTTTACTAGTGAACTAATTACTAGTTTACTCGAGTTACCCTGACTGAGTCTCTGTTTGCAGAATTAAATAAAATGTCCATTCATAGTCAATGACTCCTCTATAGTGGATATACAAACAACATACTTGAAAGAATATAGTTAACATTTCAAAGATGAAAAATACATGAAGTTTAGGAGATAAACTGAAACTTACCCCAAACTCGTCCCTCCACTGATGTGATGCTTGGTACTTCTCTGCTTCTTTAGCAAGACGCTGAAGACCAAGAGAAAGAAGACATAAATTTTAGTCTTTACTGATTTTTCACATACCAAAGTCTTTCTTTTTTAATTTTTTCCTATACATGTTTTCTCTATATAAATTATATATATCTATGTTTTTTTGCACTTACTTGAAAATTGTGTATATTTGAATAAAGGTGCACCACCTCACTTCAAAAATGCTATTTTCTGTATTATTTGCTTATTGAAGTACTATAATCATGCATTATAAAACTTAACCCTCACTCCAATATCATTAAAAAGTTTTAGTTAAGTTCAAAATCCAGTAATATCCAGCCAGAAATACTTTCTCCTTACACACACCACCTTGCCTTATATGTATTAATTTAATCTACCATCCAATGACAGGTATTTATTAGAATCTTAAAACACTCCATTATGGGCATTTATTTCTCCATTATATCATTTAGCCTCAATTATAGAAACTACTGACAGCCCCGTGATTATTAGAGACCCATAATAACTCAGTAATTTGGACTAGCTGGAGTCCAGTCTTATGGATTGAATTAGTAGCTGGAGAGTAACAGGCATGCTCCCAGAGGGCATTTTTCCCATTTGCATTAATTTGAATGAAATCCAGTCTGTCCCACAGGAAGCAAAGCACAGTGCACAAGAATGATCAGATGATGCTCCTTCAAATCAATCTCTTGTACATTGGGTTGGATGACATGTTTTTCCTTATACAACATCTGAAGTCTTTGAAAAAAAACTTGTTTGGACATGCTTATGAGAAGTTTGCTATAATTTTGCGAGTAGAAGTTGCCAAGATGATGCGTGTTCTCCAGCTGAGCTGCACACAGCATTGCCCGTGCCAACAGCCCTGGAGGCAAGCACCGATCCCGAAAGCCAGCCAGCTCGCTCTGGAGAAACAGCTACCTGATGTGAATGTAGTTCATGTGAAATCAGCCATGTTCTAACTGTTGAGTGACTCACTTCTATAACTGAGTTATTTTACAGCCCCCCAAAAAATCCCCAAAAAATGGTTTTAGGGAGTCATGGTCCCTTTCTAACAGACATAGGCTGACTATATCCACCACATAAGTAAGGATGCAAACTCTTTAATGTGTAACAATATGTACACAGTAAGTTTGATGATCCTTTTAATATTCAGACCAATTCCTACACAAAATGAATTCATGATCTGAGTCACATTTTCAGTTGAGTCACCTTGTCAGTTCTTGCTAGCAACCAGAAGGAATATGACCAGAAAGTTCACGTAAGCCAGAACCACAGAGATGGAGCTGTCAGAACCTCACCTCAGAGCCATCCCAGACTGCAACTGCTGTACTACCTGATCCCCTGAGGGCATTCCTCTTCCCCACTCTAACAACTACCAGGATGATACATTTCAGAAAGGAGAAGTTAGGATCTTTTCCTTTTTTTAGGTTTGTGATCTTCCTATAAAAATAGAAAAACCTCAACAAACCCCTGTGCTTTACTGCCACAAAACATGTCCCCACTCAATTGTTTCACTGTAAATTCATATGATTCTTAGCTAACAGAATAGTGCCAGCATATTACATGCAGTGCCCTCTGAAAGTACCTCCACAGGAACCAAGTACCACATTAAAGAAAAAAAACCCTAACTTCATGCATTATACTGGGGAAAAGCAACTTTTGCGCTGGATAAGCATCTACAGTATTTTCAGGGGTTTTTGTAATATACTAGAATAACTTTTTTCCATCTAATTTCTTCACTTAATCTAGCCAGTTCTGCATCTAAATTTGTATATCCTCTGATGAGTTCAAGCTGATTAAGTCATGTTTCACCACACTGTAGCAAAGCAAGATATAACACTTACTGCATGTGTAAATAGCTGTAGTTAACACTGCCCTCAGATTTCCCTCACACTCTTCGTTGCCTTAAGGTACCCAGATAACCACAAAAGATAGTAGAACCCAAATACACTAACTGATAGATCGATTAGGAAGAGAAATATACACTGATCATTAACTTAACAGGAATTTTGCATGGAAAGGACTGTAGCCAAGCTTGAAATTTCTCAACTCCATTGATAGATTCCTCAGCAAATCTGCATTATCAAATGAAAATGCTTAAAGTAAATTTAAAAAAAAAAATAAATTATTTTGGTTTGTTTTTTGTTGTCTCAAATGCAGAAAAAAAATATTCCTCAAAAAAGAGATATTGTACTCTTATTCTCCTTGAGAATGTTTCAGTCAGGTTCAAGTTAGAACCCATCCTAACCGCCTAAGCAACCTGCTGAAATAACACTACATGCAATATCTACAGCCTTTATATATACCTTAAAATAGCTCCCAAAATGAGAAGCTGCCATCTGGGGTATGTGTACAGAGTTCTGTTAAAGGTACTCAAGCTCATACAAAAGTACAAGCAACCAGCTTAGAAAAAAAACAATAAACCATGAGAAAACAGCTGTTCTTTGACTTCTAAAAATCCAAAGCCAACATCTTACTGGAAGTACACAAGTACAAGCCAACCCAGGCCTATGCACGTGGACTCCAGCAACAGGCTGAGATACCTTTTTGATTACTTTGTCATTGCTTAATGCATTTGCTCTACTGCAACTGCAAATGCATCACTGCAGTTTGCTCTACTGCCTAACAATCAAAGATTTTTTTTTGTTGTTCCCACTATTAAATAAATTTTTCAAAATTTTAGCTGCATTGTATCCAACAGTTTAGCTAGAATGTACATTTATAATCTACTGCCTAGTACCCTGTGTCAGAGACAGAATTAAAGTCTAGCCAACTTAATATCAACCCAGTATTGTTTTCCACGAAACATGTTATTATATATATATAATATATGTATACACGAAAAATGCTACACATGTTATTAGCGGTTAGTAGAGTGGTTGTTAGCCAGGACTAGAATAAATCTGTAAGTTGAGTGGTCACAAGAAAAAGATATCTGATCTCTCAAAATGGGGATAAATATAGTATTTTCACCTTCTATTACTGCATCGGAATAATCCTGGGATTCTACAGCTATGTAAGTTGCATATGGATAAACATTAAAATACAAAAATCAAATATCAAAATCAACTCCCAGAGACCAGTCTACCACAGTAACCTGATTATCCAGCTCATCTCCAGCAGAACACTCCTTAGCAACACTGATGTGCAGGCTATTACAAGGACACAGATCAGGCAGGGACTTCATTTTCAAGAAATGAGTATTTTAAAATACAGGTGTTGCTGATATGAAGTCTGCACATGCAAAACCCGGTATCACTCTATCCTGTGCAATACCATATCGTTTTAGGAAAGATAAGAGTATAAAATTTAAATAGATAGATATAGATATGTATAACGAAGCCAAGCTGTTTTCAGAAGTTTTTCATTTCTTTGCAGGGAGAACATGGAGTCTAATAACTGAGAATTCACCCTTCAACACAGAGAGCTTTGTTACAAGTCAGAGTAAGACATCAAGACTCAGGGGTCAAAACCAGCCATATGGTTAAGCAAACTCAAGTTACCTGTGCCCTTTATTGTGACACAAGGAAGGACTAATTTCCCATCTCTCAAAGAAATCATGCCTGCTTACTTCTGAGGTATGCAAATGTCAGGTCTGGCCTTCCCTGTTTTGATGGAAGAGTCTCTGGAGAACGCCAACAGCGAAGCTGCACAACAGCCGGCTGACACCTGGCGCTTCCCATTCTCCCCCTTGTTACAAGGAGGGTTTAATATGGCAACAGCTTCTTTAACACCATGACCCACTGCAGCTCCCTACAGGTTTCTCCAGCAAATACTAAAATACTGGAATTCAAATTTTTATGTGTAAGAAAATCAGTAGGAATGGCTTAAAACAAACATGAAAAACAATATTCCTTCTTTTCATCATTTTTATCTCTGTGCCTGTGTATTGTGTGCTGTGAAGATGAAAGCTGTGAGATGTTTTCACGCCTTGAGAAAAGCTCTATCTAACATCATCTTTTTGGACACAGAGCATCAAAACCAAAAGCACACTGAAAAGGGAAAAAGGAACAAAACTGAGATGTAACAGAAACATTCTGGCTTAAAGATCCCTACTTTGTACAGCCTGCTGGAGAACACAGATTTTCAGACTGTGGCAGTGAATTTACTCTGAAGTAGTAGATAAACTGAGAAACCGTGACCAGGAAGAGAGGGCTGCAAAGGCTAACAGAATAGATGCTGTAGCATCTATTCCTGTGCTTTTGGAGAATGCCTGACAGCTGTGAAATGGTGCTTCTAAATACAGGATCAAAAAAGCTGATGCCAGATTTAGCCAGTGTGATTGACACAGTAGCTGATGTCAAATTTAAGATGCTTGAAAATGCTGATTAAATAAGCATTTGTTTAATAATTTTCCAAGATGAAACAATTAAAGCTATCTCTTTAATTATTTTTTTTTTTTAGTTTTACCTTTTTTTAATTTTTTATTAATAAAAACCACTCTCTCATTTTCTAAACAGTGTGCAGGGTGTATTATTTTCAGGAATTTTCAGAATACTTAGCTCATCAATTGGAAAAAAAAAAAAAAAGCCCTTGAAAGATACTCACTGCCCACAAAAAAGTATTTAAAATCAAACTTTGAAAGTAGTCAAGAGTTACCTTCTACTCGATGTCCCTAAATCTTTCAAAGGGAACTGTTACCTTTAAAGGAAAGCAGCTACTGGAAACACAGATAAGATGCAAGTGCTGTTATTCACTCCATCAGCCTATGAACCTTTCTTTAACTTTTAAAGGGATTACAAAAGATTACATGCACAAAAATAATAGAAAAGCAAAACAACAAAAATACAGACCCAAAGCCCAGCTGCTGTCAATCTCAAATTGTCCATTTTTGAAGGTCTTGTCCCCCGTTTCCAAGTGCACTTTACTATCTCTGAAAGGCAGCCTTTGATGCAGCACAGACTGCAAGAGAGAGACCTGAAGAATCTTTATCTGATCTGTAAAGATCAACTCCCTAGAAGGCCTATTCATCTTCCAGCCTTCCATTTTTTGAGTATATGTGATATTTTTATCTCTTCCTAGCCAGCACAGAATTCTGTCAGCAAATGGCCCAATTACAATTATATTCAGTACAATGAAGTAAATCTCTTTTTCTGTGTTTCAGACTCTCCTTTAAATATTTTCTTTGAAACTAATATTCAACTACTTCTTGATATATTAAGCTATTATAAAATGTGTAAGCTTAGAGTTATTAGATATCAGTAGCCTCACAAGCTTTCTAAAACACCAGATCCATGGCTTTTTTTTAGGTCATTTTAAGAAGATAAATACCCAGGGAGAATATATCAATATCAAGCTTAAACCGAACAATGTAGAACACACAATGAACTTCAAATACTGATTTTAGAATTATTTTCTTGCATGAACAGCATCAAAGCCATAAGGAGTATGTGTAAAAGTGGTTTCAGACACAGTTTTCATATATGTACCCTAAATAAAAATAAAAATATTGTTCTTCCATAGTTGATTATGAATTGCATATGAATTACAAGATGAGGAAGAGGTTTTGTAAGACTCAGATAAGGTGTCTGAAGTGCCAGTGGAAGACTGATGCAACTTATTTCACTACAGGTGTAATACAGACTGACAAATTCTAAAGGATTGCATTTTCATCTCAGTAAGCTGTTACATTCCATATTAAACCTAATTAGAACTATTCTTTTCTGCCTTGATTCTACTGTGTTTATGTGCATGGTATGTGTTATATTTTCATAGGAATTCTTGATAATGAATTATCCAAATACCCATGTTTATACCCCATTGTATAAAGAGATCACCCAGTTTGTCTCAAGAGAGTGTCATTTCAACAAACAACTGTACACTGGGAGGTCATCAGCCCAGAAATGAGCATAGATGTGCTAGGGATAGCAAGACCACAACCCTCATATAAATACACCTGGATTTACTTCTCTTTGTTTTATTTCCATTCTTCCAGTGGGGCATGGGAGGAGTTAACAGGGATTGATTAACCTTTTACATATTACTCCTATAAAGATATTTCCTATATGACCTTTCTTACAAATGGGCATTTCCAATTATCCCTGCAAAAGCTGATCTAGATTTGATGAATCTGAGGCACATCACTTTGGATAAGACGGTCCCAACCATAAACCAATGTCTTAGACTGAACCAAAGACACACCTAATTTTTCTGCTTTAAATTGAAACCATAACTTCTAATATTTTCTTCTTCAAGTAGTTTTGTTCGCTTTTAAAAATATTTTGCCCACTAACACTGAAGCTCATAAGTTTCCATGATAATACATATTTCCCTACATCTTTACTTATGCTTTTCTGTATTCCATTATGTAAATGCCATAATCTTCAGCATAAGTGTAACCAGAATTTTAAACACATTTTTAAGGGTTTTTTTGGTTTGGTTTCATTGGGTGGTTTTTTTTTTGTTTCTTTGGGTTTTGTTGTTTTGTTTTGGGGGTTTTTTTAATGGTGACGAACAGTAGGTTTTTTGGTTTTTGGCTGATCTGCATTTTGGTTTTATTTCATGTATTAACACTGCAGAGCCATAGCCTCTCTTTACTCTGTCATCTGCTGTGCCACATGATTGGAATCTGATCTGTGCTCTGTTAATGAGGATATCTGAAGCATATAAGGTCAAAGAACAATTATGTTTATAACCAGTGTCCCGTATTCTGTGTAGAATTCATACGATATATTACTCAGCTACTCTCTGGGGACAGTCTCCTTTTTGTCATCTAAGGCAGCAGTCGAGTCATATTCATATGGAAAAAGTGTATGTTAGGGGTGTGCTGACATTGTGAGATTTACCAAAGCACTCTTCACATAAATTACTGGCCTAAATGTATATATAATTTAAGACAATCAGGACTTAGCACAATGTTTCAAAGAGCTAATATTATTATACTTTGGACCACAATTCAAAATCACACCTCAAGCTTTGTCTTCCACCTTATAAACAATTAAAACCAACCTAAAATGCTAGAATTTTTTTTTTTCTAATTCAGTTTTTTTCTAATTCAGGCTACAAAACTCAATTTCAATTAAACAATAAGCAGAAAATTTCTTTCCACATTTTGTATGCTTGTCTAATGCATTTCAAGCCATTTCTGCTTTATTCATATGAACAGTAATTTTATTTCAGACCTTCTTAATCAGTTTTTCTAAAAAGATGACCTCATATGCTATACAAGGCTGTCACGTTGGCTAAACAGAAACCTAAAGGAAAAAAATTGTTATCAGCTTTCACATACTTAGAAGACAGGGCTTTAAAGGATTTCTCTCTGTGTTAAAAGCTATAATGAAAATCACTCTTTATGATTCAAGAAAACCTTTATTCCTATTGTTTAATTAAATGAAAGAAGGAAAAATACGGCTGATTCTCTACAGAAGAGAATTTCACTCTTCTCATAGTTTTCCAGTTCCAAAGCAAATCAAGCCACTGGTCTAAGTAAGATCCGAAATCAAGGGGAAATCGAATCTTACCTAGAGTACTTGAGAGGACAATATTGCAGGTGAAGTTAATGCTTTCCGACATAACTAATGGTATTTATTTTAACAGGGAAAACTGAAATTGGGGGGCCCTAAATGAACACATCACACACGAGGTATGAAATATCACTTGAATAAAATATCTTAAAAACTTAATATGGTGCAGTATGAATGTACAAATTAATTATGTTTAGCTATTACTAAATAGAAACAAGGAACGTGGGAAATTCTCATCAGAAGGTAGAGAAGCACCAGTTCCGTTTTTAAGGGGAGAGGGAGGAAGGAAGGAAGGTTGTTCAGTTCCCAGGCCAGAATATATTTCTAGAATGTGTGCAATCAGGAGATTTGAGAAGCTGGGCAATATTATGACAGCTTGATACTGCCAAAAATGTTTTGGTAGACAAGGGAGTACAATAGAAAGAACTGCAGATAAAGGCATGAAGAAAAACTATTAGAAGAGTAAGAAATAGTCTGTCAAATGCATCTGCAGATGTCACGTAGCAGTGAAATCTTACTGGAGTGCTGTACAGAAACAGCAGAAGACCACTTCTTTAAACATATAAATTATACTTCTCATTTGTGGAGGCTTAAACCCCTTAGAGCTTACTACATTTTCATTCTAATAACTCATATGCCTTAAATGCAAGTCACATTAGTGTTATATTTTTAAACAGGCTCAAAGTGAAGGACACACGCTGAAACCATTAGACTGAAACTGCCAACTGCTCTGACAAATCACAAATTGCGTAACACCACCAGTTCCAGCTCACTGCCTGCCTTAGGAAACTCATTTAAGCTTCACAGCTGAACTACTAACTTCACAGGCATGATCAGAAGACAACATGTATATTGAGTAGGCATGCCTTGCTAGCCCGGTTTCTTTCAGGTAGTTTCTAGCAACTTGAGGAGAAAACTACATCAATTTATTTTTAGAAATATCAAAATAACTCCCTTCAAAAAAAAAAAAATGTTCTAAAATGTCAACAAGGTAATGGTCCTCCTATTTAAAAAAAAATAAAATTAACTTATATGAAGTTCAGCTTGCTTTAGAACTCCTTTAATATCTCCGCAGTAAGTATCCAGTAAAAAAAAAAAAAAAAGTAGGGAAAAAGAACAAATCAAGCAAATACCTCCTTGCAAAGGACAAGGAGAAGAAAACATTGATACAGTTTGGCATCACTTATGCAACAAAAACACTCATGAAGTCAGTATCTTTAATCAAATAGGGCATGCATAAGCAGTTGCATTTTGTCTCATCATATAATCAAACTGAACAAAAAATTTCAAAGAATACTACAGTTCATATGAGTTCAGTAACAATATATATCAAGTTGCAGTCAATAAAATGCAATAACAATATTAAATATATATTGTATACTCAAAATACTGTTTACTGTATTTTTTTGGTTGAAAATTATAGCTTCTGCTACAATCACAGAAGTGATTGTAGGGGTAGGAAACTGGGTAGGAAACACTACATACAGAGAAGTATAGTGAGTTCTGGATTTACTCACACTGTGTGCTACAAAAGACATTTAGATGTAATGCTGTTGTAATCCCAAAAGAAGATCAGAAAGTTGGCAATTTAAAATCTCTGCTAAAGAGATAGGCAAATATCTCTTTTGGCCATATCACCAGAAACAGCATTAAGCTCTCTCAGTGTTGCATAGGTATTTATAGAAAGAAGAGCAAAATCCAGAATTTCCAGAAATAACAAGAGTGAACAGAGGTCATCATCATCTCCTCCTCTGCAGAATAGGACTGTAATGTTTTATTTCATTAAGACACATTCATAACCTATAATGATTAAGTCCAATGTAGCTAATAATTTATAATAAGATTGAGATAGTACTGAACTCTGCAATAGCCTTTTCAGAAATGGGCCTATGAACAATGCAACTTTATTCATAATACAAAATAGAGCTTGACTGGTAGAACCAAAACGTGAACTTAGAAAAAAAATCAGTATCTTCAGTCCTCAGATGTATAAAATAGAATCATGAATTTGACTTATTCTGTTCAAAAATGAATCCGCTTCTTAAATACACACACACACATATTTGTTTAAAACTAGAGTTGAATAACAAATGTAGCTTTAACAACGCATGAGTGTCTCAACAGCTTTGCATGTCAGGTTAAAAAATAGAGCAGGTGGTGGGCTATAGCTGCTGAATAATCAACTTGATCTCATCAGCAGTCAGGGCGTGAGAGCCAAGGAAACATGTTACTGTTGGCAACAGCAGAAACAAATGATACATTAATATTTCATGCTATTTTCAGGCAATATTTCCCTAATGGAAGTAATTCTAGTCAAAAGAAATAAGAAGTGTTCAACTGTGAGTCCTGGAGAAAACTGAGTACAAAAGGAAATGACCTTCTCCTGGCAAACTGTAACAAGGATTTTTATTTTCCCAGAGATGCTGCGTCAGTCATGACAGCAGTGCTGGAAACACACCACTGCTCCTACGCCTCTTTTTGACCTGGTGTAACAGGACACCCAAAGCGCCTTCATTCTTTCTTATTACACCGAGTGTAACAACATGCTGCTTCTAAACTTTCCCAAGTATCTTTTAAAAGAAGTGTTGGGCTCCCAACATTCTCTCTTTTCTGGAGAGGTTTAGGTTTTAACTTTTAAACACAGTCATGTCAAGTTTTTAAGAATAATTCATGTCCTTCATTAGTAATTCCTTTTCTGTAAAGGGCTACATGGGATTTACTATGTTCTCACTCTCCAACAGAAATTTCTTTCAGATTGTAATGTAAAAAACACTTTATAATTAAAAGTAGACAAAAAATTCAAGGTGAGAATGCTGAAAATGGTATATTTTACCTTTCCATACATTGTTTTGGTTATTATTTCTCTTCAGGATAATTTTTCATAAATATGTCATATACTAGACTATCACCTTTTTGTTCCAGGTAGCACGGTCCATTTCTGGGCACTCTTGTGGTTTTAAAAAAACTCCAACCTAATTAAGGTATACATTTAAAATCATATTTCTGCACTATAAGATCTTTAAAATGGACATACATGTGAAAAAATACACCATTTTTCGTCTTAAAACCTACAGCTTTAAAATTAATGTGTATTACCATAGTTACAGAAGTATTTAATAACTTTTCACATCCACTTAGATGTAAATATTGTTAATTGTATTTAACATAAAGGAAAGTAAAATGGAAAGATGACATGATGTGACCAAAGTCAAACAAAACATTAGTGTTAGGTCCTAGTAACACCTAAGTCCATAAGATTTATCCTCTGAGTGAATCCATTGTATTTTCCTTTCAGTTATTGTTGACCTTTTTTTATGATTGTGTACATGACCTACAGCTATGCTTGAAAAATGTATTTGATTTGAGTACTGTACATATCTGAATCAACATTCAAATTATAATTTCCTTCCAGTTTTCACCAAAAAAAAGAAAAAAGAAAAAAAAAACCCTATGAAGATTTTTTTTTAGTCTTACCCTCACAGGCAACACATTTGAGAACTACTACAAGCGGTTTGGGTTATGTATGATGACTTCCACCAAAAGGTGTTTAATTAGGATGTCTCACACTTTTCTTTGTATGAAAATCTAATTGCCACCTTCTAGCTCAAAGAACACAATCAAGAAGCATTATCCCATCTCAAAACTGCCTAAGCATCTTTCTCATGTCACTCTCACATCTGGTGGTATTTTATTTTATTTTTCAGTCTTGCATGCTTCTATTCTATAAAGGTAATATATTGAACTATACCAACAAACTCAGCACCCTCCAAAAAGTGTTTTCTTTTATTCCAGCTAGAGCTACTTACTGAAAACCATCATCAGAATCACACTGTGAATAGCAGAAAGAAATAAGAAAAAGTTAAGGCATAATCATAAAAAAAGGTAAACTAAACACACATGTCAAGAATGTCAAGTATATCTTAAAGCAAAATCTGGCAGTATCTTGCCAGACTGGGCATTTCATGTAACTAACTCAGTATCATGCAGTTGACTGCAGTTGATCCAAGTCACACTTAAAAACTCATAGATCCTGCCCACAAGGAAGAATTTATTCCACAGTCCCATTGAACTGGCACACCAGATAGCAGAAATGATTTTCAGAAATTAATCTGAGTCTTACATTAAGAGACCTGAGCCGAAATTTGAAGGACTGGCAGATTGTTAAAGGTTTAGAATTTTTTTGAACTCTGCAGGATGTTCCTGTGGGATTTCATGGAATCGTATTTGGGCTATATTCTTAAGGAATACTGGCAAACAGATCATTTTTGTAAGTGGAAAGGCAGATTCTTCTGGGCACTTCCCTTTCATATAAAACATTAAGATTTGAGAAGTCTTACACTTTGTGCCCATTTCGGTCATTGGCAGCACTGAAATGTTGAACCCCTAATATTTGAGCTGGATTGAGCTGACTCAATCCTAAGGAAAAAGACATCTTATACATCTCCATGAAAACAACCTCTAGATTTTGATGTGTATACTGCATTAGTTGGGGCTGCACCAGCAAAGCCACTGCTGCTCTGACACAAGCTTTCCATGGAAAAGCTGGCAGCCAACCTCTAGAGTGCCCAAAAAGGCAAAAAAGAAGAAAGTGGCAACTTCTGCCAGCTCATCATTTTTTGTAACTACAATTCAAAGAGAAACTATCTAAATGCAAAGCTGCTCTGGATCTCAGTCCATCAAGTATGTTGTTAACCAACAAAAACAAAAGCAGTTGATCACATAAGCACTCAGTTGTTGGAAAGATCACAGCTTTAATTAGCAATTTAAGTGGAAAGAAAGTCGCTGACTACCGTGCAGTGTAAAAATACTGTGGAAAGGAGATTTGCTTCCATACTCAGTTGCTGGAGTTTTACAGGTACTGTATGCTGCAGAACGTAGCACTGAATTACACTACATACATTCCACTGAGTTTGTAGAAAACATTCTTATATCGTGTTTACATAATAAAGTAAGAAATGTATCATAAAACATATGCTCATTTTCTGAAATGTGTATGCAAAGTACACATAACTCGTTCCAAGTGCTTCTTCTAGCAAAAAAAATATATTAATGGAAAGAAAAAGAAACAACAGAAACAAACAAACAAGAACCCCAAACAAAACAAAAACACAAACAAACCCCCCAAATATTTACAGTATAATTAGTTTGAAAAATCATTATTTTGTGCCAGGGCATATAATCCAGAGAGATGCCTTCTTTACAGTATCATAATAGGATTTGGTGTTTGCAGGTTTTTTAGGAGGTAAAGTGTTCAGCTGACTAATTACTTTATTAGTTTGGAGCATTTTTAATTCTTGTGCTTTTAGCCTCAAGAAAACATCAAGGAAAGAAGAAAAAAAAAAAGGTCAGTACAAATTTCAAAAGTAAAACTGTCAAATTAAAAAATAAAAAAAAAAGGCAAAAAGCCCAAACAAACCAATAAAAACCCCTCACCTTATCTAAAGTAACTTGTACACTGCTTAAATTGATCCTTTTCATTTCAGAGTCCTTCTTACCTTCAAAAGGTCATGATATTCTAAGAGTAATAGTTCTTTATTCCCTGAATCATCAGTCATTCTCCTTTGTGATTTTCTTGCATAAGTAATTTTATGCACGGTTTTTAGCCTCCTGTTACCAGATAGGTTTATATATAGAAGTGTATTGGGTGATGGGAGTATTCCAAAGGTGAGCTGACAGTAGTCATTATAACTGTGATTGTCAAAATGATGTTAAGTTCTTATTCCAGTTACAGCAACCTTTTTTACCTCATACTTACTGAGGGAAAAAAAGTAACCCCTAACCAAAACAAACAGCCTTCTGACTGAAGTAAAGAGTAAAGGAGAATTCTTTTACTCTTTGAGCAATGTAAAGGATGAGACATTTTTTGAGAAAGCTGAGGAAATTGGGTCTTCATGTGGAATACAAATTTCATCTTAGGGTTCTCTTTCCCTTTTCTGAGGCATCATCTCTTATGATTTGCACCAATATCTCCCAGATACAGTTGTGCCTATGTCTGAATTTTTTTGGCAAGTATGAGTAAAGCTAGTTCATTCATTTTTTTTTAAGTAGAAGGTAAAGGAAAGAAGCACTTTCCTTCCACTTTGGGCAATACCTTCCAATGTTCGCAGAAGGCTTCCTAGCAGTTCAAGTCAATCCAGAAGAGTGAATATCACCAAACAAGGATTTTACTTCACAGTATTTAAATAAAATAAAAGCCTTGTTAAACTGAATGTTTTCTCAGGTTGATATAACAGGTTCACAATAATTAAGCTTATTTCAGTGGCTAATTATATCATGCATTTTGTGTGCAACCAGAAAGGAATTTCTGTGGGGTGGATATTTATGGAATTGGTTTCACATACAAAGAAATATTTTTGTTTTCCTTAAGCAATGACATTTGCAGTCGGTTAAGAACTGCATCTTTATATGTACATCGTCAATGTATGTTTCATTATCACCCTCCCTCTCTTAGAATAAACCTAGTCAAAAGTCTCAGAAAGAAAACATGTTCCAGTTTGGAATAGGAGGTTATGTTTCCTAAAAACACTTAAAATGTTTATTTTTCAAATATGCAGTTTCTAGGTGTAGTACATTTGACAATGTCATAGAAATACTGTTCTTCCTTATTTTTGAACAATCAAGTTGTCAGATTTGTTTGAAGTGGAATCCACAACATTGTACCAAAATCTGCTCAGTCAGTAGTAGCTTATTAAACAGATTTAGCTTTGTTTAGGTTTTGCTGTTGTTGTTCTTTGTCAGTTGTTTTCTTTGTTTTGGTCTTTAATTTATGGAAATAGCACTGCTCAAATGATACAATGAATCCTAAGCAAAGTGTGTTACTGGTGCAAATCCTGGGTACATTGTGAGGAGGATGAAAGGCAAATCTGAGAAGCTGCATCACAAAACAGTCACGCCCTACTTGCCCTTGGAAGTTTCCCTATCCAGGTAACTTCCAAAAATTAGTAGGATTTGTTAGAACTATATGGAATATACAGACAATTTAATTCTAGTCCAAATATACTGGTTCCCAAATATTTGGCCTAAGCAGAATCTCCACTGCTTTAACCAAGGATGTAAACACTTCTTGCTACCTTGAAATAGATGAGATGAGCCCAGATTCACTATTCACTGAAATATGAATCTTTCATTTACAAGGCTGAGCTGAGAAAGCCTGGGGCAGAAGAGATTGCAGAAATTTATCCCCTGGAGAACTACTCCCCTATCTATATAATTATGATCAAAATTAATTGCTCTGCATTATCCTCTTGCAACACTGTCTTCTCTCCTGCCTGAGACAAAGCAGCCCAATTTATGACCAGGAGAAAAAGATCAACTTTTCAAATAGAGCGATTCTACTGATCTTCCCTATAAAATAGTGAATAAGTCTTTTAGGGGTGAATCCACATCATCTAGAAACTTACAGTAAAAAACAAGGTAGATGGAGATTTCAGTGCCATGTCATCTACACTGCTATTGTTCAGTTTTACTCCCTTGTCACCTTTAATTTCATATTCTGCATTTAGAACTCTATCATCGCTCAGCATACAAGGATTTAATGTCTGTCACAAAGACTCAATAAACCATATGTGTTCATGTGTATACAATGCCATTTCAATCTCAGACAATATATGTATGCTAATATGTCTGGGTTTGAGAGCTTAACAGCTCTCTAAAGTACCTAGATTCAGTACTTAAACAGCTTTATGTAATCTAGCATTGCCTTACAAACAAGTAAGTACTTTTATGCATATTAAAAATACTCCTTACTAGTGTGTGTTAACCAAACTGTTCTGTGCTATAAAGAAACCTATTATTTGTTACTACAGCATGTGTGCTGCCTCATTACCAGTCAGGGGACCCATTTCTGTGCAGGCACCACAGCAATCACTGCAGAATTGGCATGTAGCAAGACAAAGCAAACTTTTCATGAAGCCGAAGCATTTGGATACCAGAACAGAATAGGAATCCCTAAAGAATAAGTGTTCAAACACAATATTAGAGCACATCTTGAAGTGTAGCTTAGCTAATAGCACAGACTGAGCTGAATTGATTTTCTTCAGTTATTTAAATCTCATTATATCTGCTCTATTTAATTCCTTCTCCATTTAAATTGATAAGAAATATAAAACAACCTCTAAATAATTTAGTGTGAAAAAACATACAAGCTAATTAAAAGCTAAAACTTGAAACCCACACACATTCCAAACACCTCCTTTTTAAGACATCTTTTTATTTTATTTTTTTCTCTCTTGAAGCTGCCTTTTTGTTTCTTTGTTTTGGAAAGATGATGAGTTTTTGTAAGGTGTTGTTCTTCCCCCCCCACCCCCAAGTAAAAAGTGCTTACAAAGAGGCCCTTAGGTTTCATTTGCTTTGATTTCATGCTACCAATAAAGGTTTGTGTTTTTTGCAATTCTGTTGAAACTGCAATTAAATTAATGAAACCTAAATGATGTATTCTTAACCATGCAGTGCACTTTTTCAAAATTACAAATTAATATAAATGTCATCATGACTGTTAATCACTCTCTTTCAATTATAAACTGAAGACTGAAATGCCACCTTACAAGATAGCACCAAGGTCAGAATTTGATGGCAGATGTCACAGGGAGGGTTGCAGAGGGCAGCAGAAAGAGGGTGAGTTAACGCAGCAGCACTTTCTAAAAGCAGACTCTTGTGCCTCAGACATGTATAAAATTAATGTTATAATTAAAAAAATAAAATCATCTCCTGTAATTCAGAAATTGCAGCACTGTATACTTCCCTCTGCCAAATAGATCTTACAATGGATATCCATACATTAGGAGCTTAAGCTCTTATTGGTCTTCAACAGTTTTCAGGTAAAGATCTTCATGAGGAAATAATAAATGTAATATCTAATTAATGTTTTCAATTCATTTTTATTATTTAGTTTCAAAATTAAAATATTTACCACAGAAAGATTTCTGATCTTGTGTTACTCTGACTGAAACCATATCATTCTCAATTTTTCTTACTTTGCCTGTAATTTTTAAAGTAGTGGCTTTATCTCTCAAAAGACCTGTTTCCAAATGCACATTAAGACACGTATTTTCACATTCTTGCTCACTGCCATATATAGAGTTCTGCATATAGTCAGTACACAGCTACAAAACTTTTCAGTTCTATTCCTCTTCTTTTTCAATCATAAAATCTATTAATGAAAACCTCTTTCTGAAATCTGAGCCACATTTTTCAAATGAGCCACAGTTTCTGATACAATAAAACTGTGAGTATTATTTCAAAGAAATAAAGGGATGCTTCAGTAATACTATTCCAAATATCACTATTCTGACTTAGCTTCCTCATTAAGTAAGGTATCCTGGAGACAAAGCTCTTCTTGAACCAGTTATCTTCTATTACCCAAACTGTTCTCTCACACATACACACAGAAATTGATGCCTGCAATTGTCTAACCTACAAAGCTAAGTCACAGAAAACCTGGCAACACCCTACTTTATATTGTCAGTTGAAGGCTTAGATCTCAAATGCAAGAAAAGTCATCTAAAATTTTTTTTCTTTTGGAGAATAGTTGCTTTGTAGCTTAATTAAAGCACTGTCTGACAGTTCCAAAGATGGGAAATTGCTTCTCCTGCAAGGTTTGACAACACGCTCAGCTAAAATGTGATAATACACCTTATGCAAGAAATAGTGAAATGTGACATTAAATCTTAGACCTCCAGCTTTACAAAATTCAGCCTTAATAGCTTTATCTTTTGTTTATTTCCACTAATGTATTTAATAGAATTACATGACTGTCTGTTGTGTGAGTATATGTATCTATGATCTTTTAACTGAAATTTATTATACTTAAAAAGAATGCCAGTAATGACCTTCATAAATATTAGCAAACACCAAAAGAATTGTTTTCCTATAGTAATATATCATACTTTTGGCCTATTCTACATATTTACAATTAAATATCAACTATAGTCCAAGAGGCTCAGGAATTTTTTCAGCAATTTTTTGTTTGGTTTTTTTTGTTTGTTTGTTGGTTCGGTTTGGTTGGTTTTGTTTTTGGTTGGTTTTGTTTTGTTTGGGGTTTTTTGTGGGATTTTTACTTGTTTGTTTATTTTGTTGTTGCATTGTTTTAAATTAAAACCAGCCATTTTTCTGAAGGAAAAACTTTTCATTGAAACAACAGTGTTGTTAAAAAACACTTCCTCATATCCATAGTACAATTCCTGGTCCAAATAGGCACTACAGCAACGAAAGGAAAAAGTGGCAAGTATGGATCTGACATCAAGACTCACCTACCCCTGGAAGCTGTTTTGTGTCTTAGCCAGAGTAAGCAATATAATGTATTTCACATGGATGCTTCTACACCCTTCAGTGTAACACAGCTAAATCAGCGCTTTCTTCCCTCTGGCACGTACGACAGAAATAAACATGAACTTCCATTCACCCCAGTTTATATGAAATGAGAAGAGACATTCTTCACCAGTTTCCACAGAAAGAACATGTGTGTCTGAAGTTTTCGTTCTTTCAGGTGTGGCTAAGAATTCCTAAGGATACACTCCGGCAGCAACAACGATGTTTGCTTCCAATTGACTCAAAAGGATGATTGATATGAAGGAGCCATCCTACAAAACAGACAATTAATTATATTTCCTTTTATTTCTTCCTCTAGCTAGATGACACACTGGAACACAGGAGAGGAAAAAAAGAAAAAAATATAAAAGGAAAGGTATTTTCCTGTTATATCTGTTCTCAAAGCAGTTTTGGTATTTCACCAGTTTTCCAAATTCTGTGATTTTCTAGACTGTGTGCTCACTATGAGCTTGCCAGCTATTGAGGGATGACAGAGCATGTGGTTCTCTTTTTCAGAAACAACAAATGGGAAAAAATGCTGCAACCAAATTCCCTGGGGTACCTGTCAGCCCCATAACTCAGAGACCCTCGAGAACAGATCTGTGGTTCTTGTTAAGTCTCGACAGTCATCTCAGGGCCATACCAAGTGCAAAAACACCTGGCAAACGCCAGTGAAGTGTGAAAGGTGGAAATATCACCAAGACTGCATTTTATCACCCCTCTAATACTGCCTGGCAGAGCATAGACATAGTGAATGAGATTTTGACTCTGCTTATTCCATTTCCTTCCACAAGAAAATAATTGGCAGCAAGTTGTCAGCTCCCTATACACTGCAATTCCAGCCAGTCCGAGGCTGTCAGCACAAGAAGGCAAAGAGTCCATCACCTTCTTTACTCTGCACCCCTGCACAGCTTGATGAGCACCAGGAATTTGCCTTGCTTTAAATGCCAGGCAGCACACAGGCACACATTGCTGTCACTGGAAATGCACATTTAAATGCTACTCAGTTTTCTGAAACAAAGTTCTCTTTTTTTAACATGCATCGATGAAGAAAGAGGCCATGAGAAATTAAATTATAATAAATTCCCCATAATTGTTTTTTAATGATTTTTTTTTAATCAGGAGAACAACTAAGGATAAAAATCATAATGAATCTCCATCCCCTCCTGCATGCAATTTCTTGGTAGAAAAGCATCCAATGAAAACAAAAAAGAGAGATGGAAGCTGCTTAACACTGCTGAAGGAATGCTCTCTTGATCCTTTTTCTTCAGTAAAAGCTGTCAAAAATCCACATCCTCTGATACTCTTGCATTTAGCATAGGGACTTGTCAATTATTTATTGCAGAGAGTTCTGTCAGACTGGGATTAAGATGTCCTAAAATTCCCAACAGGATAATTCATCATAACACAATATAGTGTGTGAATAATGGACATCCACAAAAGGCTCAGCTGACATGATGGAAGTGAATGATAGGTGAATTGAGGTCATGGGCTTGATGTGAAGACATCGGACAATGTATACCCAGGCTGTCAGTCAAGGCATTAGAAAGGAGAAAGTACATGAATATGAAATAGCAAACAAACAGATTGGCTTTTGTTTCCTTGTTCCTAAAAGCTCAAAGAAAAGAGATGCTGGAGCTAATGAACACATCCATGTTGTGAGTTGGTGCACTCTACAGTGGCCGTTGAGATCCAACTCAAAAAGAAATGTTCTTTAAGGATTCCAGTTATGGATTAATGAGGCCAAATGTGGGATTTTCTTTTGCTAGTATCACTATGGTTTATTTCTGCATTTTTCCACTCCCAACAAACTTATGAGAATTAATTTTCACTAAAAAAGAGCATTTTAAACCAAAGCAAAGTTACATTATATGTGCTTTATTTCTTGCTTTACTACCACAAACACATGAATCTAGAAATACCATTGACCCTAAACTATTTCTCAAAAAAAGTCTAAGCAAATAGAGTCAGCACCAGTCAAAGAAATGGAAGTTAGGAGAAAATTTTATCTGAGTGCAAGCAAGTTCAAAACTCTTAGTGTTCCAGTGAGAAAGACATTTCAAAAAAGAGGTCACTCAGGAAAACAATATTATTCCACTCCTAACTGTAATACACTACTGTTTCCATTCAGTGCGCTCCTTCTCCATTTCAGTTGCTTTTGTCCAGTAACAAAGATGTTCTTTATCTAGCTTGCTCCTTCCCCCAAAGAAAAACAGGAATAAAGAAAACGTTGCAAATACTATGTACAAGTGTTTGCAGGGTCCATCTGTTGTTTTGTCCCTGTCATCTCACTTCATCCACTCATGTATTTCATTGGTTTAATCTTTGGTATTAATAACACATTTCATAGAATCATAGAATGCTTTGGATTGCAAGGGAGCTTAAAGATCATTTGGTTCCAACCCCTCTGCCTCTGCCCAAACCTTCCACTTTGCTCAAAGCTTCATCCAACCTGTCCTTGAACACTTCCAGGGATTGGGCATCCACAGCTTCTCTGGGCAACCTGTTTAAGTGCCTCACCACCCTCACAGCAGGGAATTCTTTTCTAATATCTAATCTACATCTACCCTCTCTCAGTTTAATGCCATTCCCCTTTGTCCTGTTACTCCATCCCCATGCAAAAAGTCCCTCTCCAACTCTCTAGTAGCCCCTTCAGGTACTGGAAGGTGCTACAAGGTCTCTCTGGAGCCTTCTCTTTCTTTTCCAAGATGAACACATCCAACTGTCTCAGCCTGTCCTCATACAAGACACGTTCCAGCTCTTTGATCATCTTCAGGGTCTCCTCTGGCCTCGCTCCTGTAGGTCCATGTCCTTTTTATGTTGGAGGCCCCAGAGCTGGATGCAGCACTCCAGGTGGTGTCATTTACAGGTATAGCAAGTGCATTGTAAAAAATAATCTTGTGTTAGTGTAATATAATATAGTTTAGCCTAGTCTAGTCTTGAATTGGATTCTCAAAATGCATTGTTTTTCCTCCTCTTGTGTAAGTCTGTAGATCAACCAACCAGCTAGGTGTGTTCATTTGTTATTCCTGACTTCCAAGATACTGCAAATTAAAACCAATTCAGTATCAATCAAAGCTGGTAAAACAGCTTCCAGTTGTGGTCTCTGCAGATAACTTGCCTTCAAATATTCCTATACATCAGTCTTATACCAGAGCCTGCCTCCTCAATCTGCTTCTTGCCTGACGATCCCTTTCACCAGTTTTCACAGCTTCCAGTCCTTCCTACTTCAGTCTGTAGCACAGTCCCAGCACTGGAGCACCTGTTCCCTTTCAGAGACACACACTTTGTTTTCAACTTTTCAGTCACTCACAATTCTTGGTTTAAGGCATAAGAACTCTAACCCATCCTGAGTAATCAGTAGTAATTAAGCACCAGTGCTCAGAAAGTCAGTTACATAAATTACACCTCAAAAAAATCTTTTTCTCCCTGGGCTTAATTCAGGATTCCAAGTTTCCTCCTTTAACTGCACACTTGAAAAACCCTAGTTCTCAGAGATCATGAAAAATTTAATAAAGCTTTGCCTCACTGAGAAAAGTAAATTGTTATTGGGACTTTTCACATTTCTTATTGCATTCCTATTGTTTATATGTACAATTACAGTGCAGCTTTAAAACTCAAGTATGAGTGAATATAATTGCAGTTGAATATTAAGCTATTTTTTACTGAAAGGACAAAGGAATAGCATTTTTTGCAAAGTTTATAAGGTTATTAACTTCTGGATAACCCCCCTCTCAAAAATGTTTACTTATATTACTCATTATAGCTGTATTAGAACATATTTTGCAGTGGAGCAGTGAAAGAAACTCCATCTGTAGAGTGAAGTTGGTGCTGACATCCAGTGTGCAGCTATACTGGTGCATACCAGGCACAGGTCTCAGTGAGTTGACTGGACTAGCAACAGACGTGTGAAATTAATGACCATCACATGTCTGAAAATATTAGAGGTACTCCCAGACATCACTTTGTCTCCCTTCCCACCTTTTTCTCTACTGTTTGTTTATTTGGTCAATATTATTCTAAAGACATATTTACAGAGCTTCAGCTCAGAACATTCCATGCTTATGCTCAACAGTTCTAGAATAACACTAATATTTAGGTTTCCATGTCAAGTACTAAAAAAAATCAGGAAAATATCACGAAAGCATATTTTTCTCCTTAAAGTGATAAAACTAGATATTTATGAAAAAAAAGACTGTGTATATAGGCAGTCAAGCAGAAAAATTACATTAAAAGTGTACTTTCACATACAAATTTCCCTACTTCAGTACTGCATTAAATGCTATTTCACTGTGTCATTTTGAAAGTCACTCTCTAGCTTGACAAAGTATTTGCTCAAACTAGTTTTAAATGTCTCTGACCATTTACTTTGTCTCTGCTCAGTCATCCAGTCCTCTAAAAACAGAAATCATATTCCAGAATTTTCAGAAATTTCAATTAGAAGTTATTTGGTTTCACATAAGCAACTCCCTCAGCAAAACCAAGCTTACAACCAAAAGTCTGGACATCAAACTGTGGAGTAGATTGCTTAAGTAACATCATGTTATTTTCTACAGCAGTGTCAGATCTAATATATTTTTCATGATTTATTCAGTCTATTAAAAAAAAAGCATTTTATCATTATGGATATATTTCTATATATAATTTGTTTAGTGATGTCAGAGTGATAAATATTAAAAAATATGTATATTTATGATAAAAACTAGCATATTTTTATATTATTTTTCACTTAGTTCTACAAATCTTAGCTATTACTTATTTATATTTTTGAAATGTAAGTGCAGCAGCCATCTCCAACTGAATTTCATTTGATGAACAGTGAGCTTACTTTCAAGCATATATATGTACAAGTAATTGCAGATTGGAATGTTAAGTCAAGAAAAGACAAAAGCAGGACGTACATGCCTGACAGACAATACAATATTCCTGCAGGAAAAGGAAGAAAGGAAATTTCAATGCAGATGAGCTTAAAAATATCCTCTATAAAATGGCATATTTGTAACAGCAACAGTTGCATAATCAAGTGAAAAATTCTCTGACTTCATATGAACTAATAGTTCGCATTTTTATGTGAAAAAGTTGTCAATGCTGTGACCACAAGGGCCTATAAAGAACAGAAATATAAGTACTAGGACAAAAAATGTGAGTCCACTTTTATAAATGTGAATCCAGATTTATTACTAAACTGCAGTTTGTCCTGGCATCATAAATACCACCACACAAAAGAAGTGATGTTAAGGGACCCCTCAAAACCAAGGAATGCTTGAACTGGATTTACCTTTGTAGCACTCTTTTTCATGTTTGTTGATTGTAGCTAGGGAAATATGAAGAAATCTGAATTAGAGTACTGGTACTTGGTATAAACTTAGCCCCAAAGAGGTGAAGGGAACATAAGACTGTAGCCATTTCTGGCTCATGGCAGCCTGATCATGTGTAAGAGTTAAAACATGATCCAGTATACACATACAGAATTGAT
This sequence comes from Oxyruncus cristatus, assembly GCA_013399855.1. Lineage (NCBI taxonomy): Eukaryota > Metazoa > Chordata > Aves > Passeriformes > Cotingidae > Oxyruncus > Oxyruncus cristatus. The sequence goes on along the minus strand of VXAY01006800.1, from coordinate 2,445,949 downwards.
CAAAAATAATAAATCTTTTCACATCCTTTGTCACCTGTCAGATTTACAGTTTACAGGGTATTTTCCCTGCAGTCCTACTTTCTGTTCCAAAAGATAAAATGTCAGCTCTTTTTAACATCGAGACAATAATGGTTTGTCCTGTTTTCCAGCTTTGTTCCTGGAAATAACCAAACAATTTTTGTCTAAATGTTCAGCCTGACTCAGCTGTATGGAAAATGTTCGGAAAAAATGGTTAAAATTTCAGACAGAAGTAAGCAAAAATAGATTTATTTCATGAAAATAAGTCAAAGTTTGAAACAGACACACCTCACTGTGAAATCACAACTCTACACTTATTCTGAATTGCTACTTGAATACAGTAAATTGAGATTGAAATGGGGGAACATGTAAAAAATATGCACATCTGTTTTTGTCAAGCTTACTTTCAAAATCTTTAGAGCTGTTTTCATTCTCCAAAATAAAAAAAGTAACACTTTTGTGGCATTTTAACACAACTGAGTTCCATCAACTGTCATATTAAAATACTTTGTATTTGAAAAATTCCCATTCATAAAGAATATATCTGTAATTCTCTCTTTGTAGTCTGCCTGCCACCTCCTGCCCCCAGTCAGGAAAACAGGCCTCTTCTTCTTTATTTACTCAGATAAATCCTAAGTAGATTTACTATGTTCACAGTCACCTTTACCTTTCTTCTAAAAATATTCTTGTAAGAAGATTCTTGGATTATTTTTAAACACAGATTGCTTGCATTCATAACTAAATAATGAAGAAATATTACTAAATGGAAATTATGTAGGAATCTTAGACCAAAAGCTGGTGTCACCTAGAATCCTGTCTCTGAGAAGAGTGATCCTCCTGATCTAGAATTTGTGTCTGCATAACAGTATTTAATAGTCTTTAATAGAATAGCTTTTTCAATCTACAGTCTAATTGTAATCTGTGGAAAAATACCAAAATATCTTTGACTTGTTTTAAAGAAAGCCAACACAATAATTTCATTTGGTGTTTCCTTGTTCTTAATATTTAAAACCAGTATCAAATCATTTCAAAGTCACCTTTTTCATGTCATTTTTGAAATTGTGTACTTTAGTCAGCCTTCTACCATGACCTCCACAATCACCTCAGTTCCACTTTTTGCAATCTGAAAAGTCCAAGGCTATCTCATCTCTTGAATAAACTATTTGTTTAAGTTTTAAAGGCAAGGGTTTTCTAAAAATCATGAAAAGTCCATCTTCTTAACATGCTGTCAACAGCCATAGAAAATCACTGGGAAGCTTTGTCACTCCAGTCTGCCATCTCTGTATCTGATAGTTCCCTACTTCAAGTCTTTCACTGCTTTGAAATGATAGTATTTTCAGGATATGATACTATTAATTGGAACAGCAGTATTTAACCTTCTGGAATGGTGACTGGCTCTTGGTGGCCCTGTTAGAGCACAGGAGTTGGACCAGGTGACCTCCAGAGGTCCCTTCTAACCTCAATCAGTCTATGGTTCTATGATGCAGTTTCAGGTTAAAATACTTCAGTTTAAATATTTACTTTCCTCTAATATTAGCAGAAATATAATCAGTGCAGTCATTGGTGTCTACACAGCACCTCAAATGAATTAATATGACCACCCAAAAGTAAGTGGAAAGCTCAGTGGAGTGAATTTAGATATCTATGACTGAGGCTGGATCTCCCCCAGTGTCAACAGCAATTTCGGACACAAACCTAGAGACACAAGCCTACACCAGTCTGCAAGAATTCACATGGATAACTTAAATTCCATCTATATTCCATATATAGATCTCCACTTTTGTTCTTGAAAGGTCTGAATGTCAGATGACAAAGATGCCTGCTATGATGCTGTAATGAATAAGAACAGGAATTCTGGTGGGGAGGTTTTGGGTTGGTTCGGGGTTTTTTAAAATTATAGCTCTGGAGGAGAATTACAATATTTTTATCTTTTTTTCTGTGAATTTTCTGTATTTTGAGATATTTGGGTCTTCTGACAGTTTAACTTTGATTCTGTATTTTCTGCTTTGTGAGTCTAAGAGGTAATATATTGATCCGAGACATCAGAATTTACTTTCCCTAACAACATTTGATATTAGTCATTAAGCTGAGACCATTTGTCACTTTCTTTCACTAAAATGAGTCATCGTCTGAACATTTCCTTTGTTGTTTTTAAGGTCTAATATAAGTATTGATTTATTGTCAACACATCATATCTTCCCTGTTAATGGAATCTATAGATTTTATCCCTCCTCATTCTTGTCTTTAATTGCCATCTCAGAAGGTTACAGTCTACCTTGTGCTCAACTCTGAAAGGCAAAGGGCTATTGTGATAACAATGACATTTATCTGTTTTTTTTACTCCTATCTTTGTGTTTTGACATCTTTTTACTCATGCTTTTCAGCAGTTGGAAGAATTTCTTCTGAAGAAGTTTGTTTTAATTTAACAGTCTTTTTGGCAAGCAGAGAGGCACATTACACTCACTTTCAGACTGATTTCAGGAATCATAAAAAATGAGTGCTCACTCAAAGCAGGGGTACTTCAAAGTAAGATCAGCTGTCTCAGGTTTATATTTACTTTTTTGTTTTATCTCCAGGATGGAGATTCCAGAAAATGTCTGGGCAACCTGTTCCAGTGTTGAACATCCTTCATCTAAAAATTATTTTTTTCCCAATATCTAATCACAGTTTCTCATAGTGCAAATTTCATTCATTCGTCTTTGTCCTTTTTCTGTGAAAGTTTTTTAATAGTGAAAGCAAAAGAATTTCAATAAACACTACAATTTGTTCAAAATTCATAGTAAGCAAAATGCCTCAAGGAAAGCAAGCTTACCATTTTGTGTGTATGTACTTCCTGTGGTACCTTTCACAACAGTATTTTAGGAAATCACTTCCTTCTCACTCTCATTCTCAAAATATCCGATTTTATTGAATTAAGATTATTTGATTCTGGACCCTTTAAGGAGACAATTTAATTCCATATGCTATCAAAAAACTAACAGTGTAGAAGGAGAAAATGCATATTTACTAGTAAATTTCAATAATGACAATATGATCCTCTTGGAAATTTAAACAAAAATAAGTTTGAAATGTGAAAATTTGAAAAATCAAAAGAAAAATGGTTTTCAGATGGAGGTTTTCAGAGCACGTCCGTGATCATCTCTCCATTGTAGGAACAGACATGCATCAGCTCTTTATCCCAATTAAAATTTTATGGACAAATTTCTTGAGATTTCTGTAGAATTTTCAATTGTAATATATTTGAGGTAATTTCATCAATTAATTTCAAAACCATAATGAATATACCCATGTAGTTTGGATACCGGAATACTTGCATTAATACTTTGGCTCCAACTACACACCAAAGGCAAACAGGCATTGTAGCATTTTAAAAAATACACACCTTTTAACAAGCTTGTTTCTTTCAAAACAAGGGTTTTTTTAAAAGGGAATGAAGAAGTCTTCCAGGCAAATGTTATTCTGGGTATGTACCTCTTCTGATTTAATATAACTGTTCTGTTATGTAATACAGTAAATGACATACATATCAATATATTAAAACCATATATAAAACCATAGGAAATACGTACGTAATAATACATATTTATCAATATATTAATACAGTAATAAGCAATACAAATGTTTATATTAAATTTCAGGTACATCGCTGGGGGCTTTTAATGAAATCAGTCAAATTTTACTGGCAGTGATACATAACTAATGTTTTTACCCTCTCCATTTTTTTTTCATGTGAAAAAATGAATGCAATTATTGTTCTTGTCTTACATGTAGATTTCTTGTAATGCATTAAGAAGTGCAGGTGAGGAGTTGAGCTGAGGGAAAACCATTGTCTTGATGCATCCAAACTTTGTGGCATTTCAAAAGACAGCCACTTTCCCCTACCGTTTCATCAAAGAATCCTCTTTTCCATGTCCCAAGGCTTACATTTACCTAGGATTTGGAAAATTGAGTAGTCTGCAAAATGTTTTCTGGGTATTAACATGCTATGAAGAAAGAGGGATTCAACAGCTCTGTTCCCCAGCCTGCATGAGAGTTGAAGTATTTTACTCTCAATTCGTAAGAGAACTGGCAGTGAGGCAGTAAAAGAAGCAAATGTTTCTTCTGAAGGCAACTTATTACTAACTGTGACAGGATTCACATTCTAAATCATTACATTAAAACACCTTATTAAAAGAGAAAACATCTAGAAAATAAATGAAGAAATTACAAATTCCCATCCATATTTCATACTTTGAAAACATGAACTCACCAGATGCATATTTTATGAATACAGCAATAAAAGTACAGCCAGTTTTCCATATTCATGGAAAGTGTTGCTGAAAACATTCATCGCCTTCATCTTCAGGAAAATGTAAATTATCCGTATCACATTGTGAAACTTCTATAAAGGGAGAAAAGTAAAGGCTTTTCTTTACATGACAGTTTGCTCATCTAGTTTGTCTTATCTGGGGAATCCAGCTTTTTCCTCTTCATCTGACCGGATTAGGCTATTTCACCCTTCCAGTCTGTTCTGAGCTTTGTATGTGCAACTATTGACTGGCAGTTTTAGCCTTTCAAACAGACTCTGTGGAGTTATTTGAAACATTTAATGACAGTAAACTGCTCATACATAAGTTTTACCTAATAACTGACCTCAGTGGTACAGTTAAACATCTTTTTTTACTTTGTCTTGGGACTTCTAGCTGTCCAGGACATTCAATCATTGCCTCTAATCAGTGTTTAACGATTAATATGTTAAAGTATTTGACACTTTAAAAGTAAAGTGATTGAAGAAATTGCTGCTTTTAATGTGGCAGCTCTTACAGCCACACAGGGCACCTCCACTCTGTGGTTGTTCAGCTAGTGAGCAGCCATCATCTGGATGAAGGGAGCCAAAGGCATCTCTCTGAGGGGCTGAATCCTCACTTCTGGGTGCTGCTTGCAGGCTGGACTGACACAGTGGCCTCTTAATGCCAGGCCATGCTACTCCAATGCATGAGGAGAGGCATTTCTGTTAATCTGCTCTCTCTGTGGATTTCAAGTTCTTCTTTACCAGATGATCCCTGATGTTCCCTTCCAACCTGGTATTCTAAGATTCTTTTGAACCATCAGCCATGATAAGAAGTAACTTCCAAAGAAAGATATTACTCTGGGGAAATGTCAGCTTTTAGAGGGACCTGTCCATTTTACAGCGGATTTCAGAGGTATGTTCATGTCTTCTAAGAATTTACATTCTCCCACTCATGGTACAAGTCACAAAAAACTACCTTACCATCTAAGTATTGCATAACTGCCTATGAGCTTTCCTCTGAAAAAAAAATGGTATCAGTCACTGTCAGAGACAGGATCCCACAAAGAACAACCACTGGTCTAATTCAAGATTGGTGACTGCTGCATTATGGTTCAGACATGTCTTAGCCTGGCACTCAAAGATCTCCACTACAACTCCCATATTAGGACAATTCATCATAGCAAAGAAATATTCCTTTCCTTGACGAACAGCTAACTATTGCCTTCCCTTAAGAGTTGTATACATTATCAGTGAAATCTTACTGCTACCAGACTGTTTGCTGATAGCAAAAAGCTTGGTATTGTCTTTTGCTGCTTTGTTTTAGTTTCACATAGCTCTAACAGGCAGCACAGCTGCTGAAGCTGCTAGTCAGAGCCCTAATTAATTGTGTTTCTCTATCCCTCACTTGATTCACAGTAATAACATGCAAAATGGAAATACGAAAGCATTGGCCAGAGCTCTTGCAACCCAATCACCAGCCTATCAGATGTAAATGTGTGCTGCTCCTGTTCAACTTTTCCATTTCTAAATCCCCTAAAAGAGCCTCAGTGGCGGAGTCACCTGCCATCCATCCAAATACAACCTTTGAAGATAGAAAGGTCTTGAGTCAAAGCAAACCAGAAGAAGAATCTTGGCACCTGTGAAAAGTGCTGTATTCACAAACCTCTTCACTCATGGCACTGTCAAATGATGCAAATTAGCTGACACTGAAATACATCTAGAAAATAAATTTCCCCTTTCTAAATCTTCACAAATATTCCATAGGAGAAATATCCCTGCACCAATAATGCTGCTGTTATAAATTCATTGCACTATTAATTCTTCAGGCAGTGGAAGCTGTTCCTTTGAATCTCAGAAAAGGTACCAAGTCAATCTAACTCCTGCCAAATACTCATTATGTTAACAATCTTCCTATTAGGAATCAAAGCAGAAGAGATTGCAAAAAAATATATTTGGCTGCCGAAAGAAATATTTCCATTCTAAATGGTAATGTAGTAAAAAAAGACACACTTGCATGGATCTCTGAGTTTGCTGTAATTATTTATAAGGAAAAAAAAGACCAACCAACACAGAATAATCTCCCTGAGAAAGAGCAGAAAAAAAAAAAGTACTGAGTTATCTGTCACTTGTGAGTGCCTGCACCAAATTTCATCTGAGAGAAGCTGAATTAATCTTCATATGAAAGTTAAGAAGAATAACTATCATAAGTATACATGCTGTTATTTATCAATATTATATTCATAATATTACACACAGCATTTTTTCACTGTTTCACTTCCTCAAGTTTTTTTTCACTGAAGAATTTAATTTTCAAGTCCATCTGGTATGGTATAGCAGAGTGTTGTGCACATAAAATAAGACTTACATGTACCAACGACAACGTCTTCATGTGTCTTCTATGTACCAGTCTTTGCTTTAACATCGTTGGGCTCTCTAGCATGATTTATTCTTATCCTGTCATTGTTTACTCATCTAACAGTTCTGCTTTAGAAGCATCTGATTTGGAAGTCAGAAAAGATTGTTTCTAGAGTAAAGCACAAGTTGATGGTTAATTTATCAGAAACAGACTATGGTCTACTAAATTAGCAAGTACTATGTGGATCCTGAATTTAATCTACTTTCAATCTTCTTTACAATGAACAACAAATACAATACAACAAACACATCAGAAAAGTAATCATCATTGCAGTGCCTTGAACATAGTAGTTTCCACAAGCTTCTACATGCAAACTAGAATCAATCCATATTACAGAATCTGATCCAGTTCTATTCTGAAGAATCACGCTCAGTTTTTAACTGAAATATATATCTGAGCCTAAATCTAGCCTTTTATTCTGTTAGAACATATTGATTCCATACCTTTTGGCAGCAAACTGCAAATCCCACTAGAAACAGCCATTAGGCTATACAATAAATCAGTGTCTTGACAAAGGCGTCGTATACCCATCACAGTAAAAAGCAGCTTTTTGACTTTCAGACTCTGCCAACACGGCCACAAGTTATTTAGAATGGGCAGTGATACTAACTCATACAACTGAGGTGAGCCAACCCTCTGCCAGACCAGCCTGAAGACCTCAACTTTGACAGGAAGAATGTCTTTTTCAACAAGAGGGAAAGTAATAGAACAAAGTCTCATTCTAACTCAGGCAAGAAATACAAAGAGATGGTAAAATATGTTGGAGGAGAAAACAGGAGAATAAAAGTCATTTCCCTCGGCCTTAGCAGCACTTTGAATGCCATCAGGGTAAAGAACATTCTGAGCAGTACGAGCTCCCCAGGGCTTGCATACAGTGATGGTGTGAGACACCAACACAGCCCAATAACCTCTGCCTTTGATTCTCAAGCTCCCATGCAAAGTTCTCCATGACTAGAGATGTTTTGGGTTGTCCCTTTTCTTTTTAACCCACCACTACTTAGTGAATGATATGCTTCTGACACAGTCTTAAGCTGCCCCAGGGGAGGTTTAGGTTGGACATTATGAAAGGGTGATTGGGCATTGGAATGGGCTGTCCAGGGAGGTTGTGGATTCACCATCCCTGGAGGTGTTTAGGAAATGACTGGATGTGGCACTCAGTGCCACAGTGTAGTTGACAAGGTGGTGTTAGGTCATAGGTTGGACTCGATGATCTCAGAGGTCTTTTTCAACCTATTTGATTCTGTGATTCTTTGAAAAGGAGCAGTATGTTTGTTCTGTATTTACAGAGCTTATAGCACATGCTGGACCTCCAGTCCTCTGGATATTCAGCAGTGGAGCTTTATAATCATAAAGAACAATTCCACATGTTCATTGGCTATGGGATATAGTCTACCCTCCTATTTTATTCCAACTTCTGCACACAGTATTTACTATAAACATGACCGATTCAACCCACTCTATTGTGTTTCTCACACCTTTTTTGGTTCTGACACACTTCTACAGGCACTATTGCCATTTTCTGTTTCTTTGGATTAAGGACATGATTTAGCTGGAAATTGCTATCAGTGTAATGAACTAATTGCACTGAACATGTTTAATACTGTAATCCTGGTAAGTCATTGCTATATGAAAGTCATATGCACATCTCGAGGAAAAAAATAAGTTTAAACACCACCTCCTTGATAGACAGGGAAAAATCACATCAGAAATCTCCCATTAAAAGATGTGAAGAAAATCAGCACAGCTTATTTGTGCCTAAAGAATGTCCCACCAGTCCTTAGTCATTTCCTATTCACAGCAGGTACCATGTATTACACATCCAGTTCGAAGCATCTGTCGATACCTCAGGCTGCAGCGAAGCGGCTGCGGTTTATTGGCGAACCCTGGCTGGAAGGGTTCTCCAGGGAGGCTCGGATATTACAGGCTCCTGTTAAAAATGCTACTGGAACAAATACATTTCTGCTTGGCAGCAATATTAAAAAGTGATGCCTGACCAGTAATTAAAGAAGCTGCCAGATAACACAAAACGTGTTGGGCTAGTTAATGTATGCAGATGTCACTACAGAGAGTGATCTCATAAACAAAATGGGAAACAAAGCACCAGCGTGACAAATTAACCTTTATGGGTTAAGCAGTCTGTGAGCAATGAACAGGGGTAGGATGTGCATGTGTTGTTTGTTTGGGCTTTTTTAATTAAGTCACAAAAAGATCTAAATTTTTTTGACAAACAGGATGAACGTGAGCTTGTCATTAGAGCTTCTGACCCCCAGTTGCTCCATGGCCACTGTATAACAGCTATTACAGTCCTTCTGTATTTGAGGACTGGACATTCTTACTGAAAACATGGTTATTATGCTTGGTGTTGATAATGTAGTGTTATTAGTTTGTATCTGTCAGCATTTTAATCAGATGCCAGATTATGGAAAAAAATGACGATAACCCAGAAAAACACAACACACACGTCATGTTCCCTGTTTGGTTAGGTACTGCTTAACTGATATTAAGGAACATTTGTATTCCTAGAGACAAATCCAGGATCTGGCATCCCAAAGGGTGCAAATTACTTGTTGCAATTTTAAGCTGCAAGGCTTACAAGTGTGATGGCATATGCACTGATGTTATTTTGAAACTTTGTTAGACTTCGTGCCTTCCATATCCTTCAGCTGTTAATTCTTTAGGTTAATTACAGAATGTATCTATGAATCTTCTGCTAACAGTCATATGAAATAAACAATAAGTCTGATGTAAATCTTTTCTAGGTGCTTTCTGAGGTGACAGACTCTTGAACCAATATATCATTACCGTCTGCCTTGTCAACTCTTCTTAGTTCATGCATTATTTACCTGCTAAACCATGGTGACAGTGGTGAAGCAATAATGCTCTGTTTTGAACCTCCAGCTGCCATCTATGCAAAACAGGTTGAATGCCAAAGAGTTATGAAATATTCATGCTTTCACTTATTTTTGTAACTGACAACATCCTAATGCATAGGTGACTTTAAAGGCTCAGTATTTTGGTCATTCACGTACTTCTTCCCCTCAAAATATCACAAAGATGTGAAAGGCAACATGGCTACATTATGTTTCTGATAATATCCCTTTATATAGGGGCTAGCATTTATAGATTAATTTAGTTTATTCTTATTATTCTTGTTATTAATTTAGCTAGTCTTAAATTCACTGATTTCTTTGAACCTGTCATGCTCTGACTTTTAGACAAAACCTGTAACCTTTGCTTGTAACCTGACTACTACGTACCAGACTCAAAAAAAGGTTGATCATGATGAAAGTAGTTTAACAGATTTTAGTATTTACCTTATCAGTTACATCTTGCAACATACTGAGCAATCAAAACCTGGCTTCTCTCAGATTTTGCTAGCATCATTCCCATTTTCTCCTTCAACATGCTCAGTCTTTCTCCTTAATAAGATATTTCTTTGTGGAGTTCATTGTCACAGAGAGCTTTGGCAAAGCAGCAGAGGATGACAGATGTTTGTGAAGTCGCATATGTGTCTATGTTTGCACCATGAAAGCAGCTTTATTTTTGAGCGTATCCCCCTCCTCTGGACACCTTTTTTCCCCATATGAAAAAAAAATAAATGCAACTTTTAGTTGCAATTAAACTGCAGAATGCTGATATACTTTACCTTACTTCATCAGTGAAAGCAATCTACTAGATTCAAACAAAAGGCTTCTTAGTAACAGAGTAATCCACAGTCTACATTTAATCTTCATTGTTTCCTAAGTTTTGGAATTGATGGCATATGGACTTGTAACATTCTCATGTTTGTTTCTTATATTACGTTGTAAAATCTATGAGCAGGCACCATGCTCTTCTCTGCAGTTAGTGAAGTATTTTGTGTACGTTGCTAGGGTGGTTATAAAAAAGTTTTCATCTTCTAGGGAAGACACACAGTTCCCTAGTTGAATACAGACAGAATAGAGTGGAATGCAAAAGGAAAATACACCTTGTGTAAAGTGAGTTTAAATTTATAAGTGCATTACCTGCTATTTTTATAGAAACACTAAAGAACACTTTTACTATTTCATAAGCAGAAAAGGATCCTATAATTACCACTTACTACCAACCTCAATGTCAGAAGTGTCAGACAGATTTACTGAAGCATTTTGACTTCCTTTAGCCCCAAATGTCCCATTTCAAACTGCCATAAAATTTTTTCCAAGTCATTCTTCCAGTGTTGGTACAAAACAGTCTTATAGGATGGCTCAAGGTTTAAGAATGTCAAACACAGGTCTATAAAGAAATATTCTGATTGGAGATACTTTGTAAACTGTACCTTCTTTGTTTTCTCTAAGCTAATGATATTTTCGAAAGACATATAATGGTCAATGATCAGATAAGAATATATTCAACTATATTTACTTAAATTGCTTAAGTTTATTATACTGTGAATAGTCTTACTCTTAGGCTCAGGTTCTTTTTTTGCTCCATCAAGAAACAAATTTTTTGAAATTCTTTTGCAGAACAGTGTTCCTTTGCTGTTGTTCTAGCTAAGCTCTGCAGATGGCCATATTCGGAAGGGACTACGAGGTCATGTCAATCCTTTTTTCCCCCTCCCATTCCTGACATAATAATTAAATGTCGTCATAACTATGAACAGGTCAGAAAAGGATTTTATACCTCCTTGTACCTCAAACTGACTAAAACACTTCTGTTAGAGAGAAGAAAAGCAAAGTGAATGATAGAGAAAGTTCACTAGGCTAAAAGAGATTAAGAAAAAAATTTCAGCAGTAAACACTGAAGCATTGAGATAGCAAGAATTTCAGGAAGGTTGGATGAGATATAATTCAACACTGCAGACTAAAAAGTAGGAGAAGTTGAAAAAGCTGAGTGACCAAACTGAAGGAAGAGAGGAAGAAGGTTTGCAAATAGTTCACTGGAAATTTTCAGTATTTACTAATTTTGTATCTGGGGCAAAATCAGTACTACTGGAAATAAAGTAAGTAAATAAATAGAATTTAATTATTCTAGAGCTGGTTTCAGTCAATAAAATGACTGCTTTTATCTACATAAATACTGCAGATCCAATATTCACATAGCAGCTAGCGTGCACCAGAAAATAAACCCCATTTCTGCAATAACCTCACTGCATCCTCATTTGTATCAGTAAGCATTTTAGAAAAATGCATGAGGCAGGAATCTGGTAACAAATTCACACAGGAAGTTTAAACATTCAGCAGTAAAAGGCTATTGAGTACATTTAAACTCGCTGAGGGAATTCCCCTGTGTATAACCTACTGTGGCTCCATTGATTTCACTTAGGAGTTTATGGACTCTGACATTCACCGAAGTCAACAGAGTTGAACCATTTGGTATCATCTGCAGGTCTTGCCCTGTATGCATAAAAATAAGTTAGATTTTACCTACTTGGGTTCTGCACTGCTGAAACTATCAGCTTTCTGTGGACACCACTGAAGTACGTACACTGGTAGACCTAAAATCACAATCAGATTTGCATTGCTTTGCAAAAAAATGAGGTTGCTCAAAAAGCAAGTATTTCTGAGAAGGTGCAGGAAAGAAAAAGTGAAAAAAATGGTGAAAGGTTGAATCTCTGAACCGTCTTCAGTGCCCAGAGCAAGCCTTGCCATCCCCAAATCGAATACCTCACAGCTTTCCGGCTGCCTCAACATAACAAACTCCAGAAGCACTCCAACATAACCCCTTCTTCTGTCAGTGAATTCCTGGGTTTATGCCTTAACTTCCTCTGACAAGATGCGGTGAGACACAACCTCTGGAGAGGAAGGACGGAGACTGCTCCATCTCTTCTGGATTGGCTGAGCAGGGTCAGGGGGAGAGATGCTCAAAATGAGCACTCTTCCAATGGCAGACCACAAAGTGAAGCAGGCAAAAGAGAAACAGCATTAAACGGTGGTCATGAAAGCTCCAGAACAGACTGAGAAACTTCACTGAAGAGTAGGGAGAAGTCTGTCAGGCCTCTGAGACAAAACATACTTCTAAGGAACCAGAAGAGACTAACAGAGAGTCTATCCTACACCCCTTAGAGATGCCAAGGGAATTGCAAAAAAGCACGGAAGCAAGGACTTGCCCATAGGGGCACAACAGGCAGGGCAAGAGCTGTTTAACAACATTTTTAGTCCTACTGTAAAAAAGAGTTATTTTTTTCACTAATTACACATATGAAGTTTGACTTTTCCAAATGTAGAAACCTTTGGGGTTTTTGGGGAAGAGAGTATGGTAGGAATTAAAGATTAACAAGGAATTAAAGACTAACAAGGGATTATTTCATTGGGCAGTTGCAAACAATTTTAACTATAAATGGGGTAGGTAGAAAAATCCCCAATAAACTGATACTGCTTTTATATTTTCGTATCTTTTTCTTTTAGGAAAACATTAGAGAAGGAACCCTGCAGGAGCAGAATCTTTGAAAGCCCATTCATTTTATCACAGTTTAGACTGAAAATATCCATCTGTGATCTGAATCCTGAAAAGACAAAGGATGTGGCATTAGGGAAATGTTCGTAGCCACTAACTGCTTTTAAATACACTTTTGCACAGAATATTTCACATAGATCTGAAACTGTCTCCGTCTCAGAGCAACTTGTTATCCATCATGTTGTTACTACTTTCTTAGCACAAGGCCATCTGCTCTACTCACTGCTCTGCATCCTCAGTGTGACAAAACTAACCAAGATTTACCACGACAAATAAGACCCACTTCCACACCAGAGATATACCAGGAAAATTTGGCATCCCTAGGGAACACAGCAGAAATTAAAAGCTTTGTGGTCTCATTGGTATTGCATTCAACTAAAGGTGTTTCTGAAATGTAGGTACCACTTGAGGGTAACCTGGGAGATGGACACTGTTACCACATCAGCCTCAACTATCATCACTGAGCCAAAGAGCTCTGGTTCTTGATGGAAAAAAACCCACCAAGAGCCAGAGTCATATTTCAGTCTGATATGTCTCATATTTGAGTCTGATATGACTAGTTCTGTTGACACAACTAGCACTAGTCATAGGCTTAAACAATCTCATTTTCCTGGACTAGTACTAAACATCAAAAAACTGTACTGAGCCTGAAAGAAATACCTCAACTAACACAAAATACTAACCAGTCACATGCTCACATACAAATTTATGTATCTACCATTTTTAACTTACATTCACTCAATTTCTGCTGTATTAGGTTTGCATGTCAAGGCCTTTTTTGAGGGGAGGGGGGCACACTATTGTAAATGAACGAATAAAGGAAAGCAAGAAATAGATATAATCTGATTATTCACTTCTGGAAGCTTCTTTCTGTCTCACTAAAGCACTGAGATAAGTTATTTTTAAATATATGTGTCTAGATCTATTTTGGGATAGAATAAGAAATGCATTATGAAAGACAATAAAATACCTTCTTACTATATTAACTTCAAAACATTTAACTTCACACTGCCCTTGGACTTGATGTTCTGCTGCATTATTTAGGCAGTGTGATTCTCCCACTCACTCTAAAAGTTATTATTTAATCATTTTGTGTCTCAAAATACAATCATACATAATACGTCTCATTATATCACAATCAGAAGAGCAGCTGATAATAAAAAAGGAAAACCAAATTTAAGTTCAAAGCTTTGCTGATTTGCTTAATTTCTGGTAATTGCAGATCTTTGTGCAGCAGTTATCTGAACAATAGAGAGTAGTAACTAATATTATTTTAAATTAACAAGTCTGCACAAAGTTGAAAGAAACCTTAAAATTCTTTAGCTGACTATTGTAAATTATACTTGGATGAGAGTTTCCATGTAAAATTTTCCAATTTGATACAATAAAAACAAGGGACACAGGGACAGCAAGTAAACGGGGAGAAACACACAGGAAGATTTAGAACTCCTCCCATTTTAACAAGCCACTGCCTCATTTACATCTCCTATCAATTAAATAATTTTATCTAACTGATAAGAGATTAATACTTCATTCTTCATCCATTATCACCTGATGATGGACTAGGAATCTGACTGTCAGGACAGTGCTCACACAGGGTAATCACCTGAAAAAAAAATTGAATTCTTTATCTAGTCGTATTTCTATTTCATACTCATAACCCCTGGATTAGGGGAAGATAGGTTAGGATCAGATATCCTCATGAATTCCCTTTCACCCTAAGTTATTCCATGTTTCTAAGAAAGGCAAAGATGTATTTGACTAATATAACTTTAAATGTCTAAAGGCGCTGAGTATGATCAAAGTTGAAAAATATTTAATAGGCAAAGGTATCGCCTATCAAATACATATAGATAGATGTCCATATGTCATATACTGAATTTCTCTCTTGACTATGTGTCATATGGAACCAATGAAGTATTCTCTCTGGGATATATAAAATAGTAATATTTATCAAATTTACATGGTAAACACTGAAGCCTGTGTAACGTCAGAGCCAAGAAATCCTTCCTCAGTCTGACTTCCAGGTAGATCACCAGTCATAATAAACTGGTGCTTCACACTTTAAAATAGAAGCAATACAAAGCAATGGAAAACACAGGGAAAATCATTTTCAGGTTTTCATACTTTTTGTATTGAACATTCCTCTTTTCTGTCAAGAGTGATATTCAGGAAAACAGTTTTGAAAACAGAGGAAGAATACATGTGTAAAGAAAGCCAGAATAAATTGTAAGAATCATTTGTAAATCTGTATCTCGTTTATACGAAATCAATAAGAGTTTTTAAACATATACTTGCTAGAGCCAAAATCATTTTGTTTTTTACAACAGCTATTCATCTGATGGTTACAGGAAAATGATACAGCTTTAGAAAAAAAACATAACTTCCAATTTTATCACAATGGCAATTTTATTCAGTAGCCTAATAACCTTACTCTCCAATAGTCCAGGTTAAATCTACATAAGAGTATAATTTTTTTCCTCAGTCTTATGAACCCTTCCTTTTCAGCACTGTCACTTGGCAAATTCTACAGTGTGGTGCATCAAGCCATGACAGCAATAGCTTCTGACCTGCCTATCTACTCTTCCATTTTCAAGTGACACAACCGACACTAAAACATTGTGTTCAATACTCTCTTGACTTCCACATATCTGTATTTTTCATAGACCAGGAGAGGGGCAGGATCCAAAGATAAATGTTATGCATGCAGATGTCTGACACGCAAATATTTCAATTAGACAGCTACTCAAAGCCAGACCTTGGCAATACACAGGGGAATAACTCTGAACGTGAAATTAAGCCAGACAGGGTGTAAGTGCTACAGGAACATGCAGCATGGTTTATGATGCACGAAACACCAAACTGAAATACTAGGGGAGAAAATTAGTCAAGATAATTAATGACACTGTTCCAGAACTCAAGAAGCATGAAGATGAAGTGACTTTCAGCAAAACCTGTTTTATCCACCATACAGCTTTCCAATGCATGTTTTCCTTTTTTATCTATGCATAAGCTCCATTGGCAGCATGCCAGCTTTGTGAAAAGTAAATAGCATTGTTGCTTTAACAGCAAAGTATTATAATAAAATTATTCTTTTGAATATTGTTTCCCAGAACCATTGAACAGTAGAGAAATTTGCAATACTGTGTTATTATGGAAGATGCTTTCTTCTACATGTGAGTTCCATGTATTCCATTAATTTTGTAGATATCTAGGTAGCAAACCTCATGACGGAGGAAATTATTAAGTGGAAAGCCAACCAAGTTTTTCTTCCTGTATTTTATATTTATGCCTTAAAACAAATTACCAGGAATAATCCATCTATGGGATCAGCTGACAGCAAAAGAGCAGGCTCTCTTGTTACAAACCCTGCCTTTGAAAAGGCACTACTACAGATGATATTGTTCAGCCTTTAGGTTACATGATCAAACAAAGGAGAGTAGGGTGAGCATCTGTACTTGCAAAGTCACTGTAACGTAGAGTTCCACTGTTTCCGTAATTTTATTGTCTAGTTTACTTTTATTTTTCCATCAATACAGGAGAAGAACAGAATGAAAAGCTTCTCTCTGCACAACCAATTTTCCCAAAGGTTTAAACTGGCAACTTTAGTTTGTCTTAACTGTGGAGCAGCTGCTGTGAAGCAACTCTGTTGAAAAATGAAGTTTGGAATTTTCTGTGTATTTTTTTTTTTAATTCAACTTTGATAGACTTTGAGGACAGAGGGAGACTTTAAAACTGACTTCCTCCCACCCAAAGAACTGGAGTAAGATTAAAAATCACCTTGTATATATATAAAAAAAAAAAAAAAAAGTAGTTAGAAATCGGAGATTTTGATTATGTGGTTAGTAAAATATTTTATGAATTTTTAATCCTTTTTAAAATAAAAAGTAGTTTTTCTAGTTGGGACTGAGAATATTAATTTTCAGTATTCCTCTAGAAAGATTAAAAAAAGAATGCTCTAATATTGACACTTGTGTTCATAGATACTTAATACACTCCTAATAATGCTTGAATAAAAACACACAATTGCTGTACTCCATTATCCTAAGGCATCTCTTTGACAACAAACATACATCATCACAGGAATTAACACCAAATTCTGCCTGTGACCTTTATCACACCGTGTAAGCTCCTGGTGCTTCAGTTTGCCCACTAAAAGGAAAGCCCGGGGTTCGGTCATGTTTATGCAGTGATTCAAATGCATCGAGGACAATGATACTGTGGGGAAAAGTCCAAAGACAGGCTCCCACAGGAAAACAGAGATGGAAACATGCAAGTAAAAATACTTCATGGTTTCTTTTGCGTAAAGGGAAGAAAGGGTTGGTTTATGAGGTTTTTTACTCTTTCTGTCTTTTTAACTTCATCTTGGTTGACCAGAGTTAAAGTTCATTTGTCATAAGTGCATGGACTAAGTGATATCTGACAGTTTTTCATTACACAAACTTATGCAACTTCTATACTGACAAGCCATATTTACGATGACAAAATAGTAATTTCTGTCTTACGGGGTTTTCTAGTGCTTTAGAACCATTTATTTATGCAGTTTAAACATACATGTATTTGTCTGCCAATACTACTTATCAAATGAAATTAATATCATGAAAATGAGGATAGCTGCTGCAACAACAGCCTCAGTTCAGGGCAGAACCCACACTGCACATGTATTAAGCTTCATAAAATAGGCTTAATACAGGCTTAATCACACACTCATAAAATGTTATGCAAACAGAACCAAGTATAAATTGATATTGTGGCTTAGGAACTAAAGCACCCATTATAAATAAAATTCCCCCCTCACCACAGGATTCTTATTCAGATGTGATAAAACCAGGTACACTATTTATCCATGATAATTAAAAATTAAAAGAAGGATTCTTAATTTTCTGAAAAATCAAATTTCTTGTCCACACCTTGTCTCTAAGCTATTCTTTCCTATTACTTCATTATCCTATTAAAAAATTCCAGTTTCTCTTTCATTTGTTACTAAGCATCCTCTGGTACTTGATGCTTTTAACAGTCTGTCGTAATGGTTGCTCAATCACTTTCTTTTCCCTGTTATTACTTTTATGACCAAGGCATGTTAGTATAACAAACTTAACTAGTATTAATTGTATTTCTTGCTGAATAAAAAAAAAAGCAAAAGCAAAAAAAAAGCTGACTTTTAATTAACCTTTTCACTCTTCAGTCTTTTATAACTATTTCTCAATAAATCTGGTAAAGAAATCTAAGCTAAGTAGATAGACCTTAAGTTTAGCTTCTCTGTAAAGTCAGGTGATGTAAGGTTGACAAAACACTGGAAACACAAACCCAGTAAATAACATATGCTCGTAGTGACAAGAAATTGCCTATTAAACTTAATTCTAAATTAAAAATTGTCCAAATCAAATTATTTTTCCCATTCCCCTTGACAGTGACACAAAGCTTACAATTACCAAGTCATTAAACGTTCCTTAGGTGCTCTGTAATGCTCACATTACATCTTTTGCTGACAGTAACAGCTGATTTTTACTGCAAACTTCCTTCTGCTTCCCAGGAGCAGACAGGCATACTGTAATCAACAAATCCAACTCCCTGGGAGCATTACAGTCAACCTTAGATTACAACATCATCAACAGCACCATAGCAGGGAGGGAATACTAAACTCATAGCCAGGCTTATTGCCACTCCCAGAGGCGTGCTTGGGGATACCAACATTCTAGAACTCTTTTTCTATCTTTTCTATCATATCTAAAAAATGGCAAATAACCCCAAAACACAGGAAACTTATCCTGTGGCATGTATTGCGGTGATCAGCATGAGTATTTTATCTTAATCAGAGATGTGTTTAGCACTAGTACCCAGTGCATTTTTAGCACTGTTTCTACTATTCAGGTTCAGTGCATCCTTTGGGAAGGTTGTGCTACAATAAAGTTTTAAATAAGGAAGAGACCATATTGCACCTAATGATAAGTGTGGTTATAAACTGTAGAGAAATCCGCAGAATCAGTAAGCTTTTGGTCTTTAAATCAGGCTGTGTCCTGAAGCATAATACTAAACCCTGGTGAAGCCTCATTCTTCACACGGTTGTGATGAGATTGAGGAGTGCATGCTTTAACTGTACTCCTCATCCCCACTAAAACAAACACTGTAAATAATCTAGGGATTAGTTTTCAAAACCCTGCATCACTGCTTTTAGTTTCAGCCGCTTTCCATCCAAATTTTATACCATTGTTCTTTCCTTACTTGCACACTGTCAGAGTTAATCATTACTTGTAAAGTTATCCAAAGACATATGCAGAGGCACATCACCTTACAACAGATGAAGAAACCTGGACTGTTAACTACAACTCAGCCCATGATATAGTAGTCATGTTGAATGAGAAGCTGTTTAGGGACTTGTCTGATTCAATAAGTCTCATTTTCATATCTTCTTCCCATTTCCCCAGAAACCCACTCTATCATTAAGCATCTCCCAAATAATTTCCCAGATCTAATTCTAATAGATACTTATTACTGAAACATCTTGTTTATTTTAATACGGATTGCATAGCTCATGCTATAATTTAATTTTAAAGTGGTTCACAATATGTCTTACAAACAAAATGTAACAGATTTCATAAATACACACAAGCCTGGTTTCAAGCTAAAACTGGACATCACATGACACTTCAGTGAGCTTTAGCATCAGTGCTGTGTAAACTGTGCTTATGAACAGGGACCAAGGGAAGTCCAAGTCAACAGTTGTAAGCCATCACACTACAGAAGATAATATTAGGGATGCTGTTATAAATTAATTTAGTGTGTACTGTTATCAACTTGGAAAAGAGTACTGATTAAACATATGATTGAAGCCTATAAAAACATGATTGGGACAGAGAGGATGACCAGAGACTGTTTGACCTCTGGTTCTTTCATTACAAGCTTAAAGGGAGATGCTTCGAAAGAAAGAGGAGATGCTTCTTCACATACCAGACTGGATGCAGAACTTGCACAGATTACTGACTGTAAAGTTTACATCTGTTTAGAACAGACCAGATATGGGAAGAAAATCTACCAAGGGTTATTAATACAATTAAAACCATCTGTGACCAGAGAAATTCCTGGATTGCAAACTGCTGGAGGCAAGGAGAGCATTTTGAGGAAGTGTCACTATGTCATATTAGGGATGCTGTTATCTCTGGCATATCTGCTTTTGACCCTTAGAAAGAGGCTGTCCAGGGATGGGACGTGTGACTGCTCCAGGACACCATTTGATATGGATAGAATCAAACAGACGTACTCTGTATACCCACCCTTCAGTGTGATAAAACATAATAAACCGATTCTGACTAAAAAGTATGTATGCCAAAAAAATAGTTTCATGGCCTCAAAACCTTTCCTACACACAAAATTCCAATCAAACAAAAAACCCAGATTAAAAAAAAAAAATCTTTGAAGCCCTTAGCTAGGGACACATGGGGAAATTCTGTCGTACAATGAAGAACTAAAGCTCTGGTCAGCTCTTTCTCAGCACGGCTCGTCTGTGCAGCCAGGTGGGAGCTGGCAAAATAAATACACTGACAGCAAAACAAGACCTGTACTATGTCTCCTTGCCTCATTTCTAGGGACTTAATAACTAGCAATATATAAGCATGATGTCACAAAAAATAAATAAATTCAGACCTCAACATCCAAAAATCATTGCCACAAGCCTGAAGACTAGTACAAGAAAAACTGAGACAAATAGGAGTAACAGCAAAACAATGAATGCCTCCTGTTTTATTGACTGAAGATTTTTGACACAGATCAAAAAAGATGAATTCGAAGTCAAGACCAATGGGATAAATCCAGGACAACAAAAAGCCATCAGACCCTTCCCATTAAGCACTGCTAAGTTCACATTCCTTGGTTTTGTGCAGCATTTTATCAGAGATTCTGAAAAGAAATGACTAGCAAAGCTATAGTAGGAACATGATGCTAAGATACACAAGGATATGTAGCTTGGGATCAATGAAATCCTGTTAATTTGCACGTCACTATTTTTCTGAAAAATGGATCCCTTAGTTTTTTGCACAATAAGTTGATTATTCTCACCACCAACCCTTTATCCTCTTCTCAAGTTCAAACACCTTTGAAATAAAATGTTGCTTCGTGGTATGAGACCTCACAAATGTTCTCAGAAACCTAAAAGATGTAGGGCGGCAAGTGTGCAGAGAAGCATTTTTCCAGCAGCTGTGGACTCAAGAAGATCCAAAAAGGATGTGGCATGGAAGAGGGAAGAGTCAGTGACCTGAGCCTACTTTGTGGCAATGGGGTTCTGCTTGTGCAAGAAAATCCACTGGCCTTTTCAATGTCCATGGTTTAAATTGCCTGTCTTTACTAGTCAGATCTCTGTTGTGAAATGAGAAAAGGGTTATTTCAGAATTGCACTGAAGTCCTCAGTCACCTTAGAGTCACAACACTGCTGAGCATGAAGGAAATGTAAATATACATACAAGATAATAATTGGTATTTCAGCCAGCCTATATGCATTTTCCATTAATTCTCAGCATGCTCAATATTCTGTGTAAGACCCCCAGTGGCCTCTGGATAACACTCTGTTAACTCCTCTTTTAGGACACTTATTTTCTTGCGGTTTAAGGTTCTCTGCTGATCTTGATTTATATACACTATTTCCCACCAACAGAGGGGCTGCTCTGGTCTATCAGGTTCACACACAGTGTGCTATCATTGATAGAAATTCACCTCAAACCACAATGTGTCTCTGTTAATTAGTAGATTTTTCATAAATTTCTATTGAAGGTTTAACTAGCTGTTTGTTTTTATAAATCATTAGATCAGATAACAGATAACAGATGCTGATTATGCTAATTTTATCCTTCCTGCCATTTGTTACAGTGCTTATTACTTCCTTATAAGACCAACCATTGATTCAGCAGCAGAATATTGAGTCCAGTTTTTAACACTAAATTTGCATGATATCAGGGATAGAAATATCTCAAATGCAAAGTAAAATCCGTTTATATTATTTGGACAATTTCCTATCCAAAACGTGATTTACAAGTGACTATTAATTGTTTCTGACTCATCTCACTAAAATATAAAACCTTCCACTCCAAGCTCTTTACCAATTTCCCAAGAAAAGCTTTATTTTTGAGACACAGAGTCCTTTTTTTTCATTAGGTGAGAAGTTAAGATTGCAAGTTCACTCACAGTGAAGGCCAAACACCTCTTATTACATGAACCAGAAAACAAACCATTTCAAGAGCTGAACAATCATTCCATGGCTGTAGCACACACATAATGTGGATCCTAAACATGTAGAAGAAATCCACAATTTGGAATTTCATGGAAATTTATGAAATAGTAACAATTGCTTTGAGACACATGTCCAGCAGGTTTAACACCTCCAGTCTTCAGATGCAAGGACATAATATTCTTAGAACTGTTCTGTCCAGATTTTCAAGTTGTAATCAAATAAAACAATAAAATATACTTTCTGAAGAGTTCCTTTTTCATAGCTTTTTCTCCATAATACACTTTTGGATCAAAACACTGGTTTCAGAAATTTCTTAGCTAGACAGGTTCACACCTAGAAATACATATCTGCACCTAAAGAGAGAAATCAAAGCCCAGAGGAAGAAATGACTCTCACTCTGGAGGACAAAGCTAGAGTAAGAGTCATCTCTCACCAGCAGAGAGGCATGACCTCAAACCAGAGTAACTCCCAACCTGGCTGTCTCACAGCGTTATCATATGTCAATCTTTTCAGGGTCAGTGACTGGCAATAACATCCTAAGAATTCTCTAGTTTCCTAACTGTCTCTGACACTTATGAATAAATATCTCGTTGTCTAACCTTGCCACATTTATCAAGGATGTGGGCTGCAGGAGGGTGCATTAAAGCTTCTGGATGCTCAGTTTCGAACATAGAAAGGAAATATATCATATTAGCTAAGTACAGTTCATTAATGAGGTGACCAGCCAGCTGTAATCAGATTTGCTCCTTTCAATATGCTCACAATAAAATCATTAATTCTTCTAATAATCTCTTATTAGCCAATCTCAAAAACCATCTTCAGACTTCATCTTTCAAACGCATCACTTTCAGCACAAAGGATCTCCTGAGAATGTTTTTTTCCCTCAGCTCCTTTGATAATATCCTTTCCTAGTTCTCCTCCCACTGCTTTGATCTTTACTACACCTAAGTGTCATTTCTTTTGCAGGATTCTTACAGGAGTTTTGTAGAGCTTTGACTACAGTATTTTTATTATTATTCCCTTCTACATTTTGTCTCCAGGTTACACTGTTCATAGCTGCACATTCCACTACCATTCACCAGCTTCCATTGATGATTCACAGTCTCACGTGTTTATTACAAACCTGTAACTTGTCCAAACTTTCTGTGGGTTACTGACAATCGGCTCAGTTTCAGTGCCTGAAATCAAACTCAAACTTCCTTCTTCCCAACAAAACAAAACAAATAAAAGCCCAAAACCTGACAAAAGCCAGACTCGAGCAGCATCCTGAGACAATTTCCTATTGTCCCCAATGACACTGGTTTATTCATCCCTCGTACATCATGATCTGATATTTTATGCAGCTGGGCAAACGCCTTCATTTCACGATAACGCGCGCAGCAGCATCAGCAGCCAGGGATCCTTCGGCCTCCAGCGCTCTTGCCAGAGGCCGGTGGGTACCACACGCATCAGGGACCGGCGCCTCGCACCGGCTGCTCCCCCAGCGAAAGCCCCTACATTTAATTTCTGAACTGCCCTTGGTGTGGGGGGTTCGTTCACTCCGGGAATGGATCCCTGGGAAGCAAAGCGAGGGATGGGGGGCTGCGGGAGCGCCCGGGGCGCTCCGGGACGGGCAGCGCGGGGCCGGCGCCGCCCGCGCTCCGCCAGCGCCACCTGCCGGCACAGCCCGCGGGCGGCGCCACTGCCGGGCCGCGCAACAGCCCGAAAAACATGAAAATGGAGCAAGAAAATAACAAGGAGCAAGTATAATTATGGTTATAATAAAATAGTGATGACGGTAATAATAAAAATAGTGACCACCAACCCAGAGGCAGACCAGAGCAAGAACTTAGTGTCCATGCCCTGTCCCGGCCGCTGCGTGCCCCTGTGCCGAGGAGTGGCGTTGCCACCTTTTCTCTTTCTGATGGAACCGGAATGAGCCATAACGTCTCTTACTGTTCCCTCAACCCAAAATTTCTGCGTTAAGCAGCGTTTAAAGCTAAAATAACACCTCTGGCGCAGGGTGTTTCAGCAAAACATCACTGTGAGGCTGGTGTGGCACTGAAACAGGCTCGGAGATCTTGTGGGTGACGCCTCCCTGGAAGTGTTCCAAGGCCAGGTTGGATAGGGCTCTGAGCAACCTGGTCTAGTGGAGGGTGTCTAATCTTTAAAGTTCTGTCCAGTTCAAACCATTCTATGAAAATCTGTGGCCAAAGCCCCCCACCCTCACACTGTCGCAGCTAGCTCTGACACTGGAAGGGAATGGAAAAACAGCGTGGAAACTGCTACTTGAGAGGGAGTTTCAAGATCAGAAATGGAGGTATTCAAATTGCTAAGAAAATCTCTAATAAAGAAATAAACAAGAAAATGTGGACAGTAACATTAGCGAAGTATCATATATGCACACAGTCACTCCATAAGCAGTGAAATCAAACCAAATCATTGCCATGTATTTGGGTTTTTTTTTTAAATACATATTAATTATGCTTACCAATGTGCTCTAATTGAAATATGGTTTGCAAGTTGCTCAAATAAATAGTGGCAGTTAGAACTTTTCACTCAAACAAAACAATTCAGCTGTAATGACTTTATCTTGAAAAGTAAAACGTAATTTTCAATTTTATGCATTAACTTTTAATATAGAACGGTAATACAGTTTATTAAATGAATGATACTATGACTGAAAATAAAATTTAGAATTATTTGGTTTTTTCATATAGAAATGAAAATCCTCAAGTACCAATTCCATTAAGGAACAACAATTAAAAATCTCACGATAATTTTATTTTCAATTTTATTACTCTTTTGTGAATTTTTCTCTTCACTAGGAGATCTTATTACTATCAGAGTCAGTGCAGATTTTACTTGACATCAATTTTTAGGTAAGCACTCCAAGATTTATGCCTGATTTCTCTGCATCTGGTAGGAAAAGAAAGTTCTGATTTCTGCATTATGAATAAGCAGCAGGAGCACAAGCATAGACCAGTGACAGAGTAAAACTTACCCAGTCATCCCTTTCATTACCCAACAGTAATTGCAGCATTTATTTTAGCACTTAAAACTCAACAACCTCTACATCAAACAAATACGCTAGTCCCAATGGGATTTAAGACCATAATAAGAATTCTGAACATCATCAATGCATGAATTACACTCTTACTCTTTCTAAATTTATAGTATTTTTAATAATCACTGCAAGCAATGAAGAGTATATGCATTTTAAGCAGTAGCACTGAGAACACAGTGAGTTTAATGCTGCACATTGAGATGACTTTTAGCCCTGTGAGCCCACAACAGGACAGCATCCTGGGCAGCACCGTTTGTGTACATTACTTCATTCCTTTCCTGGGCTGGACACTTTGACTTGGCTGAAGTATTGTCCCCTAGTGTAGTCTGGCAAAGCTCTTTGCACTATCACCCAGCACCCAACAAGACCCAGAGCCATCAGCTGAGGACAGACCCTTCTGCTTATTCCTGCTGTGAAAAGGAGTTGGGAAAACATGATATTCAGACTTTTAACTAACTGGGCCAATTGTAAAACCAGTATAAATCACCATCTGCTGGCAACACAGTTAGCTCAATTGACCCTAACTGAAAATTTGGAACTTGGTGTGTTTCTGTGGACAGAGTTGGTTGCTTTTATAATTCTGTTTGTAAGTCAAAGGTTCTCTGCAGAACTGCAACATGCAGAAGGTGCTGCAGCACACCTGCAACATTAGGATAAATTCCAGATACATACAAATATTATCTCTTTTACTACAGGGATTGCTGTACTAAAAAAACCCCAAAAACAAACAGTTGTAAAAACTACTGAATCTTTAAGGCATCATGAAAAACAGAAGCAACATCTCCATCTGCTAAACACAGTTCATTGTGAATGCAGGAGTGTGAGCTATAAAATCTTAATTTGCACAAGCACTACTATCAGAATTTGGGGAGTAACACGTTAGTTGTTTGACAAGCCAACAGATTACATTACTGGCAGATTATGCTGGCATTTGTTTTACACCTTGGTGGTGAAAAAGGAGGGATTAAATATTGTACCTGTAGCCCAGTCAGCCACCTCCTACACCATCAAGAGGACTTTTTTTTTTTTCTGAGTTTTCATTTGCAGTGTGAAAAATTTGTGCAAAATTGTTCCTCTCAATACCCTACAAATACTTTATCAATGCTATGATCTATGTATGCATTCTAAACATGAGACTAAATTTAACGGAAGGAATATACTTACAAATTAAAATCAAACAATAAATATTTTATCGAGAAAACGTTTTTAAAACAAAACTACATGTTAATTGTATGCTAAAACTCCTCTCAATTAAGAACTAAACCAACACATATTAAAAGGCACTTCACAACAACTGATAGTACATCAGCCAAAATTAGTTGATTACGTGGCTTTAAACAGCAGGGAGGCTGCTCTACTGATCTAAATCTGAATGCTGAACTGCTGAACCCATTTTCTAGGATAAATTTAGCTGTTCTTTCGTGTTCCACTTTCCTTTGGTACTTGGATGAGTTATGCAGTGTATAATTATACCAGTGCAGTTAGACAGCACTTTCCATCTGAATGTCTCAACACACTTTTCAGATTTAATTACTTTGGGCTTGGAAATCCTTCATGCCGTAGATACTAATAGTCAAATTTAATAGAGAAGTAAACAGAGTCAAGGAACGGTACCCGGCAAAGTACTGAAATGAAGCCTCAGTCTCCTGAAATCTATTTTTGTTGCCACTTTACTTTTGGAGACACATGAAATCGAGATGCTCTTCAAGTTTAGCTTCTGGACATACTAGGAAATACCTTGCTTTTGGCAATGGTAAGTAGCTTGACACTGACTTTACTTGTAAGCCTTAGTAAAATCCAGACACTAAATAATTCCTCATTGTCCTTGCAAGTATTTTCACCCATTTGCATTCCCAGAGGATGCAAATCCAGGCCTGGGGAAAGGCACTGTGGTATCCTTCCCACTTCGAAACAGTCAGCATTGCTTGGTACTAGGAGTTAAGAACTTACACAGAACATGAGGCCAAGCTCCACCCTTCCTCATCATGAGAGAAAATTCACACTGTGCACTTTTGTGGGCAGTGTCCTATCATTTCATTTTATATCCTTCCCTTTCAAGCTATTTTTCTTATCAGAAAATAGACAAAATTAGGGTTGCTTTCTGAAATCTAGTAAACTCCCTTTAGCATTAGTTCTTGGCTGTAAATGCCAAATGAGATGCTTAAATAATAAAAAAAGGTTTTATACATACCTATATTCTCAAAGTATTTCACCACGTAAACAAACTCAATATGCTTGAGAGACTGCAAATCTCACTGGTTTTGCTCAAATTTCTTTATCAGCTGGCTACCCTGGAGGTTTGAATGTAAAGGAAACTAAACACCACATGCTCATTTCTACACATTAAATTTTACACTTTTTACCCTAAAGAATTCCTAAAATATAACATAACTTAAGAACTGGAGAACCCCTCTCTGCTCAGCCCTAATAGCTGAGGACAACGCCCCTCACTGTTTTAGCACCTTGGTTTATCAGGAGGACTGAAAATTGTATCTCTGGCACCTGGAGCCTTGACACTGGCTAGTCAAGATCAGGAAGCTGGTTTTATTTTCAAATCTGTTTTTTTTTTGCTGGGCCATGGGGCTTTCATTCAGAGAACACGGCTCAAACGCAGAATAGATGCTGTCCATAACAGCCGTGCCCAAGCTAAGGGATGAACTGAACACAGTGACAGCTATTACTGCTATACACTGCTTGTGTTAACAAGCCCAGCTCAAAGGCAGGGCTTATTAGGTGAAATCCAGGAACATGAAAAGGAAGGATAGCTGCATAGCA
Source organism: Oxyruncus cristatus (assembly GCA_013399855.1). Lineage (NCBI taxonomy): Eukaryota > Metazoa > Chordata > Aves > Passeriformes > Cotingidae > Oxyruncus > Oxyruncus cristatus. The sequence continues at coordinate 2,417,793 of VXAY01006800.1, read as the reverse complement.
ATGTGCTGTATTAAATGATAAATCAGCCATGCAGAAAGAGAGCAGAGAGGTAAAATGCTTATTAGCATTTCCCTTGCCTATCTAGGTCACTATAAAGTATTCACTACTTATTTGTCAGCCAAAGCTCTAATTCTTTTTTAATGCCCAGGAACACATAATGAAGTAAAACAGTTAATTGATTGCTAACATATGAGTGGCACCATGCGTTCTTCATGTGCACCTACATCGTTCTTGGGTACTACTTACAAAGAAGGACATGCAAAGGCAAGAAAAAGGAATCCAGAATACATCGCCCTGCTCACTCTGAACAGTTTGCGTTTTGCAAGCAGTATGGGCTGTCACCAACACAGAATGCACAGAGGTCATAAAACTGGAAGGATTCAGCAGCACACAAGAATATAATTGCAAGGAGAACGTCTCCATGGCAGTTGCAGGATATTCCTCCAAGCATGTTTCCACAACCCAGGAACACTAACCCCTCCCCTTGAGTACAACCATACAAGGAGGGCGAGCTTGTTTACAGGATCAATCGCATCCTGATGTTCTCAGACAAGCCCAGGAAGCTACTTGCTCTAACTCACAGTTCTATTTAAGAGTTAGGAGTAGCTTAGAAGAGAAAGCATTGATTCCCCACAGATGTTGCTAAGGATGTGGAAAAAAGGTAAGCTAAGAAGGGCCTTGTAGTGATTATACAGCCATCGTTCCAGGTCTGTCTTTCTCTTTGCTATTACTGTTTGTTTCAAGTACAGATGGTTAACTGCCAATTGTTTGAATCCCTGGATTAGCATTTAAAATCATGAATATAACGTCATTGCAGGAATACATGAAGAGGTATAAGAAAACTGAGTACACTGATAGATGCCCTTAATTCAGTAGCAGTCAGCTTATCCTTTGACTTCTGTTAGGCATGTATAGCCATAATGTTCCTCCCTTACAGTCATGCAAGTAATTGTTAGTGACAAAGATTAATCTTATTACTGGCTTCCTTCATGTTAGGATGAGGGAGAATTGGGAGATATACAGAATGGTTAATGATGCATGTGGCACACAAGGGAAACTATATAATTTACTGGGAAAGACTCTGAAGGAAAGGGTGATCAAGCAACACATCACTGCTCCTCTTTCAAGAAAAAAGAAGAACAAATTGTTTTTTAATTTTCTTGTGTACACTTCATCTCCCAACTAAAAATTCTGCATTGTAGTAGAAAAATTTGCATTGCTCTAAAATATGTGCTTGAATAGTGAGAGTAATATAAAACAACATAAACTTGCATTCCTTTTGCATTTTGCATATTTGAGACTCAGGTACAGTTTGCTACAAGCATAGCTTATGGATCAAACATCGTTAGCAAGAGTTTGTGCAAACTGTAAGTGTTTCAGGACCAGTGAACATTATCTATAAAAAGGACATGTGAGGTAGTCACTGCTATATCTCAAACTATTCACACACTTCTGAGCACTAGATACTTGTGATTCCAATGAAGACATTCAATATTTAATAATACAGGGATATTATTATACCCTGTGTGAAGTCTAGAACGGAATTAGCTATGGAAACCATGGTGGAAGTCTGCTGGTACCTGAGCTGTCCTGCAGAACTCTGCCCTCACACTCCGCCAAATGAGCTGCAGGACCCAGGAAACTTCCTAAGCATCCCTCAAGACTGCCCAGTTAGAGCAGTCTGCAAGGACTGTAACAGTGTCTCATCTTTTAAAGGAGGGAACTGAACTTCAGGTAGTATAAATTACTCTTGTCACTTCAATTCCACTGCCTATTTAAACCAATTTACACCATTTGCCTTAGTGAGCAAAGAAGAAATTGGCCTGGGAACAGGTATTATGCTGTATTTGCAGATTAAAACCTCTCCTTCTGATGACAGAACTGTGCTTGTAATGTGTAACCCATTTTGTCTCCAATCCAGCTTAGACAGCCTGTGACAGATGTGATTTTTAAATATGTAATAGCACTATTCACCGTGAAAACTATACCTATATATAAACTATATAAGCAACCTTCACAGAGTTAGGAGACAACAAATATTCCTTGTCCTTAGTAACAGTTTTGTTTAAATACAGTATTTCCTTGGCAAAACGAAAATCTCTTAAGTATTCACTTCAAAGTAATTAATACCAGAGCTATACATTTAAAAATGGAGTAGATGGCAATTTCCATTGTGAAGAAGTCATATCTTTCAATGCCCACTCAATACTATTTCTGATAGCGCCCACTTTGTATCTGTGGAAGCCATCTTATTCAAGCATTAAGTTGTGTTTGCTAGGAAAAGTGTGATGAAGTGTTTCCACAAGTATAACATCTACTTTCCAGATTATTAATTTCTGTGAGCTCCAAGTATTTGTTTTCAAAGAAAAAAAAAAAGGCAAATCAATACAAATTGAAAAGGCAAAGAGGGTATGTCCAAATGCTTTGAATTTATAATGAAAACACTGCTATTCCAATATAAAATCAATGTGTTAGCGTTCTGCCTCTTTTTTTATTGACATACAGACCTTTTTTTCCTGATAGATTAGGTAAACTTTTCCTAGAGACATTTTTCTCCCTGTGCCTGCACTCAACATCACTGTCACTTCACAGCAGGCATATGGAGTAACTGAAAGAGTGACTATTGCAAAGAGTTCATTGTCATGTTAGATTTCATTTCTGAGTTGACCTCAAGCAGTTTCTGTGCTGAGATGCTTTGTGTGTCCACAGTTACAGCTTAGGCAGGAGTATTTAGAAATGCTGATAAACAGGCACCTCGTGTAAACAAAAGGCAAATCACTTAGTACAGACTTTGTACTCATACTAATCCTTTCCATTATTGTGCTACAGAGTTCGAAGACAGAAGGGACCACCTCAGTGGAGCAAAGGATTGAAAAGAGATGAAGGGGAGCACATGAAGAGAGAAGTACACACCGGGATGCAAAGAAGTATCATCAACACTTTCTCAGAGCTGACATGCCCAGAAACCTAATGTAAGAGGCTGGCGAAAGGCAGGGAGACAGCTACTGCACAGTGCACACACCTTTTGTTAGCTGCAGCATTCCCTCTTCCTGGACTGACACATAAATGCACATTTTCACTGCCCACGAGTGGCAGCTTGCCAGCATTCAGAAAGTGAGAGACAGAGAACCTCCCGGTACATGAAGCTCAGTAAGGAGAAGGAAGCATTATCAGAAGTTGGGAAGCAAAAGTATGTGTAGAGTCCTCTTTAACATCATAGCTGTAAAAGCTTATTGTTCATTTATTCACCACTTTCTGCACTCTTTAAATTATTTTCCACCACATTTTTTTTGTTTTAATAAAAAGAAAAATCATGCATATACAGTGCATAAACCACCATTTTAACATATAATGTAAAAGTTTCACATACATTAGTCCCATATTAATATATTTCCTGACATTCACAAACATTTCTTATGTTTATATATACCAATGTTGTATATTTTATCAAAACTAAGAAATGATGAACTGCCTTAACTTCTACAACCTTTGTGGAGACCCTCCTTTTCTGGACACAGTTCCTACTCTCCACTTCATCTTCTTCTCCTGGAGGAACACATTTATATTGGGCCATATTGACTCCAAAATACCACACTAGATGCAGTCTGAAGTAAAACCTTTAAATTGCAGATATTGTACATAGGGTATCAGTTAACTTCAGTCTGCTGATCTGCTTCTAGTGCACCTTCAGCAACTGAATACAGGATGATGATCTCTGTTTCTGGATGACTGGAGAACTGGTGTTAGGTTCACCAAGTCAATTTGTTCACTTTTATGAATCATGACAAAAAGAAAGTAGAGGGTCCAGCAGAGGACTATGAAGCTGAAGAATCTCTCTTATGGGCAAAGGCTGAGAGAACTGGGCTTGTGTAGCCTGGCAAAGAGACAGAGGGGATCTGATCAGTGCATATAGGTATCTTAAGACTGGGTGTCAAGAGGATGGGGCCAGACTCTTCAGAGGTCCCACGGGTTGCAACAGGACAAGGGGCAAAGGACACAAACTGAAACACAGGAAGTTCAACCTAAACACAGGGAAAAACTTCTTTACTCTCACGGTGACAGGTTGCCCAGAGAAGTTGTGGAATCTTCTTTTCCGGAAATATTAAAAACCCTCCAGGACACGACCCCGCGCAACCTGCTCTGGGTGCATCTGCTTCAGCAGGGGATTGGACTAGACGATCTCCATATGCCCCTCCCAAACCCCTGCCAACCCCAGCCACTCTGTGACGGGAATTGTGTGAAAGGGATTAAGTTGATGAGAATGCTGAAGCTATCAAATTATCTCAGAAATGATCCTTCTACTGGTACCACACATTGCTGAGGCTCAGTTGTTGAGTGCCTATACAAATAAAGGTCTCCAGAGTTCTCGTTCTTGATATAGTAATTAAAGCTTAGAGAGGTTAGAAAATTATTTATTTTAAGGAGCATATGATGGCAAAGAAAAAGTAATTTTATTTTAAAACCCTAGAAGATAGTGACTAATAGCTTCTGTTTTCATCTGCTAATTTATTCCACCTATCTAAAGCAGGAATTTTATCTTTAACTTACATCAATCCTTCCTAGACACATCCACCCTAAAAACTTAACAAGAAAATTAATTGAACTGAAACACGCAGACAAATTAAAAAGGCTCACTAAATTCACTACAGCAGTTGATGAGGCCATCACCAACAGAAGATACTAATGAAGAAATATTTCTTGCAAAAATATCCATCATCCTGAAATTGCTCTGGAACAAAAGAAACACTGGTGATTTTCTTCTGAACTATTTATTTATAATTTCAACATGCTTCGGAAAAGGAAAAAAAACCCAGTATTTTCTTGCTTCTTTCCAATAAAAGTGATTATTCAAAAGGAAGAGCAAAATTGGACACTACAAAGGCATAATTGAGGCAAAGCAGTCTTTGAGATACCTGCCTCATTCAGGGTAAAAAGTAGTAAAGTTACCAGATCCTCAATGCTAGAATAGAAGATGAAAAAAAATTAATAAATTATTAGATTAATAAAAATAAATTCAAGTAACTTTATTTTGAGGCTTCATATTGCCAAAAAGGAAAAATAAATAAAAATAACATCCTCATTAATAATCTGGATCCTTTGTTCATGTCTTTACGGCTGAAGGCACTTTTGCTGTTCTCCCTTGTAGGAAAGTGTGCTCAGATCCATCCCCTCCCAGTAGCAACAGCCCACGAGAACTCAGCAGTGGTGTCCAGCAGCATCCTTAATACCTCAGCAGGTAAATGGGGAAAATAGCACTTGCCTATGTAAAAATAGGCTAAAATACACAGAAATTGTAAATTCCAACTATCCTTGAGGCAATTACTTCCCAGGTGAACACATTTTACTTCCAAGATAATTTCCTTATGCTCGATTTGGATCTTCACTGCTCTGATTCCACTCCCCTTACTCCAGTCAGCCCATGGTGATACCCTGAACACACATAAGGCATTTTCACATGTGCACCACAGCACTTACCAACACATTAACTCCTCCCTGAAAATATATTTTACTTCTGGTACTTTGTATACATTTTTTAAACTTCTGCTCTGAAGTCAACTCCCTTAATGTTATTGACGTACTTGTAGGTATTCCTTTGATTTCTCTCCAATCTCTCAATATTTTAACATTTCCAGAATCCTACATAATGTGAAACTCTGTTTAAAGAAATCAGTGGTATGATCCCACTAATAGAGTGTAAACATATTTTTTTAATATTGTTGTTGTTTCTGTTATTATTATTGAAATCTTTCTATCAGCATTACTTGACTTTTCCTTCCTACACTCTAATTCAGAATATTAATCATTACCTTTATCAACCTGCATTTTACTAAGACAAATCTCCTCTTTTTTCTTTTTTTTTTAGTTTTTTCTTTTTTATTTATTTACTGGTTTTGTTCAGTGAAGCCTCTCTCTGCCCCTCTGTGGTTTTGTACCTTCAGTAGTATTTGAAACCAAACTTTGTATCCCATGCAAATTTAATGAGCATTCTGTCTCCTTCCAGATGATGTTAATCCAGGCCAAACTTCAAATCTGCCCAGTGATACTTCATTACACTTCTTCACAGTTTAACATACCTGGTCAAATTTATTCTTGTTACAAAAAAAGATGATTTCAATGAATTTAAAAACTCACTCCAATGCATGCAAGCAATGACTTTGGCCCATTACCCTGTGTTTGAGCCTGTATTTGCAGGCAAGTACTCAATTTACAAGATTTGCCATTCAAGCATAACCTGAGCACCACGTGATGCTTTCCTATTTAAGAGCCTTGATGGTTTTTGCTTTATAAACTGGCTCAGCACCTTTAACTGTAACCTCGAGGCCCTTCTGAAGACCTGCAGTCACGAGAGCCAGCATAGCTGTATCATGGGTCCCGTATCCTTCCTCCAATTCATCCTGTTGTCTGAAAGTTTCATATGCTGCCTCCTGCTTCTCCCAGTGGAACAAACAGGCTGGTCTTATCCCATTTGTGGTTTGCACAGATGCTAGATGGACGTGGTCCCTCAAGCAAGCAGTTAGAAGGGATCTGCTGCTTTGGAATTAGCATGTATTGCAAAGATCAAGTAAGGTGCAAAACGTAGTGGGGGAAGATGGCAGCATATTCGAAGTTTGGAAGACAAATCTTTAAGGTCCCTTCCAACCCAAAACATTCTATGATTCTGTGATCCACAATCTTTCTCCTCACTTCTGCCCAAGTACTGCTTTTCACTTTATTTCTTTGATGACTATAAATTATGTACTCCAGGCCAAATACTAAAGACCAGTAGTGTCCAGAGAACAAAAGAGAATGAAATAGGACTCTTTTCTCTTTTCCTTCAAGAAAAGCATTTTGTCCATTGTCAACATGGTAATGCACAAAGCATGCCAGGGGCAGTTAAGGGACCTTTCACAGAAGCAATGGATAATTTTTTCATGTCAATGATCATAAGGGAAAATGGTTATTCAATATGAAGTGAAATACAGAATAGATTTGCAGGTAGAAGAACCAGTTGTAGTTTTGAGCAGTCATGATATCTGTTTGAATTAAAAGTGCTGAAGTTTTAAAGTGCAGAGAGTTCCACTAAGCACCAATTAAATAGTTCTGCCAGAGGGAAAACGAAAATGAGGAATGAAATATAAAACATCGCCCATGCCCTTTGTTACACAGAGACATTTATTTCTTGTACAATGAAAAGAGATCTGTCTCAGCGCAAAGCCACTGTCCAGCCCATTTGCAATTATTTTGTGGCTTCTTTTGTAAATACAAAAAGGAATAGAGTTTTTGGGGAAAAATGCCCTTTCACAAAGTCTATAAGCTTCCTGTACACACCACAGGAGCTGTATCTCTTTTTTAATAGTTTACAACCTGTATCACTAAAGGAAGCTTTAAGTGCCAAGTAAAGTAAATTCCTTTTGTTAACCCATTTCCCAAGGAGTTTCACACTTAGCTTCAATGCTCGAGGTCTTTGATTTCCTGCACATCAATTTTTGGACTGGTCTGTTAGTAGCACTTACTTCACATCGTCAGCACTTACTTCACCCCGTCAGATCCACAACCAATTGCTTGGAGGCAATAAAGAGATACATTTACATTACTTTTCTGTCTCATTTCTCATATTTTTAATATTTTTGTCCTCTATATTAATGAGTTCAGGGTTGGTCCCTAAATACTTAGCCTCGTATTTCCCAGTCAAATTAACTACCAATTAGTGAGAATTGGATCTGGCGACATTCTCGTTGATGGACACGTATGTACTGTGAGACAGAATGAGAGTACTAAATTTAGATAGGTTATTTCTGCCTGCTAGTTTTAACTTGAACTCTAGAAGTGTCCACATTATTCTTACCTCAAATTATATTGGTTGGAAGCTATTTATTCTCAAATGTAAAACTGGACAGTACAGTTAAAAGTGCTTTAGTTAACTCAAAACAAATATTGACTTTGTACACGTGGGTGGTCCATTGTTGGGTGGGATCTTTTTTTGTTTGTTTTTTGGACATCTACTCAGCACGTGAGTGCTTAGGGATGAAACTACCTGAGTCTGTTTGCAGGGCCTTTAATTTCTCAGTTCCTCTGCAGGCTGCTGCAGCATTTGAACTGCAAAGATTTCAAGGCCTGAATCAAACTACATAGTGAGAAGAGAAAAACCTTTAGTTGCTAGTTTGATGGATTCTGTACAAATATTTCTACTGGGCTTTCAAAGGCTAAACAAACCCCTAAAATTTAAATACCTTTAACAGTTATTGTGCTTTTGCTTAAAACAAGTGAAAGAATGAACGTGCCAGACCTCAGAGACCCCATAATACTCTTTAAAAAGTCTAAAATGTAGCCAGTCATCTTTCACTGAGAAATTTTAGAAGCTATTTTAAGAGGAGACACCCCTGGTTCTGGGGAGTTCTTGCTGTTAGTGTATTTTAGATGTGTTTCTCCAATATGAATTGTTTCTCCAATGTTTCTCCAATGTGAATTGTTCCTCCCCAGTTAAATTCTAAATCAGGAGGCTTTTCCAGGTTTTTGCTGTATGTTTTTTTCTTTCAGTGAAACATTAAAGTTTTTCTTTAGACAACAGAGTTGAACCAGTCTTTCAAACCTTCTCAGCAATCAAATTTAGGGTAATTTTCACCTTTTTAATCAGGATAACAATAGCAGTCATGAAAGAATCCTAGCAAAAAGTAAAATTTATTTATTATTTTTAACAAAATTAATTAAAAATAAAAAATATTAATTTAATTAAATTATTTTAGCTGATTACTGAGTTTTGCCCTAATATTGGCAATACCTGGAAAATATATTTTATGCCCCAAAAGGTTTTATAGACTCCAATTATGAATTGACTTTCAAAAAGCAGAAGTGACTCTGCTAGCTGCCACAGAAGTTAACACCATAACCCAATAAAATGCAATAAAAATGTTATTTCTATATGATAATTTATTGGACATCATATCTTTTTCCTTTCAGCCATTGCAGTAAGTAAAGTGACTTCTTTCAGGAAGTAAATAACTTTAATATTGGAAGTCTGGAAGTCTGACAACTATCATCATACTTAAATACTCCCTAGAATGAAAGTATAAAATCTCATGATTGTAAGTCAAAGAACAGGTACGTGAAATAGCAATTCAATATAAAGCTTGAGAATTTTTTTAATTATTTTGAACTGTGAGAATCCATTTCAATTTCTTTTTTATATTTGGTAGAGCATAAGGAAATGTGCAAGTCCTTGATTTCTTCTGCAGTGAACTCCACTTTGCCACTTCAGAGGTCTGAGGGACACCGTCATGATGAGGATGGGTCAGAACTTTGACCATGAAATTTCCCAGTAGAAAAAAAGAAACAGTTGATAAAAACGGTTTGGGGTTTTTTTGTTTGGTTGGTTTTTTGTTTGTTCTGTAAGTGGTGATTTTGTTCTAGCGAAAATAGGGCAATCTGAAAATTATTCATTTCACTTGTCCTGCTTTCTTTTATTACTGTATAAAAGTTTCATTGTCCTTTATTTTTACCTTTGACATCAAATATATATATTACATGTGAGGTTCTAAAACTTTATTATCATTCACAGGAAGTTTTAAAGGCTCAGAAAATCTGTGAATTAAATACACATGTAAAGATCTTGATTTCTCAGCAACTTCAACAAGGATATAGGCCATAGGCACAGAGTTAGGAGACAGTCAACTCTACAGTTTTTTCCTGCTCCTCCTCCAGGAAAACCAGATCTGTATTTTGCTGTTCCTTCACTGACTATACCAATGTGACAATGTAATCTGATTTGTTTAAGAACATCTATCAACAGAGATGATGGAGTCACAGATAAACTATAACAACGCCCTACAGAATTTACAGAGATAAACTGATGTGCATGCATCACAGAAGATACGAAGTGCAGCAAAACAACTGTGGAGTGATGAAAATGTAAACGATGTTTTGTTTTAATTCATTTAAAGCTTTTTATGTTGTGTCATTCATCCTTACCCTGGAAAAAAAAAAAAAAAAAAACAGAATTGCCCAAATTTTCTTTCTCTTGTTTCCTTTTTTTTTAGAAAAAAAATGTCTTTCCTGATACACTGTTCATTATTTATGTGTTATAAAGTGCATAGCTAAATCAGCCTGTACTCAGTAAAAAACAGTGTAAGAAAGAAGAAAGTGGGGAATTTTGTTTGTTTGTTTATTTTAAACTTTGAAGATTTTAGTTCTATACATATATCATCTATACATCTGCATAAAGCTCCTGGATAAAACCCAGTCCACCCATATTTCTGGTTCTGCTTCACCGTAACTTTGTAAACCTGAACTTATTAAGATGGGGCAGGAGATCTGGCCTACCTAACATTTCTGCCAGAGGTCATTCCACACACAAACAAAAAGAGATTGGCAACCAAAGACCTCTTGAAGGAAATCCACCCTTATGGAATGTAAATTCCTTGATACACTGGCTGCACTGTCATCGTTAGAGACCTAAACATTTTAATTGTATGAACTGTGCTTGCCTGCACTGAGAGTTTGCCTCCCTGCTCATTTGGGATGCAGCCTGCTCAGTGATCCTTAGAAGGACAAACCCAGATATCCCATGACTGCCCCATCCTACTGTCTGTGCTTTACCTCAAGTAAAGGCACTTTCTAGTCCTGTTCTTGTGGATGGGAACAGTCACAGGCATACATTCAGGAGACATGGGGCAAAGCAAACACAGTCAAACTAGAACCCATTTTTAACCTAGAAATTATGCTAAGCATCCAGGTGGAAAGACAAAGCTCTAGACCAGAAAGAATCCCACACTTTTTTTGGTTTATTATCCAGCCTAACAAGAGACACTCAAAAGCCTTTCAGAACTTGTTTTTGTTGGCAGCAGTCATCCATGACTGTTGAAAATAATCATCCATGCCAGAAAGGGTTGCGGAGTCTCCACTGTTGGAGATACTCAGAAGCCATCTGGCCATGGTCCTGGTCAATTGGTTATAGGTGGCCCTGCTTGATCAGGGAGGTTGGACCAGATGATCTCCAGAGGTCACTTCCAATGTCAACCATTGTGTGCTTCTGTGATATCCCCCTGGATGTACACGACCATGGTACTAATGGATTAGTTTAATACATTGAAAGAGACAGAAGTTAGTTCTTGAATACCAAACTCCTTAGGACAGCCTTGATGAGTTCCCTACAAACAAGGTCCAGATGCCTTCAGTTAGTGCAGGAAAACCTTGGGAAATTAAAAATTTATTTCCTAGGGAAAAAAAAAACTATAAAAATGAGAGGCAATAGCATGTTACTTTACTGTTTTCATTCTGAAGGATCACAAAATCTTCAAAACATAGACAAAAATCTGGAAACAAAACACAGCAAAACAGATGTCACTGCAAAATTAAGGCTCCACAGGCAAATACCCAAAAGTCCTAAAATGCAAACCTAAGTATAAGCATGTCGCTTTACAGCCACCCTCAGTGAATACCTCTGATGCATAATACATTTTCACTCAGCACATAATTAGCTGTTGGAACTCACTGAACCAAATTAACATTGAATTAAAACCTTGGCGTAATTCCAAAAGATACAGGGCATTCCTGTGTAAGTATTGACATGACCTATTCAGCAGCAATATCCCACTAACCCATACTGGAAAATACTATTATTCTTCCAGCTTATGAAAAACCAAACATAGTGCAAGCTAAAAGGGCTTACTCGAAGTCGAACGGGAAACCTCTGGAAGAGTGAGGAGTCCTCAAAATTTCTGAGGGGCAACAAATAAACCCAAAGCTTTCTGTCGCCATGCATGAACAACCTTCTTTTAACCACATCCTTTGACACTACTGCCACTGAGGGTGCAGGAACACTCATTACATGAACCTACAAAACACTGATTGCTGTGTGGGAAGTGCTGAGGAGAGGTTTGCAACTGGGCTTCCTAATCTCACTGCCGTTTTGTCTGATCTTCTCAGAAGCACCCCACAGCTTCCATCACACTGAAGGAGGGCACTGTCATGAAAACCTACTTTGGCCTTGGTTGCCCCGTTAGATGGGCAACCTCTGACTCCAGCCTTGCTCTCAGCTCTGCACTGCACCCATGTCTTTCCCATGCACAGAATAAGGGACCATATGGAAAGGGTGGCTTTCCCCAAAGGACACCATCACATTAGGACTCGGCACAAGTGCTGCTCTGGCACAGCTGAATAGCTTGTGATGAGCCCAACCTTTCTTTTTAAAATAAAAATGCATTTTTGGTCAATATTAGTTAAATTAGGATGAACCAAAGCTGCACTGTTTTGCTGAGTGTGGAGAGGAGAGCTGCTGTGGGGCAGCCCAATAAAGTCTGCATCAACAAACAAAGGGCATGTCCCCAGAAAGACACCTGTGCTATCATCTTGGAGCTTCAGTCTGGAACCTAAGCCTGAGCTTACTGAGGCATAAGCAACTTTGTACTAAAATACTTTTTTCTATTCATAACATCAGAAAATGTTTATTTTTAAGTGGAAAAAAATCAATTTCAAGCATTCAGAAATCAAAATCAATCTATGCAGTCTTTTAAGCTTTATTTGTAGCTGTTTCAGGGATTATTTCTATGTAAAGTTCTCCCTAGTCACTGAATGATATATATACATTTCCCAGAGATTAGTAATGGAAGTTCTAATGCCATTAGACAGTAGCTGACACTCATCCTTGCACACTTCAATTGTGAGGGCTATGGAATTTATAGCATCTACGTCTCTTTTCAATTTTCCAGAATAAATGTCCAACATACCCTCAGAAATAATACTATTCTTTTCATAGAGACAGGAAAAAAAACAAACAACAAAAACCAATGAAACAACCCCCACAAGCAATATAGTCTGATTTACAACTGAAAATCAATCATTATTAAAACTGGTAACAGCATGAAAAATACAGGATGATTTAGGGGTTCTTTGAGCAAACTGTATAATAAAGGCAACCTATAATTAAAAAGAGTTATTGAAAAATGGTCAACAAAGCAAGTAAATTTTACTTAAGCCAACCAGCAATTATTCTTTTTCTGTTCTGTCTGCTCTGAGCTCAGGGTCTGACAAAAATAATTCTAACAAAACAGAAGGAGATAAGGATGATTATTTGTTGGCACAGTGAACTAAACCTAAATACCCTAACCTGACAAATAATATCAGATTTTTATTCTTGGATTATAACACATTATTCCAACAAGCTCACTCCCTCCCTGCAGTCCTATTTCCCATCAGCACTAACCTGCAACACTACTGAGACTGTTATTTGCTATAGAACTGCCTTTTCCCTTTTCACGGATTATACCATATCACCTAAATTTTCTTGATTTCTCTAATATTTTCATTCAGAGTTTCAAATTACTCATCATAAAAAAATATTTTTTCTTTCACTTACTGATATTTTTTGTCTAGTTAAATCCTTGCCTTTGCAAACAAAATTGTCATTCCTTTTTGCTTCTTACCAGTCTATCTTACATCCTAACTGCACTATCTGACAATGCAACAAAATCATAAAATGCATTTAAATAAAAATGTTAGCTCACTTTCATAGTATGGTTAATTACATTCAATTAGAGAATGCACAAAAAAGTCAGAGTCTATATCAAAAATGGTTCATGCAACAGAATAAGGAAAATCAGAGAGAGAAAATAATATATTTAGTGTAACATCCCCTATTAGCTTTCTCTTACTGAGGCTGAACAAACCAAGCTGTCTCAGCTCTGCCTATATATAATGTGTTTCAGATTAATTTTAGGTTAATTTTCATTTAATTTTGCTTATTTGGGTCTTGTAGTGTTCATAAATAAATGTGTGTGCATGTGTGAATACATACATACATACATATATATACACATATATATATACAAACACATGGACACATGTATATATATACACAAACACATGCACAAATATATATACATGCACACAAGTTTTAGTCAGGAATAACAGAATGCTCCAACATTAAAACCCAAATGGCATTATAGAATTGCAGGTTGTCACCACATGAATCACTTCATGGTCATGTGTGGAAACAATATTCAAGTTTTCCTTTCTAAGTCTTCTACTTCAGTGGAGGCAACACTGCCAGTCTAGAAAGAGCCAGGTTGTAACCTCACCCCATAGTAAGAGGCAGCAGGGAGATGTCCCTCAAAATGGGAAGAAAAACGACCATGAATCACTGTTTAGTTTTATGTCCTAAGTCCTACCATTGAGGGAACAAATTATGTCAACACTTTCCATGAAAGGGGCTTTTCTTTGCATCTGGTTGCCCATCCTTTGCAGCAGAGGTGGGAAGAGCATTTGGCGATCTCTCTTCTCCTGCTCACTTGTCAGAGCTGGACGGAGCAGCGAGGTGGACAAGCAACACAGAGAAAGGTGATACAAACTTTGCTACCCCCAATCCCGTAAGAAGTGCCCTACATTAAGAGATACCTGTCCAAGGCATAACTTTCCCCACTGCCCTGTATTCCCATAAGCATATTCCTGCTGTGATTGTGGAAAGTAACTGTCAAGAAGCCGTCACGGACATTCCCAATCAGCAAGGACCTGAGAAAGATACTCAGGGATGATTTTACTCATATTTTCTCACTTTGGGTGGGTGAGTAAGGACAAATAAGGCCAAAAGGAAGACAAAAAAAAAAAAGTGTCAGCTTACCTGTCTCAAAGTGAGACTGGTTTCCATGTCACACTGGATGGTTCATGTCACATTTGCATGGTTCAGAAGTTATTTTGTGTCACTACATTTGGTGTCTCTTTTCTACAGCTACAACTGAGAAAATATGGAACTGAACCAGAGAACATGCTATGTTCTCCAGCGAGGTTTGGCACTGCACATAAGACAGCACTCTGGCATCGAGCCGACAGCAGACTATGTTTAACAACTAATGATATACATTACCATAGCCTTGACACTAAAAACACATATCTAGTGCCAGTCATTCTGCTGCCATTTAAATTCATATACGTCTTGGGATGGTTTCCATCCATGCTGGCAGCCAAACTGTAATGAATAAGGAGGCTGCACTTTGCAGATAAATAAAAGCAAATGTGGGATGTACCTAAACGGGTTTGACAGATTGTAGGAATAATTTAAAAATATAAGAGTATAAAACAGCAATGCTGGCATTATCTGTAATGAGGACAAGAATTCATGAATTATAAACTATTGGTAGACCAGAAAAACAGGACTAAGTACCATAAATGTTCAAGTTCTTCCACTTACACAGCAGTAAAATAACGAAGTCCTTGTGCTTCGTATTCAGTTCGTGCCTTTTCATTTGTAAAGCCTAAGCTCGCTAGTCAAAAAAAAATGATTCTGAGCATGAAACACAGGGCAAAGAAGCAGCTGGTTTCATCTCATGTGGAAACCAGCACGTAACTGGGAGGAGAGATGGCAAAAGACATTGTAGGCCATATCCCAAATTGTGAAAGAGTAATGCAATTCATGCTGGGGTTGTCCCTGAGGACTCCGGGAACTGCATCCCATTGAGCATCCTTCCTAATATCCACTACTAGTCATCCACTTGTTACAGGCACAGTCCTGTAAAGGCTGGAAAAAAAGAACTAGCTCATGAACAAAAACTAGAAAGCCTTTTTTAACAGCTATAAATTTATTACTTTGCTTACTAGGAAGTGTGATGTATTTAAAGGCCTGCTAGTTTGGACAAGCTACTTTATTTACAAAGCTCAGTAACAAAAAGGGTACTAGAATAAAAGACACTTCAGATATTCTGAATACATATGAATTTGTGCTCAGGAAAACTCCAAAAATACCTTAAATAACCATCCCCAAATTACAAATCAATTCTTAGAATATCCTACTGATTTTCCTTGTGCTTTTTTTCCTTCTGTTTTCTTGTAACTTTTCCCTATGTAACAACTTATTTTTATCTTTTATTACTGTTAAACTAGAAAGAGTGACCACAATTTTTTTACCAGCTTTTTCTTAAAAAAAAAATAAAAAATACCATACAGTATGCCATTTCAAGAATATAAATGTAAAATCTTGGGGAAAAAACTATAAAGAAAGGCACAAAAGAAACACCCTGCCTTCTTGTAATGTGGCCCAATATCTTTACAGATAGAAATAATACTATTATCTTCAACAACAGTAACAAAATGGTATGCTAAGTTAAAACTTGGAATACTAGTATGCAAATCACCTGCAGAAATTATAATTAGGAAAGGCAAAACATATATAACAAAACTGTATTAAGCTATATCAAAGTTACAGGGTAAAAAAAAAATAAGTAATATGGCTAAGGAGGGGTCAATTTAGCATTCTTACAGAAAAATTTAAATATGTAAGAACTAGGGTTATGCATTAGATCTGTGGAGATATTAAATACTGTAGAGATATGGAGGTATTAAACAAGGAGATAGTAAATACATTGAGTGGATAGTAGTGACCCCAGAAGGTGAATGTTGTATTGATCTGGTTCTAGCTAAATAACATGTAATTAGAAGAGGCTCTAGTTAGTATATTTATATTGTATTTTAAAGTGGTTATTTACAGAAATCTGGTTTAGGGATACCCAAAGTGATAGACCTTGTGCAGGTATGTGGTTATGAACAGGATTCTTCAACTCTTTTTGAAAATCAAGTTGCTTTAATACTGTTGCATGTGGGACGCCCAAAAATCATAAACACTCCAAAGCACAAACCTTTTTTGAAAATCTTGATTACCTGGAAATAGTAACAGCTTGTTAATACTATGGGAACATCTCACTGAATAAAACTGACTACTACAGCACCGGAGCAGGAACTGACCTTTTAAGAGTTCAGTGTGGCAATTATTCATTAATATAGACAATAACTAATGTGGGAGCATTCACTGTGAGCACTCAAGGAAAGACAATCAGAAATTATTTCACTTGTGCATCCTAATCTTGAATTTAAACAATTTATATTTATATTAATGTGATGATGTATCTCTATTCTTATTGTACAAAATAATACTACCTCTCAGATAGCATGGTCTTAAAGTGTGTACATTCATACACTTCTGCCAGTATAGCAACAAAAAGTATATTTGAAATGGATGATAGAGGTTTATAGCTTGTATCAGCCTTGGCTCAGTGAGGAATTTAAAAACTGATTAAAAAAACAGGTGGGGTTCTGTACCTTCTGGTCAGCCTGCACATGCATATGCATCCATACGCATTTAAAGAGGAATGAAGGAAGCCTGAACAACAAGCAATGAAGCAATGCATTAATTGAATTGAACAAGCTAGCAGGTGTACAGCTCACCTGCTTCCATATGGGATGGACTGCTATTGCTTGCTAGAATGACCAAACTTACCATGTAGCATCCCAACAAGAGGGACAACCTTATGGAAAGAACTCCAGCTCCTTTTTGGGCTCTTTTACGAGCACATTTTTGATAACTATAATTATTATAATAACGAACCCTCCTTCAACAGGCTCAAAGGATGAAAACGCATAAAAAAAATTAAGATATATGGGAAGCTATTTACTACAGAAATTAGGAGAAAAAGTTAATTCTTTCTCCCTTTCCATCCTTTCACCATATACCCAAATCCAGTAAATATCTAATGCCACAAGCAACTTTAATTTTATATAGGGATCACTAGTTTCACTAATTCAGATGACCTCAATTCACCAGTGATCTTGGCAAAAAACGCTATGATTTCTCACACTCTAAAGACCAAGTTTTGAAAGGACTAACGCTGGCACCCAAACAGCACCTAAAAACAAATGAAAAACCAGCGTTAAAGAGATTATTTCAATGGCATGAATGTGTATTTCTCAGAATACCTTTGGATAAGTAAGCTTCATAAAGACAAAAATAGCAGGACAGCTAAAAGGCTCAACTTGGTTTGCCTTGAGTTTCATTTATTAGAGGGATAGATCTTATCTACTCAGAGATATGTCCTTAGTATCCCAGCAGGATATAAATAAAGGCCTCCTACATTATTTTTAGACATGCTCCTCATAATATTAGTAGAATACTATATGTCTTATTGCTATTAGATGAGCTCCCACTGATTTTAAATTTCATTAGGCTCATAAACTCCTCCAGTTGGCAGAGAAATTACATTTTCTGGTTTCCAAAGCTGCATAATGAGTCGCGACCTATCCTTTCCTTTTGTCTGCTGAGAATCATAGATTCTTAAAAGAATACCCTTCTTTTGGCTAATCTCACCCGTATTTTTTATTTTGCCCCAACACTCATGGATATTTAGACACACACAGAGGTAATATTGCAGAACATTCAATTTTTTGTTTCAGAGCTCGGGATGCTTTATCTAAGCTTCCCTGCAGCCACTATGAGTGAAAGCAGCAGAGAAAAAGGCAGTTTCATATCATATGTCGCCTGTCTTTGATTAATCTGCAAGCCACCCACTTTAATGATTCCTCATAAATAATTCAATTTCTAATTATGCTGGAAGCCCCCTAACCTGGAGAAGGGAAAAAAAAACCAAAACGGTAGAGAGGTAGGGGAAATGGAGGGGGAAAATGTGTATGTTGGATGATACAATGCCTGCAGCAACTGAGCTACTCTTACTGAGCTATTCTGTGCTATTCGGCCCATGTATGATGCACCTCCTTCCTAAACCTTGAAGTGTTTCTCTAATAAATGTGACAGGATTACATACAAAGCTGGAATTTAAAAAAATAATTCTGGAATCTGTTTCTCTTTCAACCAGTTTCGCTGTTCCACAAGGTACACGTGCTGGTGACATGCTCCTGCTCAGGGTGAATTGAGCATGCTGACCCCTCCTCTGCTGGTGGAACCAGCCCCCTGTCCTTGCACATTATCCTGACTGCAGTGGAAGGGAGTAAACCAGCCACAGAAGAACCTTTGCTTTTGATTCTTGCTCCTTATTTCTCCTCTTTGAACTCCTTGATAATGGCTGGGAAATCCAATATCGGCTACTCTGCCATCTGAAGAGGTAACATAGGAACTGCCCCTTTGCCCTCCTCCAGGGAACATTCATGCTCCCCTAAGCACAGATGACTTGGGGAGAAAACCATTAGCTGACAGCACACGAATGACACCTGGCTTCTGCCTGCACAGAGGTTCTGCAGTTCCCTTTGCATCCAGGTCTCACTTTTTCACTGCAGAAAACATTGCTGCTAAAACTCTTTTTTGCTTTAATCAAAATGCATCTGAAATACAAAAAGCTGGTCAAGGTATACTGACAGCACACAGACAGATGAATGATCTCCTCCTACCTACAACTATTTTTTAATTGCAGAGAGGTCTCTCAATACACAGCAGAGCATCTGCTCATTAGCACTACAGCACTATTTCTCCTACTGACACTTCCTACCCCTCCTCCTCTCCCATCTTTAGCAACTATTCCTAAAGCACTTGCAAATTGCAAACTCTCAGTGACCTCCAGGGTTGGATTTATATTGTGCATATTAATGCATTTCTTTCTAAAATTTCCCTAAAAAATAACAAGCAATCCAAACTCACTGTGGCTTTTGTCCAAAATCCCCAAGATTTATTTTAAATGGCAGCTATTGGGTTTGTCTTAATTCCTTCCTGAAACAGTGTTATAGATTGCTACCATATAAAGAGCTTGTGGACTTCCACAATTCTAATTTTAGAATTCAGCCTACAGAATTCAGCCCACACTAAGACAAAGGCCACAGCTCATTGTGCCAAAGCTGCTGCAATGGTATTTTATGTAAGATAATGATAAATTGGTACAATTTTATCAATATTTAGTAATCAGAAGGTCATGGGAATGTCCTGTGTTACAGAAGGCAGTGCATGTGATTTAGGACACGCAGTTCATCTGAGACCACATATTTTGACTTTATATCTAAACACTGCAGGAGTTAATAAAGCCAGAAGAAAAATACACGTTGGTCATGTTTCTATCTTGTGATATAAAAAGTAACTGAAACTGTAGCTAAGCTGCTGACAAGGAACATTTACAAATGCTTTCGTGCAGGTTCCAACTTGTCCTGGGGTCAGATCTACACCCATGTTGCCATTTCATCACCTGCAGTCTCTTAGGTGCCTGTGGAAGGAAAAAGAAGACACAGGCTAAGGCAGTCACATCCAACACCTGTGCCCAGGCAAGGTGTGGCCAGTGTGACTGAATGTTGAATGCCCTGATCTTCACCAAGTCCTTGCAAAGTAACACATAATAGTATTTTCTCTTCAGAGATTACCTAATGCAGAATTAAAATCTCTACATATACTTGACATGGCTTGTCCCAGGAACATCCTTAAGACTAGAAAATCAGCCCAAGATTGAGTCACCTCCAAATCACAATCTTCAGCCAGCATTCCCCTAAAGCTCTCAATATTGGGCCATTGTTCCACTTGCACAGGTCCCCATCCAACAAAACCTCATGTATAAGCAAATATGTGCTTCAATTTTTTGTGCATTATTCCACTTTCACATAGAATTCATTAGGACTGTTCATAAGCATAAAATTAGCATAAACCACACTTGGTTCTTTTCAAGTGAAAGCCAACAGAAAGAAAAAAAGTTGAAAAATTATAAATATTTATTTTAAAATTCCTTATACTATGTTAAAGCTATGCTTATAAATACCATGTGTATCAGATGGTTTCTCCTGGGCTAGGTTCTTCACAGAGACACATACTAAATACTCCTAACCATTCAGTGGCTGCATTCTTTGAGAATTAGCTAACATGAGAGCATTCCCACAAGCTCAATTAGTGTTTTGAATGTTTTGTGCACTGGTAATGCCCCAAACCAATGAATATATGTGTTTCAGAGTTTGCACAAATCTCATGTTGTCTTAAGACTTGGCAAAAACCCTCCCATTACGAAAAGCACACCTTCTTAAGTCTAAATTTCAAACAGACCTGAATGCCACTGGAGGCAGTTTGTTTTTCTAATATTGTTCTTTCGTTGCATGGTATCTTCTATCCGAGACTGATTTTATCAGTAACAGAGAGATCTATTCTGAACAGTAAGGAAACCAATATGTTCTGTATAAACTTCAAATCTGCAATCCCCCAATTTCTCAAAAGGAGAAAAAAAATAAACACACACACACACAAAAAAAATCATCAAAAAAATCCACTC
Organism: Oxyruncus cristatus; assembly: GCA_013399855.1. Lineage (NCBI taxonomy): Eukaryota > Metazoa > Chordata > Aves > Passeriformes > Cotingidae > Oxyruncus > Oxyruncus cristatus. The sequence continues at coordinate 2,396,815 of VXAY01006800.1, read as the reverse complement.
TTGGGGGAGAGTGATGCTTTTTAAAGTAAATGTGTAGATTTGATCTGACACAATAATGTTTTTTTCAAGAAATGTCCATCAGATAAACTCTGTGTTTTTGTGAGAGGGCTCAGTGAGTCAGTCCTCAAAGTTCATTAGGAACATCAATCCTTTATTGCTGTACAAGTAAATATAAACTTTGCACTCTCGAAGACTTGCTATAAAGCTCAAAGGCTAAACCTGAATATAAATACCAAGTGGCTGGAAGATTATGCTTCCTGAACAAGTTCCTCTCCTCTCATTACTTTAAATATGAGAATGCCCAAGACCACTGTATAAGTCATATAAAGAGAATATGGTGAACTCCATTTGTGTCCTCCTTTGTGTATGTGAACTTTCACAGCAAGCTTCAGATCCAGCATTTGAATTTTTTATTTTCCACATGGGTCTGGGTTACCCAGGGCTGAAATCTCACCATCTGTTCAGAAAATAGCAGCTTTAAATGGCAAAAGCTTTAATTTTGTAACTTTTCAGATGGTGAGGGAGAGTGCAGTACCCCGTAGGCATGTATCTAAATCAAGTCCTCTCTCTCCCCCAAAAAATCTCATTCACTTTTGGAGCTAAGGTGAAACCAAAATCATAAAGACAGATCTAGAGCTTGTTTACACAGACATGGTAAGGAAACTTGACTCCAGGGTACTTTTAAAATGGTTAAGTTACGTTGTGCTTAACATCAGTCCAAAGAGAACAAAAGTAGGCACGGTTAGGATGGCTTTTGATTTTTTGTTATGGTTAGTATTTTTTTGGTGAGTCTTTTAAGGCAATAAACCCCATAAAACATGAGCCCAGGAAAGAGTATATTTCTCCTGCTAGTGACACGTGGCTTCCTGGTGATAACCTCCTCAATATCAGTGTTTACCCACCACAGAATGATACTGAGAGCCACAGCAAGCCTGGAAATCACCTGATCACACACCCACTTGGCTACTGTGAAAGATCCTCATCAAGGCTTCCTGGTTTCAAAAAAGCTAAAGGGTTAAAATGTAACTCAGATCTTATCTCATGGTAATGCAAACATTTAAAAAGATGTCAATATTTAGCTGTATTTTGCCTCACAAAAAAAATTGAGCATTTTGCTAATAAACATATTGGAAAAAGGAAGAAAGATAAAATACGTAAGAATGAGAGAGAAAAAGCAGAACTAAGCAGCTGAATTTAAAAATGTTTTAATTATGTTTAATGTAAAATATAAAATATATTAAAATATGTAAAATTAAAACATTTTAAAAAAACCCTCTTTGAATGGTTATTTGAGTTTCTTGACCTTCCTGAATTATAACAGCCACAGAAGCAGGCAACAACACAGCCACAACAGAAAGATCAGAAATTTCAGTCCCTATTCAATACTAAATATTATATCTAAAGTAGCAAGATGATTATGAAGGCAGCACATCATAAAATGTGTACAAATTAGTTAGAGCGATTCAAAAGAAGGGAGTTTCTGTAGCAGAAGCAGCGTTGTTTCTGAGCTATGAATCTCAGAGGAGAGGTTCATACAGCTGATGCTCTTGCAGAACTCACACTTCAGGGGGATTTCACCTCTGCAAACACTGTTCACAGATTCCTGCTTGTGAGTTCTGGAAGGTTCCAGCGTGGGTTGTCAGAGTGGTCTGCGCTGACACAGGAATATCTGAGAAGTATTAGGTGCACTATCTCTGGTTTTAGGTGAACATACAAACTGAAGGAAAAGGCACAAAAATATGTGTACTCATTGGGAAGCTATTAGATTTTAGTGGGAAGGAAATAATTCTTTACAACTGTTCATCTGCCTAAGCCAAAAAAAAAAAAAATACATTCAGAATTGTAAACACATCTTCTAAAAGCAAATAAATGAATGACTTCATCTGAAATCCACAACCATGTGCCCCATCTGGTGAATCCTGTGCCATCAGTCAGAGCTCCTTGTGACAAGTTCACCAGGCATTAGTGCTTAGAAGAAAAATAAGTTTCTTTTTCCTCTGTTATCTAATTGGTGTCTAAACAGCTCAGACTACAAACAAGAAGGCTGGAGTAAGACAAGTGCACGGCTGCCTGCCTTTGCCCGCTACGATGGGCTTCACATTTTCTGACATTTCAGCTCTCATACAGTGACCAGAAGCCTCATAAAACTGTCTCCTGCTTTCTGCTCTCACCCATCTTCCCAGAGCAGCGCAGTCACTTTCCTCACAACAACAACCCGGGAACGTTAATCCCCCAGCAAATGAATCCTTCTCCTGCTGTCTCTGGCATCAGGAATGGCTTGACTGCTGGCTGCAGCGCTACGCAGGGCACAGTCCTGACATACAAAGCATTCCCCTTGCTATTTTATTCACTGGAAGAGAATGTACTTGAAAGATCTGGCATGATCAGATCCCTGAGTTCACCTGCAAGGTTAAGGGTCTCAGTGAATTTTAGAAAAATAATGTAATATTTACAGATTACTCTAAGAGTTACCGCCCTTTTCCTCTCATCAGTCTGTTGCTTCACAACACTTCACAAGCCCTTATTCTCATAAACTCACATAATCCCCATTAAGACTGGGAATGATAAATCTAGACATCCTTAAGAAAATACAGAAGACATACAAAAAAGTGCCAAATTAGAAAATTATTTCACTCAAATTATTTAATGTAAAATTGCTGTAGTAATTACATTTGAATTCAATGTAACAAATTCAGTTTGTTTTTATTTCTCATACACTTTATTTCAGTTCCAGAAGCTCTAGCTTGAGACTCATGTTTATTCTTTCTGCATAATGCTGCAGCATAGCCTGTAGCTGGGACATATTCCACATGATACCCTTGGCCTCTGGCTGTGAATTTCATTTGAAAAATGTTAAGGGGAGACCCTAAAGCTTCTGTTATGAGCTGAGCTGGGACCATGCCACCATAAAATTCCAATTTAGACTCAAAGCTGTTGATTTTTGTCTTTCCAGGGTGATATCAAATGTATTTTATTTTGTCTTTGGAAGAGATGGAATTGGAAGAGATGACCAATTCTGTAATCAAGCAAAAAGGACTATTGGTCTGAATTTACAAATTAGTTTGTGACATGCTAGAGTTTTCATCTTGAACGCTGTATTTGCTCCTGCTGCAGCCTGGCTAGCTCTCATATACCATGGACAGAAAGGCTTTTGAGTAAGGTGCAAAATAAAAGCTTCCGTTAACTTAATATTTAATGATCTCATTCATTAATAATTTTTTGTTAAGCTGAAGTAATAGCAATTGTATTTTGTTAATAAGTTCCAAGCTGCATATTCACAGGAACACCTTGGGAATGAGCACAAGGTATTCTCTTACCTTTGCAATTCAAAACTGGGTTTGCATTCTTTCATGGAACAAAATGCTTTATCAATAATTCAAATAACAAAGTCTGCTGGGTATTAACTTACAACTGGAAGAGTAAACAAGCACTGAAGCTTAGCAAAATTGATTGACACTACATTAGCGAGAGGATCCCATTCTACTGTATTACTGTGGCTTTATTTTAAGTGTGAGATATCATTATCATCTGCAGTGAGGTCCTAGAAATGTAATGGTTCTAAGTGGTTCCAGCTCACCTCCTCTTGTGGAAGGCTGACAGATCACAACTCTGTGCAATCACAGACCACTACTGAACTACTGAACAAGAATTATCCTGTTCCCATCCAACCCCTCATGAGAGCAACAAAAAAATCACAGAATTTGTCCTAATGCGCTCTCCAGCGTGAGCAGCCTTGCACAGCAGCACAGTCCCTTTATGCCTGAGGAAAGCGGCATAATGAATGACTCAACTTTGTGAAAGGAGTTAAAAGGCATTACACAATTCACAACACACATATCCCCGAAAGAGAGCCAAGGACTGAAAACTTTGTTAACCACAAGAAAAAAAAGGGAAACTGTGAACAAGAGACGTACATTCTTGAGGAAAGCACGGAAGAGAGGTTTGGGAATCTAAAACACAATGACTGAAAACAAAAGTGGGGAATCATTTGGATGCAGGAATAAAGAAATTAGTACTACTCTAGTCTGTTTTTGCAGGGACAGGGACAAAAGACAGGATCCTTTTCTTGCAAAGGTTGTTATTTGACTCAATGATATAACCAAAAACTATAAAGGAATGATCATGAATGAAGAAGGCCAAACAATCCCTATTTAATTCTCTGTGAATTGTCACATATCTATTGAAATGCAACCTCTGGCATGCCCCTTTGAGGTTTTTATTTACTTCAATATTCTGTCAGAAAACAAAACAATTGTTACTGAGCAAGATTTTTACAGCGCTTTGTGCTAATAACAGCTTGATCAGCTATGGAAATGAAGCCTATGGTACCTTGAAAAATGGCTCTAGATCAATTAAAAAAACCTGGAAAAAACCTTGTGGTTACAAGCTCCCTGGGGAGAAAAAAAAAAATCCATTCCTTGCTTTTTTTATTAGCAGCTGAAATAAAATATTTAGGACTCTGCTTTCTGTCTCTCCCAATTTCTCTTCAAAGCTCCTTTGGACTTCTCTTCTCCATGGGAATTTTCAAGTTTTTCCTTCTTAAAAACAGAAAATGAGAGTGAAGAAGAGAAGTTGGGTTGTATTGTGTTGCTGGGCAGGAAAGAGAGGGGCTGCCATGCTGAAAGGCAAGAATCAATGCTTGCCATCGAATTGTTGGCTGGTAACAAGCAGAGCACATGAACGGTCAGTAGTGAGGCCAATGTTGTTCAATATCTTTATTGACAGCCTGGATGATGAGACAGAGTACATCCTCAGCAAATCCAAAGGTGACACTAAAGTAGGCAGAGTGGTTGGCATGCTGAATGACAGAGCTTCAACCCTAAGAAACTTGAGAATCGGATCAAAAGAAACATCCTCTGTATCAACAAGGAGAGGGTCAAAAGTCTGCACCTAAGATTGGATAATCCCTTGCGGCAGTACCACATGGGAATTTACTGACTATGAGCACCCTTCAGGAAAGAACCTGGGATAGAGGACACACCAAAAACATGCCAGCACTTGGCTCTCATTGCAGAGAAGGCAGACTGGCTGTTGGCTGCACCAGGAGCAATGTAGACAGTAGATCAAAGGAAGTTTTTATTCTCCTCTGCTCATCAATGGTGAAGCTGCATCTGAAATAGTGTCCATCCGCACACCTCCCATTTCAATAGGGATGTTGTTTCTAATTAGGAAGGGTTCAGAAGAGGGCTACCAGGATGGGCACATCCCATATCTCTGCTCTATCCAGAGCTCTTGATCTAGAAGGAGACAGTGAGATTTTTCAGTCCAGCAAACGAGAGGCTAAGGAGTGACCTAGTAAAATCCTACAACCATTTGCCAAATTGGCAGACAATAAAAGAGGGGCCAGTGAACACAACCTGCAGCTTGGTAAATTCAGGGTTTATGTTGGGGGGAAGAAGCTCATTAAGAGAGTAGTGCAGTTCTGAATCAAGTCACTCAAAGAAGCTATTGGATCTCCATCCTTGGAGGTTTTTGAGACATGGCTGACATGTCTGTAGTGCTGGCAACAATCCCACTTTGAGAAGGAGCCTGCATTAGATGAATTCCAGAGGTCCCTTCCTACCAGAATTTCTGTGATTTGATAGTCTCTGCGACATAGATGTGCTGACATATGGCAGAAATATTTAATCTATGTATTATTCAGCCTCGGGAAAAGGAGCCAATGAGGTATGTATTTCAAAGCAGCATTTAGAGAAATATGTAGTGTTCTCACTCTTGAGCTGCCACCTGGGAGTGGACAGAGAAAAAAGTAGGACTGAAGGGGCAACAGTGCTATGGGAGTAACAATTCAGACTGTGTGAGTACAAAGGATGGAAATCTCTAGGACAACAAATAGGGGAACAGAAGCCTAGGAAAAAAAAGGGAAGAGACACGAAGATAAGCCAGACGGACAATTTGGAACTGCTGATGGAGGCAGATGGAGGGAAACCTCTGGAGGTTCCTTCTGATCATGAGGACTCGGGCTCTGATAATCAGCATAAAAGAGAAAGGCAGGACTTTCTATGTTGGGAAACAGAAATATAATGAGGAGGCAGGTTAAGGAGGAGAGAAAAAAATAAATAAGGATAAGCAGAGCAAAGTAAGTGGCAATTATGTCTGGTGGTAATTAGGCAAAAGACATTCTACCTAACACAACACATTCCCTCCAGAGCACTAAGGAGAGTTGAAGATTCACAAGTTTCACTAATCTGCTGTGAGCAAGGATTTGTGTGAAGTAAAGTAGCTAACTTGGAAAGTAAAATCTGTGAGGGATTTCCAGAGAACCAACTGGCTTAAGAGAGTGCCTGACATACAGGAAAAAAAAATATGTGGCAAGACACAGACAGAAGCTGATGCTTGAAGACAAGATTTGTTTGTTCACCTTAAATGCTACTGCGCTCATGATCAATGAATCAATAGCTTTAAAAAAAGTTCAAAACAAACAAACAAAACAGAGGAAGGCAACACATAGTTGATGTGTCAAAGTAGATATTGAGAAACAATTTTTACATTTTGTTAGTAATATAAATTGACAGACACTGATGCAGAATTAATTAAGAGCTACTGCTGACTGCTAAATTACTTCTTCCTAAACTCCTAATTGATCAGTCAGAGTTTCTAAGTAAGTTAATCAAAGAGAGAGAAGTTATTTTGACTATTAAAATCATGACTGTAGGAAAGGCCACAGGATCTAATCTTTCCTGTTGAATGCTTTGCATATGAGACAGCCCAATTTAACTCAGCAATAGAGATGTTAGGGTGCATATTCTGTCTGAATCTATGTATGGGAGTGATTTATTTATTTATTTTTTCTAAAATAAGATTGACCTAATCAATATGGCATAAGAGTGGCTTTTTAGCGTGATCTTACTAAATACAATTTTTAGTGTATACTTCAAGACAGAGTAAGGTTTGCAGAAACTCTGCACAACTTTTTTCACTATGGAGTCTGAAGTCACATAGCCAGTCGACAAATGTAAAGTTCTCAAATTGCTTTTGACAGACAAGATTTAAGTACTTTGAGAAATTTACCACAAAATGTCTCCAAAAGTGCCTCTGCTATTTTCAGGGGCACAGTGTCATGTGCTAAGGTATTGTAAAGGTCTTTGACAATATGGTGCTGGAGAACTCCTTCTCCCTTAATTTTTTTTTTCATTCTTCTGCTGTGATGAAATAAACCCTACAAATCTGGCTTTTATTTTTCCTTTTGTTGGATTCCTTCAGCTTCATAGGAATTCCAGTAACAGAGCATTTTGTCTGCAACTTTTCAATCATCTTTTCTATCTGCCTCCTGTGTCCTTGAGCTGATGTGATGGTCTAAAGTCTGCAGAAGCTACACAAGAGGCAAGAGACGCAAAGACCTGAATTAACATCAGATGACCTCTCATATATCCAGTGATTTTCAATTTATTTTAATTCTTCAGTTCTGAGAGATTTTTTTCACACTGTTTGGAGCAGCGCTTTGGTGCCTATTCATTTTTTTCAATGAGGAGCTTAAGTTAGTACCAGATTTCCAATTTGAGATTTATTAATTAACTCCAAATAAGGGAATCTTAAGCTTCTTGCTAATTTAAGAAGTCATTTAATATCAACATTTCAGCCCCAAACAACAATAACTGCATACAATCACATCTTTACATAAATGCTTTTAAAACCTTAGGTGTGCATCTTGCAAAACAGCTGCTCTTGGGAACTGCAGTGTGCATCCAAATGAGACCCAGGACCATGTCGTTTTGGCTCCAAACAAAAAGCAAATCTACAGAAACAGATCCTAATGGTGGAGGATCAGACATGAATTAAACCAAAAATATTCTAAGGTAATTAGATTCAAGGCTTGAGATGAGCTAACATTAGGAATGGATCTGAAATGTCACTGATTCTTTTCTGAATACAAATGTTTCATTGCCAATTCAAACCAGTTAGCACTGTCTGGTTCCAAATGCCTGTTCTCCTCTTTCCTCACCTTTCATCACATACATTTTTGTTATTTCAGGTTTACCTAACATCTTGTCAGTTGAAAAACTTGGCTAAACAATTTAAGATAAGATTAGGGGAGAGATTGCTCTTAGTACCCAGTCCTCTTCTCCTGACATGCACTCCTGTATAGTTGTACATAATGAATATTTTTATCACACTTCCTTCAAAATAAGCATAAGTGAGATAGGTAATATTACAAAATAAACAAGAGAAGCAAAGGCTTCTGTAGCACAAACACAGATACAATGCACAAAGGCCTTTGCATCTGTTATTATTTTTAGATTCCCCTTTCTCGTGCTTTCCCACGTCTGGTACAAAAGAACTAAAAGCAGTGACAGCAGCAACACATTATTATCTCCTTTTGGGGTTGCTCAAATGCAGGTTGTCAAGACAGGGGACTTTTATTTACTCTTGTACAGACTGTAAATAGAACATCTGTCTTCTGCACACAAAACCCACCAGTGCTCCCTGCCTGAAGAGAGAGTCTGTGAAAATTGACAACTTGTCGAACTAATAAGATTGCTTCTGGTTTTGCTGCTATCTAATGTATTCTCACAAAGGGAACTTCTTGTCTGTCTCTCCAGAATTGAAAAGTCTTTCCCCAGCATTCATACCAGAAATGTTCAACCAGCTCATCTTAGCAGAGATTCTTTTGATTTCATATTTCAGCTTATTTTTTTTTTCTTGTCCCTCCTGCATTGTAACAGATTCTTTGAAAAAAAAATGCTAATTGTTGGCTCTCAAATTCTCTATTTGTGTACTTGCAATTTCTGTACTGATTCATTCCTCATTCATATTATATTCATGTATGCTTTTGGAAAGCAAACAGAGCTGGTAAATGATTGATATATCCTAATCTGTAGACAAATGCTCAATTCTAAAGAGAATTTTGCAGAATGAAAGCTATGCACTTGCAGCTTGACAATGTCTCTAACTTTCTGCATTGTGGCAACAACTATTTCAACTATTCTATGTCCTCTACTCACAAATTGTAAGAAATATTGAAAACAAAAATTAAAGTTTCCTCTTAAATTCAAAAATCAAATATTTGCAGGTTTTTTTGACTTGAGGATCCAATTTCCTGATGAGATGATAATAAATACAGAAAGACCTTCATGCAACTTTGAAAGTAGTAGGTCCTCTATACATGGACTCTAACACGCCCTGCAATTTATGGGTCAAGTACAGAAAGTTATATTAATTTAATTTGAATGTATCCGGATATTCATCAGCTGAAGATTTGGCTCAGTAACCATATCCCTGCAGTGCAATCATGCTAACAATAACAAATCGGGCTTTAACAGAGCCATATACTTAGACACAAGCACTACACACTGTTCGAGTCACCAAGCAGACATCTCTCAATGGCAGTGCCAATTAAGCGGCAATGTAAACCTCACTACGTTAATTAAACATGAGAATTTACAAAGGACCTCCAGCAAGAGTCTTGTATCTCTCAGAGCAGCTTTCTGAAAGAGTAGTGGAGAATGTAATACTTTTGGATACTTCCCAGAATGTCTCCAAGTCGACAAATCCCCTTTTCATCAGAGGTATTTGGAAGGCAAAGATCCCCCTCCAAAAGGAGGAGCTGGTACAGCCTGCCTGTTGTTCAGCATTTCCTTTTCAACCCTGCTGCTCTCTGGAAGGGCTCACACAGCCAGTTGCATAAGGTAAAACTGCAGATCTCCCATCAGGTTCCTAACCGGATCCATCATTCCTACACAGAGCTGTATCATTATCCCAGGAAGGGGCCCTTGTGCAGAGAATCCCATGGCCTGCGTGTGTTTTGTGCTCTCTCCAATGAGACAAGTACCATCTAGAAGGGTTTAACTCTGCCATTTTCAATGAGAACCTGTAATTATCTTCCACAGGCGACACTTCAGTCTGTTCAACTGATGAAAGGACAAAGACTCTCGATGGCACAAAGTGACAAGTCACAGACAGCAAGGGGAATGTCTCGTCAGTGCTGATTCACATAAGGACACAGCATTTAATGACGTTTGCACAGGACTGCAGTTTAATGCTCTTCTGAGACTCAGGCTCTGTACAAGTATTTCACTTATTTAGTCAGTTCTACTCTATTCACTGTTAATATACAGTTAAATGTCCAAGGCAAGTCTGATCATTTTCTCATAACGCTGTAGGAACCTCTACTGCTCCAGACCCACTGGACTGCTCTTAAAATCTGCAGTGGGAACTATAGATGAGAGGTAAAGTCTATAGAGGGTCATTAATACATATTTACCAAGGTCATCCTTATTAATAGAAAATTGCAAGACAAATTCCAGGAGCATACAACAGTACCTTCTCTGTCTTATGATGGGAAATAAATCACATCAGGTTTATAGGTTTGAGAGCAAAAACAGTGGTTTACAGTCTACTGAAAAAGAGCTACGTCCTGCAGCAGAAAACGTTTTGAAACCTACAGCCACACCATGGCACACTATGATGCCATTATTTAGGGCAGAATAAGACAAGGTAAAGGAAGCGTGGCCAGCAGGTCAAGGGAGGTGATTCTCCCTCTCCATTTCAGTCTGGTGAGAACCCACCTGCAATGGTGGCTCCAGCTGTGTGGCCCACAACATAAGAAGAACGTGGACCAGCTGAAGTGGGTCATGAGGAGGGACACGAAAATGATCAGCGGGCTGGAGCACCTCTCCTATGAGGAAAGGCTGAGAGAATTATGGCTGTTCAGCCTGTAGAAGAGGAGATCTGGGGACACCATATTGTGATCTTTCAGTACTTAAGGGTGGAAAAATAGTAATTAAAGATGGGGGGAAAGTTTTTAGCAGGGCCTGTTGCAATAGGACAAAGAGGTAATGGCTTAAAACTAAAAGACGGTAGATTTAGACTAGATTTAAAACATAAAATTTTTATAATGAGGTCAGTAAAACACTAGCATAGGTTGTCCAGAGAGGTAGTGGATGCACCAACATTAGAATATTCAAGGTCAGTCTGGACTGGGCTCTGAGCAACCTGATCTAGTTGAAGGTGACCCTACTCATTGCAGTGGGCTTGGACTGCCTGACCTTTAAAGGTTCCTTCCAACCCAAACTATTCTATGAGTCTATGCTTCTGTGATAAAATGGGACTTGCCCTAAAACTGTTGCTTCAGCAGGGAATTAAATTTTTACGCACTGGAATTTCCTCGGACGGCATCTAATCAGGCTGAAAACAAGGACCAAAGCAATACAGTGGATTGAGAAGATACAACATGAGCACAACACAGCACAGCTTAAATCAGTCAGATTTTTGTAAGTGTTCCTTTGCCAAGACCCCAACTCCAATACCTGTGGCACCAGACCTCATATTTCACCTTTGAAAAAGAAGGAATTATAATAACCAGTACTGACTGCATTAAAATACAGTACACAACAGACAAGCCAAGTTCCTGTAGCCCTAAACAAAATATGACTTTCAGTGCCTGATAATCATCTGTGTTGCCATAAACTCTCACGAGGAGTCCTAATATGGAAAGTCACTTAGACTTACTTGCTGGCTCATCTGTACTATTGCTGTAACCTCTTCTGTGTGTCGACAGAGACAAGAAGCATAAACTAGAGTTAGTTCCTATATTTTTGGGCTGCAGTATTTCCCCATCAATACCTTCCCATCTTCCTGATTTACAGTTTTTAGTAAAGGAGAGAGTAGATAAAGGGAGGAGACAAAAAGGGAATGTGAAAAGCATCTGACCAGCAATCTACACCTGAGGCAGTCCTGACTTTCTCTACCGCATCTTCAGAAAAGTATCTAAACTGGACCAAATGAATTATATTCAAGAAAAGGCTATTTCTCTCTACTTTTTGCACACTTTGTGTATACAACTAGCTCACATGCAGACAACTGTATCACAGAAGCCAGAATTTCTTCACAAGACAGTGTGATCCAACAGTCATAATCTCCCTGAGAAACAAGGTTCTGCATTGCCACGTGCTCTAAATTCTGGACCTCAGCAAGAAGGGTTGTTCAGTTAACCATAAGGAAAAGACAAGCACAAATCCCACTATGTGGGCATTAAACGAACATTAAAACAGGATACATATAAACTCCTTGCTGGAGTTTTCAGTGTCAACCTTTGATGTTTTGTGTCTCTATAATATTAACATGTTTTTGTGTGGTTCTACATTTTAAATTTTCTGACAGATTTTTAACTTCAGCTCTGAGCTTAGCAAGACCTTTTGTTTCCCTGAACTGGGGGAGAGGGGGGATGAATGCAAGAAATGAGCTGGAGTAATGTTTCCTTACAATACATTCTTCCTTGAGGAACCAATATGCCCACTGTTATGAAATATCAATTCACATTTATCTGTAACATTTATCTGCAGGAACTGAAGTCTTACAGCATCAGTCCTAGCTTCAGAAATCAATAAGAGACTATGATGTTTAATATTTTATTGCTTTTTTAGTAGTGACTTCCTCAGCTTTGAATGAGTTACTAGCTTTTAGTAAGTCACAAAATCCAGATAAGCCAAGACAGGATTTACAGCAATATTTTAGTCTCTGGTACCACAGCCTTCATATAAGCTGAAGTAGACAAGAGTTTATCAAGGTCCTGCCTAGTAGATGACAAAAAAGACTCCCAGTTCTTACCAATTCTTACCTCTTCAGAATATCCTTCCTCTTCAAAATATGTTTACTGAAAGAAAGAGCTTGCTGGGTGTTTGATGTCTGTTGTTAAAGGGATCAAAAACTAATTAACGTGCTAAAGGCTCACTCACTGTTAATGAGATTTACTGTTCTTTCAACTAACTACTGCCATGCCACTTACTTTGCATGATTAAGGTTTTGGTATGTATTTGGCATATCCTCAGTTAGATTTAGTGGTTAGTCTTATCAAATTGTGTTGAACTACATAAAAAATCCATAACCTAAAGGGTATAAATCTGAATTTCTTCCTCAATTGCTAACTGAGAAACACCAATACAGAGAATATCTACTCCATGCCAACAGCAAACATGTAATTCCCTGATCCATCATCCATCTCCAACAAGGAGACTGCATCAGTCAAGTCAATCAGCATGTCATGTGCCTCTCTGTCTTTCTGGTATGCAAAGCATAGTTTATTTGGGCGCCAGTTTGTCAATACCAGATTTTAAACTGTTGGCTGACCTGCATTTTCTGATCTGCAGTGTTCAGAATTCCCTTCGTTGCTGAGCTGCAGGTAAAACACCACCCAAGTTCCTCTTCCTCACACCACAGAGATATTATAGTCTCTTCTCACTCATCTTGAGCCCATCTCACCAGGCTTTATGTATACAGTCTCAAGTCTGCTTTCTTTTTAAAGTCAAGCTGTCAAAGATAATCATAAAATCTCTGAAACTGTAATGAAAAGTTAATAAATAATCATTTACTGATCAGCTATAAAAAACAGAACATGAGGATCAAGAGAACTATGAAAAAGGACAAAATCATCTATTTCTACTGTGCTTTCTTCTTTTTCTTTCATCTTTTTTTGGATTGATCTCTCCTATTTCAAGTCTCATCTTGCTCTCCTTGCACACCAATTAATTTTTGTTTCTACCCAAATACACCTCTGCTACTACCTCTGCTGTCTATCTCCTTTTGTAGTTTCTTCTTTGTTTTTGGTCCATGTTTCTGGCTTCTCTTCTGCATATTTTCTCTCCCTTTCTGGTAGTTTGCAGACCCTTGTGACAAAGTTTAATTGTATTTAAATTGACATTGATATATAAAACCACTGTTGTATACGGGTCAGGTGTTGTGCCATTCTGCCACAGGACTCTCTATTTACTAAGCTGCAGTGTTAAGAAAATAGATTTCTCTTGTGACTTTCACTTTGTAAAACAAGACTACAGGTTAAATTCCTCCACAGAACAAAAGGACCTCGCATGATACTTTCCTGTAATTTCTTTAATTAGAATCTTGCTGTTGTTTCAATTGTCTGAATGCACTTCATTATTTTAATGACAATGCTGCTCCTTGTCTTCCATGAACAGAAGGTAAACAAATTACCTGAAGATCTCTGGTGTTGGTGTCATGGTCTGGTTTTTTTCCCCAGTATCCAGATCTTTGCTTCAATAAAACAACATTCACGGTTTTCACTTTTACATAAGATTGCGAAAAGTAAATGTGAATTGCTGCAGTGATAACAACTTTGATTTTTTTTAATCAATTAGCAGCTTGTTGTATTTCAGAAGCCACAGAAATCATTTACTGGAGTGAAAAGTATTTTTCCTCTTCAACAATACATCATTTTATAAGCTAATACTAGGCACAAAGAAAATAAACATAACCTCTCTCTCCATGAGGGGAACATGCCATTTCTCCTCTCTATTCCTTAAAATAAAGAGAAACATCCAAATGACAATATTAACTTAATTTTCCCCCCATATCCACTCTGTAAAGTTATTTTGAGCAACCTGAAAAATACAAATGGTGTAGGACAGAAATACAATCCTCAGGCTGGATAATATCCATTTGTGTGTTGTCAGAGCCACCAGAGAAGAAAAAAATACGCCAAAAAAAAAAGTCCAAAAGAGAGGAGAAAAAGAAAGAAAAACAGAGAGAAAAACAACAGGGAAAAAAATGGCTAGAAATCCTTGTTTTGCTCTGGTTTTGAACAGGGAGATCACTGCTACCTCCCTTCCTTCCAAACAAGAAGGATGCCATGATGTCCCTTAGGCTAATTTGGGGCAGTCTGACCAAGCTACAGGTGTCACAGCACAGCACACACATCCAGCTCACAGGGGCACAAGGGGAGATAACCAGTCACAGCCTGGCTAACAGGAAGAAGGGTAAACCCCATCAAAATGTCAACTAATTTACAACTAATTTGGTGCTCACTAGGCCTGTCCTTTACACACTGTTTTTTTTCCTTTTTCAGTAAAATACCACCTTTATCTGAGGACACCCACAATCAGCATGGATACATGTTTCAGCTTCTAGAACGTAGCCTTAAGGGCAAGTCCCCAGGGTCTGATGTGCAAACCAATTAGTGTATGGCTGTGCAGCCTTCTCAGATTTCCTTTGTCACTGCCATAGCTACATCATCCACAGTACATTTAAAAAGCCTAATCTGCTATTAGCTAAATTCCTACAATGCAAGCAGATCAAGAACAAATTTTCTTTCTTTTTTTTTTCCTTTAAATATGAAGCAGTTTTTGCTGTGGTTGCCTCCTGGATGTTTTTATCCATTCCAGTTCAAATACCTGAATCCCTGCTGAACACTCCTTGCTTGTGTTTCTGTGTGCATTTGTTGCCTTTCCAGATGAAACCATCTGTTCAATATGTTTCCCTGCACCATTCACAGGGTGAATTGTGGGGTTCAGAGGGGGATTGAAAACCAAAATCCTCATCAGGAGCTAACCCTGCTACATGCCACAGGTAGTTAACCAATTGTTTATGATATGTCTAATGGCTCCATGCACTTAACTAACATTAGCAATTGCAAATTGCTGCAAAGCATTATTATTTTCGATGTGTAAATAAGCTCTCCATCCTTTGTGCTTCTGGGGAAGCAGCATTGTTTGGATTTCCAGGATTTGTGATTCTGAATATCAACATGTGGTGATATAGACACAAGTGTAAGAACAGCTTGGACGCCACCCTCCAGCTGAAGAGAAGGACATTAGGGGCTTCTGTGCTTTAAAAATCCCACTCTGTTACTTCTTGCATATGTAACTTTTCCATCTTAGGCTTTTTGGCCCTTCTTTTCAGCCTCTGCAGGTGGTCTCCCTTCCATGAAGAAGCGAGAAACTCAGAAATCCCTGAAAACAATGTGTAGGATATTTCCAAATAAAACTGATATTACCGGATGTAGTGGAAGGTATCCCTGCCCACGGTGCGGGTGATCTTTAAGGTGCCTTCCAACCCAAATCATTCTGTGACATATTCTATGATTTTGGCAGCTTACAAGAAGAAGATGACCATATCTGAGCTATCTTTTTTAGTCTTCTAAATTCACCTCATATAGTTGATTTCATAGAAATGCATGCCAAAAAAACCCTCCCAGAAATTCCCAAGATCTTGTCATTAAAGTCTGGCCTTGAGCCAGACTTACACATAAGAAGCACATTCAAATTGATCCAACAACAGATGAAAACCTGACCTGTTCCAGTTGGCACCATCTTTATCGGTCAACAGGGAAGGACATGAGGGAATGCTTCCTTTGGTTCTACCACTGACAGAATTATCTCTGATGGGCAGGACTTTACAGCTTTGATTCTCAAGTGATAGGGGAAAACGTAATTCTGGAAAACCTGTTGAGCCTAAGGAGGTTACACAGATGTAAATGATGTCCACTACCTGTCAGCATGCAAATGAAAACTGTGTTTTGCAGGTCAGACTGCTATTTCTGTCTATTTCAGTCACAAATGTTTGACAATTTGGAAAATCTGTCAAATACATGAAAGAATTTGTATTTATACTTGAACATATCAAAGCTTGCTCTTTTCAAAGAGACTAAGGGCTTGCAAGTGGCGCAAAAAGGTCGCAGGTCCCAGCTGGCATTAAAAAAAAAAGTAATTCACAAGGCAGATGAGCAAGAAAGAGCTAAACTGTGAAAAAATTTAAATGGATCGTGTGTTTTTCTCTGCTGCAAAACAGGATATAACACCAAAGGGACTGAAAAAGAATGAAATGAATCCTCCACTCCACTCCACTGTAGCAGAGCCTATTTTCCAACAGGCACTGAGAAAGCCTACACTCCTAGCTTAGACTAGACAACTTCACATTATAAATCTTAATGTAAGCAAAACAAATCATGAAACACGATTTTTTTTTTTCATTTTGTATTCAGCGTTTAAGAGATAATAAAAACCATAGTTTTAAACATCAAGGATAGTTTATGGGCAATGCCATAAAAATGAACCTGTAACTGGCATGTCCTGTATCAGGGATTTATATATTCTTGCACAGTGCTCTAAAATGTATTGCAGAGGCAATAGATATATCCCACTTGGACTCCACAACACAGCAATGGTGCAGCAGAAACACAAGTACTGACACAGATATTCATTCATATCAGTATTCATTTTGAAAAACTGTGAAAAATTCAAAAGTATATGTAATCTTCCTCTCTCTGTCAGGTTATCTGAGTCCCGTACCTTCAATATGCCGTGGGCTGCTGTGAAGTGCTCAAGGGGCTGAGAAAGCAGCTACAGACAGTTCCTAAGCAATTGCCAAGTCCTTGCCAGTGGACTTTATTTGCCGATCAGAAAGGTTTTCCAACGGCTTTTACTGTAGTGCTCCATTTTTGCCGCAGCCATTAAAACTCCAGATAAAAAATTCCCTGGGAAACTATCAGACCCTAGACTTTTTATGTAGATGGTGTAATGATTCTCATTGCAGATCAAAAGTTTCACTTAAATATTTTTTAAACTTTGTGCTTCAATGCATATCCTTTTTACCAGCATTTTCCCTTGCATTAAGTGACTTACAAAGTTAACTAGATTACTATTAATTTTTTTAATTCCTAACATAGGAGTCTTTTGCAGATGCGGGAATCCCTCTTGTACATGTT
Source organism: Oxyruncus cristatus (assembly GCA_013399855.1). Lineage (NCBI taxonomy): Eukaryota > Metazoa > Chordata > Aves > Passeriformes > Cotingidae > Oxyruncus > Oxyruncus cristatus. The sequence goes on along the minus strand of VXAY01006800.1, from coordinate 2,379,381 downwards.
GATATAAACATCCCTCCATGCAAACACCCTGTTTACAGGAACCAAATGAAAACTTGCTTCCATCAAAATTTGTCACCTTCTCCACTTGCCTGGCTGACCCTTACCGAAAAGATACCAGAAAACTTTCCTGAGATTAGGTACAATTTGAAAAGACAGAAGTTTACTCTGACATAGTAAGAGAGTTTCTAATTATGCAGTTATTTACTATCATTAATTTGATTCTATATAACAGAATGGAATGCTGTAGTTTTCAAGCTGACCAAGAGTTGTCGGTAAAAAAAAACTATAGCAGTATAGTGTTTGTGTGACCATGCTGAGTATCAGGGAGTGTAGAAACAATTGTAAAATAGTCTTTTCTAGGCATTGAGGCCACTAAAAATACATTCTGTTGAAAGCAGTGGTAGCATGTGAGTAGGAACAATGTCCAAGTCACTGCATAAGAGTAACTTGACACAAAGAGATCTCAATGGAACCGCAGGAAGAAAAGCTCCCCTGCTGAACTGAACATAGCTCACAACTAAATAATAAATCAGAGCATGTAGTCAAGCATCCTGCAAAAGCACATCTCGTTCCCACTGCTCTGCCACTTCGTGTCCTTCCTGCAAACTCTAATCCATGGCCAATATTTGATGCAGATGTTGTTGCAGCTGAGACCACGATGAAGATGTCTTAACAGAAGTATTTCATTTAAACAGCCTAACCAAGAATTTTAATAATGATTCATGAGACTATGCAGAGTATTACTAAATATCAAGGGGAAAACAAACAAAACCCAGAAACCAGCAAGCACAGTATCGTGCTGTGATGAAGCTAAGGGAAACACAAAGTTGATGAGCTTTTTTATAGCAACTTATGGAAGCCTCCAAAGCTCAAACTTGTTCTAAAGAATGTGAGTGTGTATATTTATACATATAAAAATTCTGAACCAGTTGTTCAATTTAGATCCGGACAATCTGACAAGACTATAGTTCCATCCCATGTAAACTCCTTGAATATCACTGTAGAAAGCCTGACTGCAGCAAGCATGTGTCCTAAACACATTCCTCCCTTATCCAGAGCGTGGAATTTTATACTAATAGGGAATGCAATTTTGAATAGCTCCAGTATTTATATACAAAACATCCCCATCTGGTTTCAAGATCACCAAGTTGAAAAATACCAAATCCTGAACATTAAGGGTCTCCTACCTGAAGAGTTTTTGCAGTGGCTTAACCTAAATTTCTTAAACGTAGCAAAACAAGGTGAACGTGATAAAGGTCTCCTAAGCAGGAAATACTTAAATTGTGGCCTGACATACAAGGTTAAAAATATTGGTGCCATTTAACATAGTATTTCAGTGAAAAAACAGTGGAAGTTCTAAGTCTAGGATAAACCAGATGATGTACTGTTTCTTTGTTCCACATGAACATAATTCTATTTCGTGCTTCCATTATGCTTGTTATTATATCCACTATTCCAATTTTTTTACATTTTTTTTTTAATTCCAAGTCATACATAGACTTTGATTCAAGGAAAAAAATGTCAGTTATATTACATGCTTAATACTAAATCCACACTTTATTCTGAACAAAATCAGGAACATAGCCTGCAGCCATAAGCTTTGCCTACAACACAGCAATGATTATCTACGTAAATATGTATCTTATGTGGATCTATTGCAAATACAGAAAGCCCTTTCTTGAAATATTAGAACGGTTTAAGAACAGTTAAAAGCATAATGTGCTTCATTAAAAGGTTAAAACCATGAAATCAAAAAGCTAAAGCACATTACAGTAGTACCTCTGCTCCATTCTCACAGCTACAATGGCACAGATTATAGTTATGCTACACCACAGTGTTTACTTTGTAACGTTAACTTTTCCTCATTTTCATCTTCGGTAATGAGAGGATAATGTAATTCTCTGTAATTCATCCTCTTTAGTATGTTCTTAATAAATGGATAGGCTGGCTGTAGCAACCACTGGCTTTAGAAAATGAAAGCCTAAAAATAAGATGCATATTGAAAATGAAGAGTTGAGTTTGTAAGATACAGAGTACAGGAAAAATATACAGAAAAATCAGAAGGTATAGAAAATAGTAACTGAGAGTAAAATTACACCATCTGGATTTCTACCTGGGGTGGGGGGAAAAATGGCAATATATTCATAATGATTTTTTTTACAGATTATAACCATAAATTTGAATTTATTGTACTTTCATTACATGCACATATTTATACCCAATATTATGTTACATTTAGATATGATGCCATCCTTTTACATGGAGCTGAAGCCCATGAAATGTGACATGAGATGAAATTCCGTTCCTAAAATTGCAAAATGCCATGAACTAGTCCTTCGACTTCCATTTCCCTCCACTGGTTAGGAAAGGAACATCCTTAAGTTGCATTCAGACTTTGAGGGGAAAAAAAAAAAAAAGAAAAAAAAAGGGAAAAAAAAAAGGATAGTTGAGGGGCCAGAAGGGAAGGATGGCTCTGCTGACCCTGTGGGAAGTCTGGCATGTCATTAATGCTGAGAAAAAGAAGAGGGATTGGAAATGCTGAGGAAGTGCCTGGTGGGACCGTGTGGTTTACACACGTCAGTATATTCTATGTTGCTAAAGGTTGATTCTGTTTGAAATCGACCTGAAATTACTCACCCTTAGGATTTCAACTCAATCTGCTTTTATCACCTTGGGAACAGGTAAACGTGCTCCTCTAGCATTTTCTGTTCATTCACATTAATTTCTTTAAAGACCTGGTTAAACATAAATACATCCTGACAACTCCAGAATATATGTGAACCTTTAAAAAAAAAAAAGAAGGGAAAAAAAAAAAAAGTGGCAGAAGAAACGTCAAGGGGGATTGCTCACTGCCTGCTCAGCAATGAGAGCGTTACAGTCACCCACTCCTGCACCATCCGCCCAAATACATCCAGCAAAAACAAAATCACTGCTCCACGGTGCTCTGACTCAGGCAACTTGGGGAATAGCCTCTGAATTTAGCAGCAGAGCCTGTCTGTTTAGGATTTCACACTGGACTGAGCATTAGTGAGTCACTGCTGCTGTAACACAAACCAACTTGGAGACGGCATAAAGAGCAAAGGAGAAGGAATGCGGCTGTAGCCAGTGTGCGAGCACCAATTGAACCTGAAGGATTATGTAAGGTTTTTCTGTGCAAGAGGGCAAGACCTAAAGGCTCTTCATGACCTTTTTAGTTCTGGCAAGTGTTCCTTCTAGCTTCTTGGTGGGGGAAAAGAGTTCCCTTCATAATGAAGATGCAACCTGCTGACATCTGTAACAGGTTGCACCGCAGAACTATTTAAAGAAATATTCTTGAAACGTAACCACTGATTAATTTCAGGTTTGTTAACTGTTAACAGTTTGCTAACTAGCTTCCTATGTAAGGAAATACATGTTTTTCCTTAGAAACGTCAGAGCTAGATGTAATGAAGATATTAATGGAAGAATCTAGAGGGGAACACCATTGTCCCATCCTTGTAGGACCCACCGAACACTGTATTGACCAGAGTACTCGAGGACAGGCACCTGGGGTACCCTCACTCTTCTTCACACGGCCTGCTCCAGTAAGCCCAGAAACATTTGCCCTGTACTAATTCAGCAGGAGACAAATCAACAACCTCCAGTCTTTGGTCTGGAGATGATTTCAGATTTCATGGAGTCAGGGGAGTGCATTATGGACACAGGCTCAAGGAAAAGTAGAAACTCTGTTGTTCTTTCTTGTCCTAATATTTAAAGGGAAAAAATCTAATTAGTTCATCATTTATTTTAACACCACATGAAAAGTTGCAATATATGAACAATTAGATTTTCCATAATTATACCTGTCATATTTTTATAGAACAAAATTTATTGCCTGGGGGTAGTTTTAATTACAATCAAGTGGAGGGTGATTGAAGTTTTAATAAGAAATAGTGAATTGAAAATAAATTAAATCCCCAAAGAATTCTCCAAAAAAAAGGCAGTATTTGTCTCAGAGTGTACTAAGACTACAGACCGGCAGAACTTCTCTTGTTATTAAAAAAAAGAAAAGCTTGAAATAGGTTAATGATGTCACTGTTAACTAAACATAGGCAGGGTGATAAAACCCCACACAATGTATTTCTTTCAGCTCATTAGAAATGAAATTGACACTAGCCTGGAAAAAAATAAAAAGAAAAGGAAAAACAAAACCAAGAAGCAAACAAACCAACCAAAACACCCAAACCCCCAGTAGAAATTCAAGCTACTTTTTTATGGAAGACACAGACCACAAAAGAACTGTTATTAAAAAAAAAAAAAATATGCATTTTCTTATAGCTAAAGTACACATCACCACACTTTTGTTTTTTGTGTTATATTCTGTAATCATCTAGAGCAGTGGCTTCTAAATGATTTCTGTTTGTGATACCACTTCCAAATCAATATTTATTTTTAAACAATTTTAAAACCTAATGTTAAATAAAAGTGAATTTCTTTGGCAGTCACAATCCACTGCAAACTGTTGAAACATACTTGGGGACTCATTCCCCTCCCTTGAGAACTAGTGCTCTACACCTTCTACTGATGGTGGTTTTGTTTGACAACTTCCAATAACAAACTGACTGGCTTTGTGTTTGCAAAATATTATCAGAATTTTGTAAATACAGCATGGAAGGTAGAAAAACATAATTTATAAAAGGAAAAAATAATATTATTTTAAAAATAGGAGACTAGAACAAGGTTAAGGAGAATATAGAAAAAAAACCCCAACAAAACATTTCTTAGGAAAAAATCTTATTTACTCACTTTGCTGTCATCAAAGGTTCAGAGAATCTGAGCAGAGGCTTCCCCAGGTAACTGCATGCCTGACTTTTGGGCATTAGCAGAAGTGGAAGAGCAGTTTCTTACACTCCAAATACCCATCTCAGCTTAATGCAGAGATGCTGTGCCTCGCCCACCTTCTGACCCATTGCCATACTTTTTTGAGATGCCTTGCATTGTGAAGAAGATGGTGATGATGTTAAAATTTATACAAAGACCACTGGGAAAATATTTTACTCTCATCTAGCTGAGCGCTATAAAAACTAAGATCCAAGCCCTCCTGTGTTATCCTCACACTGGCTCATCACTGGTAGAAAGGAGGAACAACCAAGGATGAACAGAGGATTTCCATAAACTCTGGTTTGCAATTAAGTAATCAGAGCAGTCTTTCAGGAGGTAAAGAGACAGGAGAGGTAGGAGACAAACACAGGCTTCTTAGACTGAAGACAAATTTGGTCTAAGAGACAAACATAGACTTCTTAGACTGAAGACAAATATGGTCTAAGATCCCAGATTTCCTGAAAAGTCATTTGGGTTTTGGAATTTTCTTCCAAACATATTAAAAAAAGAAAACATAAAAACAAACAAACAAAACAAACAAACAAAACCCAAAAACAAAACAAAAAAAAACCCAACCAAACCAACCAACAGCAAAAAAAACCCCAAACAACATAAAACACAAAAAACCCCACTACAAACCACCACACACAACATCTCTGTAGCTCAGTCCTAAGTAGAAGATTTCAGTTTCTGATCCTGAGGAAATTAAGGTGTCATCTTGCAACATAGACCCAAAGGCAATGCTCCAGACAGAGGATTTCAGTTTCATCTGTGTAAGACATTTAGTGCTTAGCACGTATATATCTGTCCTTCAGCTGTGCTACTCTTATGTCCAAATGCCAAAGGTGGAATTTGGACCTAGGTGACTCCACGAGGACTCTCAGCTGTGTTAAAATCAAAAATATATTGGAGACTTTCGACTCCTTGGAGCTTGTGCAGCAAGTCTCATATCCCCCTGAGCAATAGGAACAGACATGTAAATATGTTTCTAGAGAGGCCACTGAGGGCCACTTCCACCTCCACGTGAATTCATAAACCAAATCCCAATATACAGCAAATCTGAGCCCTTTAGGAATCTAGTTGAAGAGCATCAATTTGTATCTGTTAAGCAGCTGCATAAAAGGGAGTGAAAAATGTTCCTGGACAGCCCTTGGACTCTGAAGAAACCATATCTTCATCACATTGACACATCATAAAATGTGTCGTCACCTTGTTTCTTGAATCTTCCCAATCAAAGGGAATCTTTTAATCCAACAAAAGGATTAATATAAAAACATGTGGATTACCTCAGCCTCTACTGATTAATAAAGCTTTTTGCTGGTGAGCATTTGTTTATTGGCAAATTTACACTTGGATCACAGAAAGTTAGACTTTGAGAAAACAGCAAAAAACAGTTTATGCTTTCCTTCAGCATATTTTGCTTTCTGAGCTTTCCCACTGAGTCTTTTGGTACCAGAAAAATGCTGGTTTCCTTGAGAATTTTGCCTTTTGTACTAACAATTACATCAAAAGTCAATATTGCAAAGAAAGGTGACATGAGCTCTCTTAAGGAAAGTTTTAACATGGAAATTCCACTACAAATCTCAAAAGGTATGATAAAGGTGGCAGGTGGACACCTTAAACTGTTAAGGAAGAAAAACTTATGAAAGAAAGATGCCAGCTGAACACACTCCCTGAAACTGCTTCATACTTTCATGAAGACAGAAATTCAGTATTTCTTCTTAACTAGCTCTCAAGCTGTTTCCAAGGATTCAACCCCTGCTGATCTGATCCCTTTCAAGCTTACTTGGAAGAGCCCCAGATTTACCTGCATTCTTTCCCGAGGGTTCTAATTAACTGTGTGCCTGAAATACTGGCACAAAGAGTGCTACCAAAATGCTGGAGGAAAAACTCAAATATTCCAGGAAGCAATTTGTTACACTACTGAACACACACTGTTCTCCAGTCCTAACAGTGCAAGGATACTGCAGCTACAGAATAAACAGTATGGCCTTGCTCTAGGTACCGTAACACTCAGAAAACAAAACCTTAAAAGAAAGAAAAAAAAAAAAAAAGGAAGCCTGTTTGAAAGAGCAGACTATTCGAACTACTCATTGCTGAATGCTAATTTATCAAATTATATGAGCAGCAACCAACCCAAATGTGGGGGTTTATCTTTTACTTGTGCAAAGGACAGATTCTGATGTCCACTCTTCAATTCAATAGTTCCTTTTTGCAGCAAGAGTTCTACTGAAGTTGAAAGGTAGCATGATGCTTTTACACTCTTCATCAGTCAAAACTGGCATTTCTAAATTTAATCTTACTCTGGCTCCACAGTAACAATTATTGCACTCAGCTCAATCTTACTGATATTTGACCAAGAAAAAAGTGTGAAAAAGCATCTGGAGAAAACAAATAGTTTCACTGTAACAAAGTACTGTATTTCTCTCCAAGGAAAAAAAAAAAAAAGAGATTTTACTACATTTATCTTCCAAAGTAAAAAAAAATACATCAAAATAATTTTAAAATTTTGGATTTGGATAAATTTTATTTAGAATTGATTTGTTTATTTATTTAAAATAATTTATCTGGCTGGTAGTGATTTACTGTTGATTTTTCTTGTTCAGTAGTTCTTGCCTGACAACCTACCACTACACGTATAGTTGCATCTGAGCATTTTGTCATGACCTTCTGATCCTAGACCTGACAAAGAATTATGCCTGAAGACCGGGATAAATGTCTTCAGGCAAATGAGGGAAAACATTTGCTGAAAGAAATGAATCCTCTCCTCTCTCTTACCAGTAATGTTCTAGAAGAGGACCTAGAGCATGATGCAGGCACACAAGACATGGTAGAAGAACTTTCTGCACTGTACCTAAGCCTCTCCACTTCCAAAAACTGATATAAAATGATTAATGGGGTGGAAGGAGCTGCTATAAAACAATTATGAATTCTCTGCAAGATAGCATGCCAAGGAGAGACTAGAAAAGCCAGAATTCTTTCTGGTAGACAAGAAGGTTGACAGCAGATATGACTGAGGTTATATACCAAATGCCAAAACTGTGATGTGCCAAGTCTGGCAATACTGCTCACTGCAACTAGTCAGAGGTCAAACTACAACAGATAGGAGAAAATGCCTTTTTTATCCATAAATAGTGACATCCTGCAGTCATTTACTACAGGATGTCTCGGAGGCAGACAGTACAGGTAGATGAGAAGGTCAGCAACTTTATGGGTAAGTTCACTAATGGATACTGAAGGGAATAGGCAGGAAATTTCTGATCCAAAACCTATGAACACGGAGGGATCACATGCATAATGGATCATGGATACTGTGGAGGTTTATATATGTTCCTTACCCGGCATCGCCACATGCCAACATTGGGACAGAATACTGGCTACACAGGCTACATCAACCCAGCAGGGCACTTCCTGTGCTCTTATCCCATAGACTACCTCCTGGCTTCAGTTATCACTTTCACCAAAAAAAAAAATTGAGGTCTAATTATTTTGGGGGAAAAAATCTTTATGGACCTTGAAACTGTTGATAAATGTAACCTGCAGGTTCAGCTAGCAGGAAACCACAATGGTTCTATTTTAACAAATAATTTTATTAGTTCTGTCACTAACAGACAACCACATTCAAAGCAGAAATGAGCCTGGACAAATATGTAATTTCTTCCTTCCACAAACCTACTCGCATAGAAGGAAGGAAAAGGAGCAACAAGGAAGATGAACATGTGGAAAACAGAGCATGTCAGATACTTATTTCTGCTGTTCCCTGAAAAAATCTCTGCCTTGCCCCAACAGATCTATTTCCAACATTACACACTGATTATCAAAGTGAACATTGCCAGGAGCACAGAGCAGTGAAATGGTAAGCCTGGTGAGCCACAAGTCCTTGAAAATTTTGTACATAACAATTAGGAAGTGTTCCATTTAAAATAATCTAGCTTTCACCTACATTTGTGCTTTAATTCTGCCCTCTGAAATGCAAACTGAACTGAATTACAATTCAAATGTTTTGAGAACTTATTAAACTTCTCTAACCCAGGAATGTGCAGATTTCGTAGCATATTTAGAAAACAGTGACTGGGTCTCGGACACAGGTACACTGAAAAGTTTTTATGAGGTGAAGTGGGAACAATTCAACATGAGTTAGTGTGATTCTGTAGCAACACAGTCTAATCTGAAATTTTAATGTTGAGTGTGTGGAAAAAGAGAAGCAAAGTGTACAAAGAATTCCACTGTGACAAATACTGGAATTGTGCATACAGTCAGGCATTAATGCTCTTAAAGCAAAGATTCTGAAAGACAAGACAAAATAAAGAGTTCCAATTCTAACCCAATCCTGCGAGGGGGGAAAAAAGCCTCACAAAGGCAGAATGCAGGCTTGGAGTTGTGTACAATACACAACTACTGCACCATGGTTTCTGTATAACTTGTGTGGGCAAGTTTGCATCTCTGAAAACAATGCTTACATTTGGTTCTTCTCCGCAATCTTTAATAGAGCTTTCAGCAAATAAGTGGAATTTTCATTTCACAGAGGATTTTGAAATTTATAAATTCATCTTTGTTGGGATGGAAAAAGTAAACATAGGGACTGAAGGAAAAATTAGGAGTCTTGCAAGAGTTGGCTAGACAGCATTAAGGTGTGGAATACAACACTTGCAAATTAAACTATTATGAAATATTATTATTTGAAAAATGTTTGTTTTACCATGGAAAATCATTCTTCTGTAAAATTCTCAACTAGCCATGGTGAAAAACAGTTTTACACAAAAAATGCATCAATTTGTTTCTTGGGCAGATGATCTGAATGGAAGTAATCAGAGCGAGAAATAAGGAAGAAAACAGTTCTCTTTGCCTATCAGGCAGAAGCGCATACAAGGAAAACAAAAATAACTTCAGGAGAAGAAGCTGCCTGAGGGTAAGCCTCAGCTAAGAAGGGTAGGAAAGCCCTGGAGACAAAAACTGGGACAAATCCAAGAAAAGTAACAACAGAGGTTTAGGTTGCATTGTTTTGGGTTTTTATAAATCTGATCTTCTGTAGCCAAAAAAGTAGCTTTACAACCAAAAGAAATCAAGACTTATTTGAAGCAATATTTCACCGTTCATAGCTGCTGCATTAACCACCCAGCTTAGGGTGATGCTGGGGTTAATGAGGCCACACACCTTCAGAACATCTTTCATAAATGAAATTTCAGTATCCGTAAACCTAGACCAAAAAAAATGCTTCTAACAAATCTGTGAAGAATCTCTCACAGGGAGTTAAAAAAACTACAGCAACAAAAACTTCTGCAAAATTATCAGTGGGCATTTATTCTGTAAGGTAATTTGCTCAAATGTAAACATAAAAGGATCTAAATGGGAAAGAACTGCTACAGCTACAAGCACTCCTTATTTTTCTCCACACGAAATGTGAATGCAACAAAGTTATACTATCAATGAAAATGTACTGTGTAAGGAGAAAGAAAAGTCAAATTGTGAAGTTGATCATCAGATAATATCCTTTGCCAGAAGCTCTTTTTAGCTTTCTTCATCTCAGCCACATTTAAAACTCCAAGTGCAATGCACTATGTTGGTAGGATGGAGATTCAGCAGGTGTCTCTCTAAGCTTGTGGACTCGATGCCATTGCAGCATTATGTACAGTTCAGGGCCACAAAAATCAAAATAATGGCTTAAGGCTATGAGGATATGGGAAGTTGGAGGGATGACCCTCTCTTTATCTGTCAACAAGAACACATCTGCAAAAAAGCAAATCAATTCAACCATGGAAAGAAAAGAATAGAAACGGGCAATATTTGTTAGAACTTTCACTACAAGCCCTTGATTTATTTTTCCAGACTTTTATGATGCCTTGCAAGGTATGTGAGTTATGTGAATCTATCCTCTCAGGTGTAACATTGTATCTATACAACCTGGATTTCACTTAATAAAATAAGACTCAAGGCAAGACAAGTAAAAACACATTCAAACATCTGACATGTGGACAAGTTGACAAATGTTTGACTTCCCAAGTGTTGTGTCTCTCTAGCTGTCATTCCAAAACACATTTGCTTCAGCAACTACAGCTGACTTTCAAAATAGGCTACATTTACATCTGGAGGTTTAAACCAAGTTCATACAACCTAACAGACTAGTCTAAAAAAGCGTATGTAAAACTTGTTCTGCTAGTGTGCGAATTTCCAATGAGGGTAGTTTTAAAAGCAGTGAAGCAGTAGTCTTAAACTCACCTGCAAAGTTCCTGCCATATCTGAAGAAGGTATTTCTGCTATTTAGACCAACTACAGCCATGGATTGAAATCTATATCTAATGCTGCAAAAAGGAGATGACAATGTCTATTCTTAATGCTCACAGGAAAATTTTCCACCTTGGTGAGTTACTTATGTAGAGAATTGATGAAGATATAAAAAGTAAACATATAAATAGACCTAGAGTCCTAATGCTGTAAAATTCTACCAAAATATGTGAAGGAAAAGACTTAAAGAACCAAGACATACTGTCATGTAAAAACATATGGCACACATGATCTTACAGTCTTCATACAGAGAAATGTTTATTTTAGTTGTATTATTTTTCCAAAGTGTAAGCATTCTTCTAGGAGGATAATTGCACAATTAAAGCCATTTGGTTTGTGATGGTGGTACACACTTTGTGTAATCTTTTCCTATAGCCAAAGAGCCACCTCTAGCTTGAAATTAAAACTTAAAACAAAAGAATAAAACATTTTGAAATATTAAAGAGAAGAAACAGGTACAGCTGAACAATTTCAAGGGGGAAATTAACATGTTAGAGTAAAAAATAAAATAAAACCTGTGTACATGGCACAAAAAATGCATAGACAAAACTTTGGTCATTTGTTTGACCAGCAATTTTCACTAGTTAATTTACTCTTTCCTATCCTTATAGGAATCTTCCTCTTCTTAGAAGTCAGACCTGAACTTATTTTGGCAAAAAACCCAGCAAACACAGTTCACTGTCAGCTTCCTTATGATGTCCAGTTTCTCATAAATCTCCACACAAAATGTGAATGCAACGAAGTTATACTATCAGTGAAAATGTACTGTGTAAGGAGAAAGAAAAGTCAAATTGTGAAGCTGATCATCAGATAATATCCTTTGCCAGAAGCTCTTTTTAGTTTTCTTCATCTCAGCCACATTTAAAACTCATCAGATCTCAACAAGGTTTACATTCTTAAAACAGTCTAGGAAAGGGAGAAGACAAAGATACTTTGTCTTGATTAACCTCTGACACGACCACAACTCAGAGGTAAAACCGAGAGCTCTCCCTTTCCTCGTGGATTCTATGGGATATCATACCCATGCACAATAACTAAGAGGAAACATCAGATTCCTCCACCAACTCAAGACCTAGTTTATCACTGTCTTCTAATGACAAAAACACAGTGTTTACGGTGCAATCAACTGCAAAATAATGAGGGAAGTCAGAAGCATAGATAACCCTCAACTTTAAGAGAATCCAAACTACACTGCTGGAGAACAACTTTATTTTCAGGCAAGTACTCTAGCCCCCACAGCCAGAGAGCAAGAGTAAATGGATTTACTATTTGGGATCGAAGGGACATTTAAATATGGTTGGGTTGCAATTTACACACACCTGTTCAAGTGTGTCTGTATCCAGCTTTGTATCCATATGCATCCACAGATATTTTCAGTTCAGAGACCGGGCCCAAGGCCTCACAGAGCAATTAGCTCTAAACTTTGGATTAACATGTAGAAGTGGTAGACTTAGCTATGAGATGTGACTGTTTAGGCTTCTTGGAATTCCTAGTGGAGCTCACGAGACTGGTGGCTGAGTTGCAACAGAGCCCAAAACCAAGAGATGTTGCCCAGTGTTAGTTCTGCTAAATGAGTGGACAACTCAAGGTTATCTACAGACTATTTTTAAAAAGTGGAAAGGTATCTTGTTAGTATAGGCAATATCAGCAGATCAGCAGCCAGGTGTCCTAGAGTGTTCATGAGGATGTTAAGTTGGTTTAAGATATCAAAACAAAACTCAAGTGAGAGTTGTGGATACCTTCCGAAAAACAACAGTAACAAGTACATACGACATTTATTTTAGTTTTGCAGGTCTTTCAGGCTACAGAAAAATTACCAATCCTACTAAAAGTGCATATCATGTCTGCCTAGGAACCTCAAAACACTCTATAGAACATGTTTATTTAAGCTTCCCAGTTGTATTGTGAGACTCTGCAGCCTTATTTCAGGCAGACAGGGCAATACTGAGCGATCTGGACACACTTGCACAGCTGTGTTGAAATTGCATCTTAACTAGCAGATAAACATTCTGAGCTCCTCATTCAGAGACACAGTTGTGCACCTTGGACACTTCCCAACAGCACGTAGAGGGAACCTGTCTCCTAGCACACAATCTGTGCCTCAGTTTCCATGGAAACTCTGTTATCTCCATTTTCTGGAGAAATTAAGGCATAAAGGCTAGAATAAAGATATTATGTCTCTGAGATGTCTGAAGAAATCCAGACAATAAGGTGCAAATCTGCACATAATTGATCTCCACACAGCCCAAGAAGCCAAGGGTACTGACTAGTGCCTTCCCTTAAGCAAACCAGATGTAGGAGTTAAAGCATACACAAATGATCCAAAGCAAAACAAAATACATATTAAGTAGGAATTTGGCAATGAAAATATGACTGTCTCTCCTTTTCCAGTGAAATGTATTTTAATGGAGCTTGAGTGTTTGCTTTGCATTAATGGTTATGCTGATGCCTTAGAACATGGGCAATAATGGAAGAAAAGTGTATTAATAAATGCATTTTGAGTGTATCATAGTGCTGACAATAAGATCCTGACACTGAGGCTTTCCAGAAAGAGATATTTCATTGTGGAAGAGATTTGCAAGGGAACATGCATATATCTTAATTTTGGATAGAAGGATAATTAGGATTAATCTCAGAAACTATTGCACAAACACGCAGTCAAACATTAAATAATTGGGGAATGCAGAAAGGGATCTTAGCTAAGCAAGAAATAGGATGTTTTGATCCTTTTCCTTCAGAATAGGTTTGCAAAGACTGTTAGTAGGTGTTCTTTATTAATCATTTTCTTTCTTTACTCAAATTTTTTTGCTATCCAAGAGATCCAAACTTGCTTACTATCTTCAGTTCAAATATGTGAGCAAAAATGAGAAGAGGTAAAACTGCAGATTTGCCTGCTGCAGAAGATTCAGGATTGCTCCCCAATACCTAATGAGTAATGGGCTGCTCAGAGGGGCAGAGGGAGGCCAAGGGCTGCACAGGAGTGAAGTTGCAGCTTTAATTTGGTGTGCAGCACTGGATCAAATATAACTTTTTATATGTTGAATATGTTGCATGTATATGTTATATAAACAAAGTCATACTTCATTCTCCTCATGACTCGATGCATAAACAGAAAACCCCAGAACAGTGCTTTGGCAAAACACTGATTTTTTAAAATATACCTTTCTAACTTTAAAGTATGACAACAAATATTAGGATCTTTGCAAATGTTAAGACCACTACAGTATTTCACATGAACAAAAAAAAAAATACTATTAGTCCATCACATACATTAATTATTTAAATGGGTTTATTTTTATGCAGTCATTGAGAAAATATTTGTAACTCCTCAAACTGTATTTTATAAATATAGTACAATGTCGAGTACTCTATTTAGTATTTCTAATGATAGTCATTAAATAAATATTAGTATCTTCCAAAGTTTCCATTTTAATGGAAAAATTATGATCTATTAGGACTATATACATAGCTCCAGAAAGCTATTGCACTGATAAATGGGATAGGAACTCCAAGACAGAGGATAACTCTAGCAAAAATGAACAGTTTTGGTGCCAGACTGCCCAATGGATACTATTCATTGGTATCCTTGGAAAAGCTTTGTGAGTTTTGCCAATAGTTACTGCAGGATATGTTTCCCATGAAACCTCCACCCATCTGCCATTAGACACCTGGGAATGCAGGTTGTAATGGTAGCACAGCTTAGTCTGTGCAACACCTTTTACCCAGGAACACAGAGACAGAGTATGAACTGGTCTGTGATGCCATAAAATAAGTTAGAATCATAGAATACTTCGAGTTTGAAGGGACCCATAAGGCTCATTGAGTCCAACTCCCTGCTCCTTGCAGGACCGTATGGATATGGGAGTGTAATACTATTGAAATAGTCGGTGTTCAGTAGGGTTAGTTCAGGCAAATATGCAATAGAAAGTAACAGTAAAATACAAAAGAAATGTTCACTATTTGAACAACAGGCTCTACTGCAAGGCAGCCTTTGACATCCTTGACTGTAAGGTTGTTGCCTGTCTCCCTCCTTACTACTCATACTACTCTCTTCTTCCACTGCACTTTGCTAGAAGATTTTCCATTTTCTTTTCATCCTAACTTTTTCTTCTATGGCTAACATTTACTAGTAATAGTGATCTAAGAAAGCCCTCTGAGTTCAGGTCAGGGCTTTCCCCTTTTTCCTTCCTCAGCTAGGTACCTATTTCAAACATCACTTTTATGCTTTATGCTTTTATGTGCAACGCAAAGTCACACACGTGGAAAAATAAAAATAGACTTTTTTTCCTTCCCGTGGGATAAGTTGCCTTTGTCCAGATTTTTGTTATAATCTCTTCTCATATTTCAGAGATGAAATCACAAAGGTTTTTCATGTTATTCAAGTCTTTTGTGTGCAATGCACAGAACCTGGTAATTTTACCTGGTAATTTTACTGTTACAGCTAGAGAGTTTTCTAGCACAATGTTGCATGAAAACACAAACAATTTGAAATTCAAGAAATATTTCTCATTTAAAGGTGCTCTTACAGCTCAAGGGAAAATTATTTACTATTAGAAAAACCATCACTAATATTTTCTTATTATTACCTTGCCCAAAGATTGTTTGTGCACCGTGCCTAAGGGGAACCATGGCATCCCTGGGGTATGATTGTCTCTGAACAATGACACTCTTGATGTCATTCACTGGCACCTTCCTCGTGGCATCACTGGAGGATGTCTGGTGCTCTTGCATTATACTCTTTTCAGGATTCAGGTTTTAATTAAAACTTTGAGTCATATCAGCCCCAATGGTAAAACCCGCTGTGCAGTCATTAGTAGCAATTCCATTCAACACCACTCCTGATTTCAGAGAAAATGTGACCCATCAGATTTACGAAGACTGAAATTTCAGATAAATTCAGCTTCACTACATAAAGTTCATAAAACCTCAGCATAAGTATAGTCCTTGAAAAAAGCAGAAAGCGAAATGCATATGAAAGGTGAAGAAATTCTCTTAGTAGAAAGCAATAGATGCAGGATATAATGAGTATCTCCTGTGTATAAAAAATAATACGCAGGAAGGTTTAAAATCAGAAGTTATTGAAAGTTCTGATATACATCTGAGATAACTACAAATAGAAAAGTCAGTATAAGTATCTGAGCCATTAGGAGCAACTGGATCAAAGGAACATCCTTCCCCTACTTTAATCCTCTCTTACATCAGAGAACTGAATCATGTTACCCCTTCCAAGAAGTGACCACGTGCTTGCCTAAAATGAGGTAGCAGCCTTCTCCCACATTCACAGGACAACTGTCCTGGGGAAGTTTTTTCAAATAAGCACAAGATACTTTTTAATTTTCTTAAAATTTTAAGATCAAACCACTACAAACAAATCCCTGCATTAATCTTGAGTTTTGAAAAATATGTAAGATTTTTCTGTGATAACTTAAAAGCATCAAACTTGTACGGGTTGATGGAAAAATGGTGAAAAAACTGGTGCATTCATAAAGGTCTGCAAATTATTTATAATATTTTGCAATAATAATAGAAAGTCCACATACTGCCACATAAACACATGCCCACTGAAGTAAAACAGAAAAACAAGCAAAAAAAATCGTATCTATTTTACACTTACTTGAAAGAATTAGAGTAGTGTTGGCTCGGATAACACTGGTGTACATTGCATGTTAGGGATGAAATGGGAACTGGAAGAGTGAACTCCTGCTAAGAACCAAAGGCAAGACAACGGGAACCTCCTGTGGTACCTCCTGCATGCACAGATGCCCGACTATGCAAAACCTCATCGCCTACAAGAAGGTGAGATCTCAGGATAGCAGCAGTAGTTTCACACTGACGCTGATTCTTCAGCTGCACGGAACGGTACTGATAAAAGGACTGTTTGGGTGGGATTCATCTCCCCCTGCTTTACACCCTTACATTTACTTTTGAGGGTTCTCCGACTGAGAAAGAGAGAAGTAAGTACTTCTGGGCTATAGTTCATCCCATTTTAAAGTCTTACTCAGAATATGTCAGGTCAGTCCTTACTGAGAAGTGCCTGTTTTATTCCACAGAACAAAAAAATGAGCTTAGGACGACCAGCTGAGTGGATGTCTACAGTTAGGTGAATTAATCCCTCTTTCTTTCCTCTTTCACTTTAAATGACACATCCAAACTCATCTGCAAGCCTATGTGGATATGTAATTGCTCAAGGAAATCGAGTCTGCTGTTCCATCCTTTAAACCTATTTCTAATAGCTGTACTCCTTACCAAGCGTCTTTATTATTTCACCCAGATCCCCCATTTGTGTTTGGTCAGTATCTTCTGAAAAGCACTCTCAAGCCTTATATGAGTGAGAGTGATGAGAGTAGGAATCATAAAAAGCAATTACCCTTGTCTGGTGTCTTACAGGATAGAAGAGAAAGGGACTGCTGGCAAAAGCATTTTAAAGAAACACCTACGTCTTATTTACAGCGTACAAAAATTGTAAGGTAACAATGCAGCGTGGCCTTCACACAAACAGTTCAGGATTAACTGTGCTGATCCAAAACATAATTGAAATATAGGTTAAATTAGCAAATCAGAAAATAAAACCCTACTTCTTACTGACAATAGAGTACAGTGATCTTCAAGTCATAAACATTCATGTGCGTCACTTAAAGGAATATTTTCCAATCTATTTATAACTTCTTACTTGGACATGGTTCCTATCTGTCGGTCAGTATTATAAGCATCTGCCCTATGCCACAAACTAATGAGTTCATTTTTACCATGGAGTCAGGAGCCATCTTTCTACATGTCATGTCTTATACACATCACACTGACACTGCCTCTAAGAGTATAGGCAGTAAAAATAACTATAAGAGCATGTTTCAATAGTAAATAAAGATTTTTTTAAAATACTACATAGAAAACGTAACCCGTTAGTACTCACCACCAAGGCTTTAGACCTGTTACTTAGAAGTTTTTCAATGTCTCTGGCTGCAATTTCCACTAGCTGACGAGGGTTGTTTGCTTCTACAGTATACAAATCTTTGTTTTTCACATAAATCTGCAAGAGGAAAAAATGGATATTAATCAAAATGACACCAGACATTCAAAACAAAACAAGTGACTTGACAGAAGAGGCATCAAGATGTCCTCTATCTTACTAGGCAGCTTCAGGAAGACTACTGCTGGGAAATTCTGAACGGACCTTGTGAAAGAAATACTTCACCGTTTTCTCTGAGAGGTAGAAGCTACCACTAAAAATCATTTAATAAATCTTCAAAACTGATTGGTTTTAGTGATAAACTATCAAACTGCTAAATGCTCATGGAATCTGATTCCCGTGGATTGCTAATAAAGAAGTAAAATGGAAATCCTTTAAAATAACTGAATTTGAAATAAAATAGTTACCGCTGAATTTAATTCTTCCTTGAATGGTGAACAGCAAATACCAATAGAAGGAAATCATTTAAGTTATGCTAATGTAATCAGTTTAGTCCCTTATCTATTTATGCATATGATAGTGTTAGTATTCATGAGGAAAGAGGAAGAGGAACAAATAAGAAAAGAGGAACAAAGGGAAAAGTAAAACAAAAAGGGGAAATGGGGGGAAAATTAAAAGGGAAAAAAGATGGGGGTGGGAAGGAGGGCACAGAACAATAAATGTGTTTCTCCTCTACCATGAATAAAAGTTATCTCTGAGGACCAATTAACTGTTTCCGAAGCAGAACATGTATATGAAGGAGATAATTTGATTTGTTAAACAAAGCCACTATAATGAATTGCATGTAACCACAAGAACTAAAGAAGAAAAAGAAAGAAAAAAACGCATTTGCCAATCTCCATCGTACTAAACCCGGATAAAGAAAAAAATACACTGTTTGGGGGAGGAAAAAAAAAAAGGGTGGATACCTTATGGCTAGATGGGCAAATGGGGAAAACTAATTTATGCAGCCAACAGATGGCCTGAGTTTACTCAAGTACTTTGCCTCTCCGTAAGGCTGCCTGGTGGGGGCTGTGCTGTCTCCCGGGGAGTAATTCCAGGCACAGGCAGGAATGGCTCCAGCACTAATGCACTGGCTGCCATCCAGCAAAAGAGCCAAAAAACTGCCGCCCAGACTGAGTCTACCAGCCCCGCCAGGTTTCTCGGGTCAAAGCTATGGAGACCTTAAAGAAACTCACCAAATTTGTCCCTTCTGGTGCTGATAAGTAACACAAAAACTTTTCTGACAACTACAGTTATAGCTGCAAATTTTTATCGTGCCTGTCCCATAAGCTGTCATCGGTTTTCATCACTTACGAATTTTACAACACTTACGTTGGGTTTGCTTTTTTTTTTTTCTTCAGAAGTACAGTCTTTCCACCAGTAACTGAGTAATTGGAATAAAATCTAATTCCTCGTACAGTAATAATTTAAAAAAATCAGTGCCTCAGCAGCAGAAAACTACTATAAAAGAAGACAGTTTCTAATGAACTCAGATTATAGCGCAGATACTTTTGAGATGCTTGATTTTCAAAATAGCAACACAGGAAGTTTATCTCAGGTAAAAACCCAAAATCTCTTTTTTCAGGGTTTGTGTTTTTTGGGGGTTTGGTTTGGTGTTTTTCTTTGGTTTGTTGCGTTTA